>CM043015.1:63512737-63646216 GCA_023690525.1 Holotrichia oblita
TCGGAAGTTTATATTATTGTATGTTATATTTATCTTTTAAGAAATCCGCACGTGCGATTTATCTAATGACAACAACCGTACTGAAGTGGCGTAAAACTCGTTCTTGAAACAAATACCGGTGCTTCAGTTTCTATGAAAGATGCGAAGCCCGCGAACCATTGGTAGGCAGTATAGTACCATAATATACATAGCATAAGGTATTATTGGTATAAAGAGTCTTGGAAAGTAGTTTTAACCGTAGTGTCGTTTCCACAACTTTCATTTAATTGATATTCGTCCATCCAGTTAAGTGGGTTATGCATACGTCAATCGTTTTATTAAATTACCGATTTTGTATCTGCGGCTAGTCATGCCTTAATGGACATTATAATGGATTCAAAGAAAGACGAATTAGCTAATCTTCGATTAGTATTTTTCGATCATTACCGCGGCAATCTCGTTTGTTTTGCGGCCATTGTCAATTGTGTCTATATGAGACTGAAACCTGAAGTGACTGGCCATTTAAAAACATCACTTATTACTGACAAATCAAATCTACCTAGATATTCCGTGAGAACTTATTAACATTTTACCGCTTCATATAGTAGATACTTTATTTGTGCTCGGTTCAAGAACATAGATGATTTAGGTATAACAATTTTGCAAATGAAAAAGAATAAAGAATATGAATAGACTTAGGAACTGCAGTTTGAGTTCTCAAGTATAGATGAGGACTCAAACTGTAGCACTCATACTGTGAAATGATCTATGAAGTCAATCTCTTACAATCCCATTCTATTAGCAATTACATCACCTAGTAATTGTAATTAGTATCTACAGACAATAAAAATATTGTCATCCGGTTGAAATGAAAGGTTCTGTTCTGTTTCTAATTTACGTTTATTATAAATCAAATTTATACCTTATACGTGACAAATGTTTATACTTCTGTACATAATTAAATTACAACTCAAATTATAAAGCGAGTGAAGTGAACGGATTCTAGAATGATCGTTCACAGCTATATTCGTGTACTGTTGGCACTGATACTTATTTTAGAAGAATGTAACATTAAATTACTGCTCGTGTTTCGCGATTGTAATATCATATACGCATTTGGAACGAAAATGTGTATAAAATGCAATACGCATAAGCAAGGTGCATTTATGTATTTTTTTTACAATTAGTGGAATATAAAAGAATGTCAAAAAGAGGTAGAGCAGGAGAAAAAGTATCCGGACAGTGCGCGCAAGAAGGAGACTTCTTATTCAAACCCTACGGAACTTTATTGTCCTAGAGTGCATACAAATAATGTCTGTGCCACAGACAGTCCATGTAGGTATACTAAGTCAATAAAGTACCCGTGCATTTTGAGTGAAGGGCGTCTTTCTTACATGCACTGGCAGGAAACTTTTTCTCCTGCTGTACCTGCGGTGTACCGTTTGGAAATTTTAACGGAGAAGACAAAAGAAGAAATATTGCTATTTATACATATGTGTTATTGAGCGTGAAGCTCCAAGTATAATACCTTGTTTAGATTTATAGCTTCTTTAAATATTGTACTCTTTGACTCCTAATATTGGTTTTGAATATATTTCGAACTATTCTAAGTTATTTAAGTTATTGCCAACCCTTAAGATAGTTTCATCATTTTACTATCGTTTTATTGTCAAGGATATGGTAGGATAACAATTGTTGAGCGGCTTGATCAGATATCGTCCAAGTGTAATCATCCAGGAGCGCATTAATTGTGTAAAAATATAGCCCAGTGCACCCTCCTCTACATCATTATTAAAATAGAAGTGTATTTAACTCTAAAATATCAATTATTCCGAAAGCCATCGCTTCAATTTAACTTAAAATAGTTGTTAGTTTGCTTCCTATAATTAAATTTTCGTAGGAACAAATCGAAATCAAGACATTTAGTTATTTTCCATTCAAAAGCCAAATAAATTAAATTGGCCATCCGGGATTAATAATAATAATAATAATAATAAAATTTATTTTCAATGATCCAACAACATACATTATAAGTAATGAGAAGCTGGGGCACGAAAACAAGTCAGAGAAAGGAACGAAAATTATTAAACGTTAAACATTACACATCTTATTATAATACTCATCTAAATTATATGGCTCTGCATCACATAGCCATTTTATATAGTCTTTGTTTCATGATATCATAGCGGACAACAGAAGTTATTTGTAAAGGTAAACTATTAAATAATTTTAAACACGAGTAGTAAACTCCCTTTGATAAGATGTAAGTTTATGACGTGGAAGTAGAAACTTTGTCCATGCCTTGTAGGGTAGAGCCCTGTTTTTAAGCTACTTTCAAAAAAGCTATGATGCTTCCATGTAAATTTTATGCACTCGTACATATAAAGTGCTGTGATAGTTAATAGACTTTCCCTTCTGAAAATTCCCCTACAACTATCTCTACTTTTCATTTTATAGATTATCCGAATTGCCTGTTTTTGACTTCGAAAGATAAGTTTTAAATTTCTAGTGTGTCCCCCAGAATATAATGCCATATCTTAGTAGACTGTAAAAGTTAGAAAAATAGAACAATTTAGATAATTCGCTGGTAGCATTTTTGGAGAGGACTCTTAATCCGTAGTTTATTTTACTAAGGTTTTGCTCAAGTTAACCGCATGCTGTGAGAATATCATATTGCTATCAATTGTTACACCTAGAAATGATGTACAGTCAACTATATCATATTTTTTGTTATCTAGAATTACGTATTCCGGTGCTTCAATTGGAGAACTTCTAAACAATATACATTTAGTTTTATTTACGTTAAGTAATAAGTTATTCTCAGAAAGCCATTTTTGTACTTGTTGCATCGCAACCTCGCTATATGAAGCAATATCCGCGAAAGTATTCCCTTTAATAAGTAGCGTTGTATCGTCTGCGTAATTTATCGTAAGGCAATTTTTATTAGTGATATTTAAATCATTGATGAATATAATGAATAATAAAGGACCTAAAATACTACCTTGTGGAATACCCATTAATATATTTAACTTTTCAGATCTAATATTTTCCCCTGAGATTGGATCCCTTATACATACAAATTGCTTACGATCTGCCAAGTATGACCTTATCCATGATAAAGCCCTATCACGAATTCCATAGCGATGTAGTTTTTTGAGTAAGATCGAATGATCTATCGTGTCAAACGCTTTGGATAAATCAAGAAATATTCCAAAGGCAATGCCATCGGTATCTATAGCCGACAACAGCTGTTGCATATATTGGAATATTGCCGTATCCACACTTTTATTCTTTAAGAACCCGTGTTGAGTTGTTTTGAATAGTTTATGGTTTACAAAGAAGTTTTCGAAAAGGAGGCCAATAAAGATATCGGTCTGTAATTTTCCACTAAATTAGGATCTCCTTTTTTAAATAATGGCTTTACTGCAGCATGCTTTAATTTATCAGGGAATACTCCCTTCTCTACGAAAGCATTTATTATATGGCAGAGTGGTTCTAGTATGATATCGGCAGTTTTTTTACAATAGCAGTAGGAACCTCATCATACCCAGCACTATGTTTGTTCCTAATGCCCGCAATCACCATTTTTAATTCATTTAAGGTAACCTTATCAAATATTTGGATTGACTTAGAATTATGTAATATATTGCAAACGTACTCTTGTTTTTTGGTACTATGCTGCGCTAAAGCATTGGATGCTGATTCAATGAAGCAATGATTAAGTTCAGTGGGATTGATTCATAGAGTACCGTTGTGGTCGGTTTATTGCTGTTAATGTTGAAAAAGATGATTCAATAACTGCAGTGCTACATCCAAGTGTATAAACAGATGCAAAAAGCGCGTAATTTTGGGCAGGGCTCAATTTTTTTTTTACCAGGGCTTAGCCCTGGTCAGCCCCCATTTAGCTACGGCCCTGTTGTGCCATGTAAAATATGGCTTAACACTACTTAACCTAACCTATATATTCTAGAAGCTCTACAAAAAGAGGCAAAATGATTAAACAAACCAACTGACAGTATGTCTGTCAAACTCAGTCATAAACGACCGTTTAGGGAGCTATTTTTAAACTGAAAGGGATGGAGCTATGGTAAACCAAAATGTAATGTCCTCTGAACAACAACACTTGATCTTAGAAAGTCAAAGTTAAGGACACTTCAAGTTCTTCTAACTGGTCATTGTCCTCTCAGTTATGACCTTGAACAAAAAATGAACAAAGTTAAGGACAACGGTCCTTCTTGATTGTCCTCTCAGACATTGATGTTGTTGCGAATTTAGTACTGAGACCGCTAAGCATTTACTTTTTAACTGCAAAACACTAGTCTGACTAAAGTTTTAACATCTAGAGAAGGTGATCATAACAGCAGAAGAGATCAGAGTCATGCCTCCTAAATCAATCTTAGGATTAGTCAAGGCTACAGGATGAATGAGTACTAATGCAAGTGAACAACGATCCTTCCACAATAAATTAATACAATAAAAATGTTTTGAAACAAAAAAAATTCGTTCATATTTTCATCATGAAATTTTTGACAAAGACGAGGAACTGTCTTATTATCAAGTAATATATTGATCAAAATAACTTGGGCGAGGTCATGAATCTATCACCCCATGGAGTGTTCCGAATAAAAATTGCCAATTGTCACCGGAAGGCAGTTTGCCGCTTCCATACTTTCGTGGAATAAGAAACTATATTGTCACCACCTGCAAGTGCAGGAGTTATTCTGTTGTTGAATACATATCTGACTTCCATACTTTAACAATTTTCTTTAGAGAAGTTATTTCAGTGTGTGATGATAGGTATGTACTATCAGGTACTAGATTTTGAACACTGTGCGCAACAAAGTGGGGGTTTGCAAGTTTAAAGGTTTTTGGTCTGTAAAAAATTTGATTTTGTTTTAGCATAAGTACCGTTAGAAACGCTTAACTTCATACACTAAAGTATTATTGACTTTCAGCCTTATGCATAGTCGCGACGTTAATAGGGTGTTAGCACGCTATTAGTTAGTGGCTACTAAGACCGCACTAAGATGCTTTTAACTTTTCCTATTCATAGTCGCGTATTTCATTATATTTACTGGCTACTAAATAATAGCACCTTAGCAGACAAAAATATATGGCAGCAGTGAAAACGGAGTTCGCAAGCATGCGCCGTTAGCGTAGCATATGACAAATTAGTTATTGGAATTCCGTTAGGAATTTAAAAAACGTCCAATTGATTTTAATGTTTTTGCAAATTTGATTAATTAATTTCGCTATTTTGTTGATTTAAGAAGAAAGTGTATATATAAAGTTTCTTTTAATGAGTACAATTTTGAAAATATGGATGATTTAATTGATGTACAAGCAGAATTGCAAGTTGTGGAAGCACAGGTAATCATCTGAAAGCCTGAAGTGTACATGGAAAGATTGAATCTATTTGTGGTGTATGATAAAGTTCAGTTGAAAACAAAGTATTGCATGAGGAGAGAAGTTGCTCCAAGAATAGTCAATTTAATAGTATCAGCTTTTAACTCGTAATAGTTATGGATTGCCAATAACTCCAGAGATACAAGTTCTTGCAATTATTGGATATTTAGTAAAAGGAGTGGTGATGATATACATACTTAACTTGTTTACATGTAAATGACTTATTACTACTTATTTTTATTACTTATAGCTACTTTTTATCTTATACTGCTAAATATTTACTACTATATTCACCAGGAACCTAGATACATAATATTTGCCAACACCACAGTGTAAATATGTATATATTCAACAGACGACCTTCTACGAACACTTCTCAAGACATCTTACGGGTATTTGGAAACAGCATTAGAAACGTAACAATAAAAAACCATTAAATTTGTGTTTATAATTAACTTTATCTACACATGCACTTCCATTCCCCTGCTTATTCGCTGCCATGCAGCAATTTTCTACGTATATAAAACAGGTATTTTTTTCTTGTTTTCTGTAATACATAATTCCTGCTTTACTAAAGTCAGAAAAGCTCTCCTCTCTGAAACATCCCAATTTTGTAAACGTTCACGTTTTTTCCAAAAAAATAGTTTCACTTTTTATTATAATTACTATGAATACAGGGTGTCCAGACCATGCGAGGATGGAAGATTACGGCTTTATTATTACAGTTAGAGAAAAGTATTTTAGACAAAAGTTGTAGCCACTCCTAAAATACACATTCTAAAATTATTTTCAACTATACAGAGTGGTGTGTAAATGAGTGACGATACAAACTTATGCTTTCTTAAATGGAACACGCCGTATATTTTAGTATATTTTGATGGTACTCTTAAAAAGAAAGACATTGATATCAACATGTGTAGGTGTATCTCTTACCGCTGTCGTTTTATTTGCAATTGTGTGCCTCAACATGTCCAACTTTGTGGAGACACCCAGACGAAACCTGAAAGAATTTTTGAGATCTGTTTAGACAAGAAGTTTTCCACTTTCGTCAAGTTTAGTAATCTATAATCATTTTATTTATTTTTATATAACTGAAATTCCGGCAATAACAAACGCAAAATTAACATTTACGCTGTTTTCTCAAATAGAACACTCTGTATATGTTGCTTCTAAAGTAAAGTATTTTTATAAGCTTTTTAATGATACCATGTTTTCCCTATCTACACTTAGTATTTTATAACTTATTAATTGTTATGATTAATAGATTCTAAATTTAAATGAAAAAATTAATGTAAGTTGCTGTCAGCGTTAATTATTAATAATAACAAATTACTACAACATATTGAAAAACAAAAAATAATATTTATTAGATTAATGCAAAATCTTAAATAAATAAAATGCAAAAGTTAACATATTTATAGCAGATGCTCAAAAATTCCACCGTCTTGTTGAATGCACAATTCGAGGCGGCAGCGAAAATTGTTTTTAACATAAGTAAGCGTTTGCGGTCCAATATTTTCAAAAATGGCTCTTATACGTTGTTTCATGTCATTAGGTGTGGTTGGAATGTTTCGATAACCCTGTTCTTTAACATGTCCCCAAAGAAAAAAATCAATAGGAGTTAAATCAGGAGACGTTGAAGGCCAAGCTATAGGACCCTCCCGACCAATCCATCGTTCGTCACACCAGTTATTTAAAAAATTTCCTACACTTCTATGAAAATGTGGTGGAGCTCCATCATGTTGCTACCACATTATTCTTCGTGTATGGAGATCGAGATTTTTCAATAAATTAGGTAACTGATGTCTTAAAAAATTTTCGTATGTAACTCCTGTTACCGTTCCTTTAAAGAAATAAGGGCCAACAACTTGTAAATTCATTATGCCACCCCATACATTAATTGACCATTGATGTTGAAAGTCAATTTGTCTGACCCAATGGGGATTTTCTGTTGCATAATAATGCATATTATGTCTATTAACTAAACCGGTACTTTTGAAAGTAGCTTCGTCACTAAATAAAATCGAGGATTGAAAATTCCGGTCCAAATTCATTTTGTTTAACATAATGTTGCAAAAACTTAAACGATTTACAAAATCATTTCCGCGAAGGTCCTGATGTAATGACATATGGTAGGGATGGTACTTATTTTTCTTTATGATGCAATTGATAGTACTCTTGCTTATTCCAGTCTAGATATTCAAATTTCGAGTACTTACTTGAGGATTTTCTTCCAACGATAGCAAAATATTTAATTCATTTTCCTCACTAGTAACCTTTCGATTCTTAATCTCCTTTTTCGAATAACCAATATTTCCAGATGCTTCAAAACGTTCTTTTAATTTTTGAAATGCTTCGATTCTAGGAGGTCTTGCATTTGGATAACGTTGACAGTAAATCCTACTGGCTAATAAACAGTTTCTTTCACTCTCACCCAATGCATAAATCATATTTACCATTTCTTCTTTCGTGAAATTCATCGCAAAAGTAAATACAATTATCGGCGTTATTTTGTAAATGCAACGTAGCTAATGACATATATAAAATGCAGATTTTATTTTAATTAAAAATTCACAGGTGACTACGACTTTTTAAATTTTTAATCTATTAATAATAACAGTTAATAAGGCGTACACTACTAAGTGTAGATAGGGAGAACATAGTATCATTAAAAAGCTTATAAAAAATACTTTACTTTAGAAGAAACATATACAGAGTGTTCTATTTGAGAAAACAGCGTAAATGTTAATTTTGCGTTTGTTATTGCTGCAATTTCAGTCATTTAAAAATAAATAAAGTGATTATAGATTATTAAACTTGACGAAAGTAGAAAACTTCTTGTCCAAACAGATCTCAAAAATTCGTGTGTTAGTAGCCACTAACTCAACTATGCATAAGGCTGAATCTTTTGGCGTGTATTAACTCATGCCATAAGGTGTTTTATTCATAGATGTAAGCAATGTTAAAGAATGGTCAAAGAGATCATATCTCTTCTTCGTATAATCAAATGCAGCTTGACAATTCTCTATTCCAAAAGCTTCAGAAAATTATTTAAGAAATACAAAATCGTGTTTATTGACGAAATGGCCCGCTGATCAAGTAACAAAATCAGAAATTTTAGCCTAATTTTTAGTTCAACTATGCGATTTAATACAAGACATTCAGAATTGGAACTGTTTGTTTGTCCAGCCGTGAAACTGATAGTTGACATACTTATGTTCCTTTTAATACTAGCCACTTTAAAGTACACAAATATAATATTCTGTCGTATACACACAAAATCAGTTAACAGCAACTTTCAAATACAAAACTCGACATTTCTGACAGAAAAAGCAATATTTTTGCAAGTTTATAGCAGTCATACGCAATGTTTCTGATGTAGATGATAATATTACAAATTACAGAAACTGTATCTTACGTATGTATATGCTACGCATTCAAGGAAAGGAAACCGTCAACCCAATACGAAATTGATAAGTAACTGCATTTGAAAGTAAGGCAGGTGAGGAAACTACGAAAAAAAAAAATTTCTCGTTCGGGTATGCAGTTTCATATGTAACTGGCCTACATTTGTACTCTAATTGTTAACCGCGCAAGAGATTAAAAACACGATCCTAGATGCAATCAGTGTCTCACGCATAAAACGATTTTTGCATATATATAACTTTACCTCGAGTACATAATATCCATAACAAGTGCGTAATTTATATTGACATTGGCAATATTTGTATAATGTATAATCGTAACTGTTTTATATACTAATACATAGTTGACAAGCGGTTTTTACATTCCATCGTACTGCACAATATTTTGCAATTATTATCAAAGTTATTGGCTCTTCTTGTCAGTATGGATTGTTATATAATAGTTTTGTACTGCGTTATAATTCCATTTTCACATAACTGATTAATTAATGAGACCATAAACATTCCTTCTTGTCATAATTCATACGATTATTGTTTTATTGAAACAAGTCAGATTTAAATAAAGAAATTAATAAGTATTACTTATAACATGTAAAACAAAATTAAAATTAAATAGCGGTTTATAATTATGTGAAGGTCTAAATTTACATTTAAGTTGCCAAAGTAATTTTTTAAAGTAGAAGTTATCTTCAACTATAACCGAAAATAATAATGCAATACAAATATTTCTAGTTGTTTTGCACTGATAACACTGAGGAACAGAAAAGGAACTGTTTTTTGACTCAGAAACAAAAATATGACTCACCTAAAAAGTAAGAAATAATGATTTTCTGCTATATTTTATTACGGAGAATTCTTCTTGATGGTTCAACAACAATCGACAAGCATATTAGGATTCAATTTGCTTTGGATCTTTTTTTCCATAGCTGAAATCTTCCTATTCTTATCGCTCGCTTACTTTAGAGGAATCAATAAACAAGCATCATTCTGTTGGGTTATATCCAATACCAAATGTCTTCATAAGAAAAGAACACTACTTACGTACCACTAAGTCAATTTTTTTCAGAAAACTAATGATGATTACGATAAATACATATCTTCACATTATTGTAAGACAATTTTTAGCTAGAAACTTAGCATTTCAGACTGTTAAGTTCAAGTTGCACAGTTGTACTACCAAAATTTATCTCTCTTGCTACAGTACAGTAGTACTTGGTACAGTACTGTAATTTGCTTTTGATTGAATGTATTTCCTTAACGTCTGTTAAGCAAAAATAATGGTCACATTTGTGTTCCCTGCAAAGGGATAGGAAGTGAAATGTGACGTCTGCCATTTTTCTATACAGTGGAAAGTCTAGAATACTAGACCCACCTTACACCCAAAATAAAGTTCATTGGACTTTCTTACTAACAAAGTGAGGGATTTGAGTGTTACCACCATGTATATCATAAAAGTTGATGAGATGAATGAAACAAACTCTAAGCATTTTGTAATTAACCACTAGTAATTGACTCATCAGTAGACCTGCACAACAGCAGAAATGGTACCATTTGAATTAATGCACTTGGTTCCATCATATTTACAATGCTGTACATATATTGCCAATGGATAAATGGATGAAGAAAGGTTTTAAAATATTTCAAAGTATTAAAAAAAATTGTGGGTGATGAAGAACTTTAAATTTGATAAAACGCGAAAGAAGACTACATGAAGTATAAGTATTCGTATTCGCGAGACAAAAATCACGTTGACCAGTCTAATCGTTCTCTATTGCCTGTTCTTAACACACTTAATTTAAAGCTCAAAACATATCTGCATTGTGAGTTTTGATGTATTCGTAAAATGCATTAATCTGAATTAGTGTTATACCATTGACTACTTGACGCGTTATCGTGTATAATTTTTTTCTCCCGCTCTCTAGATGCTTATATTTCACTACCCACGCGCTCTACAGTATCTGCCCCGCCTCCTGGTATAAGATCAAAATGATTGAAATTAGTAAGACAAGAAGAGAGAAAAACAGCGTACGTACAACTGTATCAGATTGGTTATTTGGTATATAACGCACACATAAGAAATATCGATTTTTATGTGTTTACATTTTGTGCGCGTGTTTGTCGAAGCACCTGCAGATGTTGCATTTAGAAAAAGATAAATCAACAAAGAAGTGACTGGATGAATTTATCAAGTCTACACTTCTTTTAATCTATTTTTTAAATACAATCACGGATGGTGTTTTCATTATTTTAGAATTATTAGAATTACATTATATGAATCAATATTTTTATTGAATTTGAAAAACAGCTGTGTATGTTAATGAAGAACCTTGTGGGAGAGAAAGGTTATTTATTTTTATGAAACATTTTTTGTTTAGGTAATTTTAATATGCAAAAGAATTTATAATACACATTTATGTTGAAATATATTCTTATATTCGCGACAAAATACTCATTTTGTGTGATAATTTTTAGTGATAATACTAGCCAAACGGTTTATAATAAAAGTGTTTAGTTGGAAATATTCTGAGAATAGCATTATACGAGGAGTAATCAATAATACTTTCAGTCGCAAATACTCTAGCATTTTGTATGTATCTATAAGACGATAAAAACCTTTACGAAACTATATATGTTTGCAATTTTGAATATATTTTGTACAAATTTGAAATTATTATTATTAGATTAGGGAGATAGATTATTTAGTGTGCGCACGTATAGATCATAATCTTTGTGATTTTGTATATGATACACTACATCTTTAAAGAGCACAAAATATAATTTGTTGATAACAATACATAAGTAACATTTGGTATTGTTGTAACTTGCAGTGTTACAAATTAATCTGTTTAATAGAGCCCGTATTCTTTATATTAAAACAACGCAGTAATACACACCAGCGTTTCATTTTCATAAGATAGCAATCTACATGAGTTTACATGCTTACATCTAGATCACTAACAATTTACAAATAAGGCGCCAAATTCAAATCATTCTACATGAAATCTTTGCGTGCATTTCAACAGATATTAATGAAACTCGACAATACTGATGAAAGTTGCTCTAATCATTTTTTAGAACAACGTAGTAGCTGGGAATGAAATACAATCTATTATCAATACATGTCAATTTATTCAATCACTAATTATTAAAAAAAAAAGAGGAATATAATTAATTACTCCTAAATTAATAAAGAATATAATTCACAATATTAAACAAACTATGTAGACAAATGGATACTGTTCTGAAGACCTGAACATGAAATCCAAATAATACTCAAATAAAAATACTAAAATTAGTTTTAAACTAGATTGTTGTCGAACGTAATCACAAGAAATATCCGCTAGTTTCAATCTCTAAAAATGCCATTCATGTTATTCGTATTTCTACAGGCGTAACATCGTAACAGTAACATTATAGGTATCGCAAGTTTTATATTTTTAAATCTTTCCCGACAGCCTCTGTATTTTGATATTCGTTTATATTCTATATATACTTAGAGCATCAGATAAAATTTCGGTTGAAAAGGCAAAAGCATACAAACTCAATGTATGGATGAACAATTAAATTTTTTATCTGGTTTATTACTGTTTGTGATGTTATATTATTAATAATTAAGTAAAATTTGAGTTAACTTAAGTTTTTGTGCTATTTATCTATTGGCCCCGTATATTTATTCAAAAATTAATGTTGACTGCTATTTGCAACTGTATCATTATTAAATACGAATAATATTCCGACGTTTGATCATATTTTTAATTTTTAATTGCTAATTACACAAAGAATCGCTTAGGTATAAATTGCTCTTCATCAATCTTTTGCAAAAATTGTAAGGGGGTAATACACGATCATAAATTACATGTATTTCTACATGTATTTATTGAATAACCTCACTTTTAGCGTGTATTGCACGAATTTTGTATAAAATTTTTACATGTATTTCTACATGTAAAAATTTGACAACATAGAACCTGTCCTAAATTTCAAGGTCGTTCACGTGTATTTCTGGTGTATTCTAGGGATAATAAATTATAAAGTTTGAAAGTAGTTAGTGTTGGTAATTATAATGTGGTAGATCATATAGGTGTTATGGTGTGTTAATTGTTATTATTTATTGTTTGGTTAGGTATTATTTAAACATGTTTATATAAATCGAAATAACAAGTAAACACAAGCCGAACATAATAAATAATTTATCACGTTAAGTTTTTGAGTACTGCCAACATTATTTATTTACTATGCACCAACACCAAAAAATGATTTCCCTTTGTCGTCCTTGATACATATAATTACACATGTTAGCGTGTATTGTTGTAAGTTAGTGTTTCAATTTTTACATGTATATTTACATGTATTTTTCCATGTATTTTTATGATAGTGTATTATGGGCTGTAGGCATTACTACCAATATATATTCAAAAAAAATGAAAACAACCTTTTCCTTTAAAAATAAATACACAAACGCTTTTTAACGTCTATAAGTCAAATCAGCATTTTGTTTACGGTGCTCGGGAAGCAAATATACTTATATATTATAAAGATACTGTCTAACTGCGGTGTGTGTGTGTGTGTATATATAAAGAGAAGTATATAAATTGAATTCTCGCCTATGTGCAAGAAGTAGGCGGTTACTTTACAGATTTTACTCATAAATGGGTGAATATACGTTTATGCAACCAAATACACAGTGGCGAAAAATCTCCATTTAGATGACAAATCAATTAATCAATGGTTATACGAAACCAGATAACTTTGGATTCAAATAATTTACTATCCAGATTATCTTCAATTGAATCCAGATCCGAAATCTTGAACTTGAATTCTTTATCCGAAACTTCAAATCCAAAACAACAAATGAAGTAGTTATCAAACAATAGATTTCTTGAACACTTCAAATGTGTATCAGGTGGCCAACTAAGAATGGTGCTCGGCCATATTTCAGGAACGGTTTATAGTACAGCTTCGGGAAAAAATATCCCTGACTAAAGTGGCCCAGAGAAACATATGGAAGGTATTTAGGGAAGTGTAGGATGGCCGCTAGATGGCGTAACTGAACAACAAAAATTTAAATGCTAGTTTTAGGTATATAAAATTTACCAACTTATAAGTTCTATCACAAATATGAAATTTGAATTTTCATTATCTTCTTTATCTTTATATAAAGTGAACATTATTTTTAATCCCAGATAAAATAAAATTAAAAAAATTGCCACTTTACAAAAATTGCGTTTTGCAATTTGTTTTTGAAAGTAACAATTTTCTCTAAATAATATTTAATTAAGCAATCTACTACCAAGAAAATGTGTTTGAATCAAAACAAAAATATTCTAGCATTAAAAATATTTGGGTAAAACAGTATATTTTCTTAATTCAAGAACATTTTTCTCTGTGTGTGTACTTTACTAAACTTGAGAGCGTTTCATATTTGTCCAACTGTGTTATAATAAGTTTTAAACAACGTCTCATTTAGTCGTCTGCACTCTAAAAATGTTGTCAGGTTGGACAAGTAAGTTTTTAACTGTATTGGTAAACATTTTGGTTAAAGATACTGTTGAAAATCATTAAATGAGCACAATGTGATCGTGGCGCAACCATCATAAGATTGCAAAGCGATTCTAAAGAACATGAAGCTATTATTCGCAAAAATGTTAAATACATCTACTTCTACCAACTACAATTTTGTTAAATGCTATCTACCACGTAAAAGTTTATTTATCGCTAGTAGAATTATTGCTTACGAATAAATATTCCTCTTAAAACCTGAATCCAATGAAAGCATTTTAGAACTGTTGACTATGACAGTTTATAGTGCCGATAGAAATAGTTGTAAAGCTATTATTTGATTAAGTTTGCAAAGAATCATTTACCATTGTCATTAGAAATGAGATTTCTGTAATGTAAGCGAGTTAAGCAGTAATATCTAAGTAATGCTTTGTTTTGATATTTGGCATTTAATGGTCAGGTTGCCTTCGTGATAAGAATAAGATTTTTCGGTGATAGAGATTAGCAGTAATTTTGTCTTTTGTAGTATGGGTAATTATTCTCAGATACTTTATGATATGTCGTCAGGTTGGTGTTTCACATTTGCTAAAAGAAGAGATATGCAAGTGAATTAGCTGTTGACTAATATGATCATCTTACCCTATAGTACGAAATGTTTGGCCCCTTCATTGTCGAATTCGCACTTTATGTAAGATTTGTGAAGCGAAATGATCTTTAATGTTATTTTAATATTATTTATGATTTAAGGCTCTAGATTCAGTCCACAAATTTTAGCATTTTCAAAAGTTTCAAGTAACTAAACTACCAAGTAATTAACTAACATTATATTTGAATGCGTCCGCCACGCTTTCCACATTATGTTTGTAAATTTGACTAAGGTGCTGTCGGCTTACGGCCAGAAAAAGCTAGAAAATTTCCGATGTAAGGGTTCGGCAGAAATATGATTATGAGCTTATTTTTATCAATAGGGCTATTATTTTAGATTTGTTTTATATACCTGAAATGTTAATCTATGCTTCTATAGTGCTACATTTTTGAAAAAGTCCAATATTGTTTGTAAACAAGGCACTCAAAAATAGGGAATTTTTAAAAGTCTATATTAGTATAAAGAAATTTAATTTAAAAAAAGTGGCTCTATAGAAGCATAGTATTACCCTTTCGAAAGATTTAGCGAAAATCGCATTCAAATATATGGAATAGTTACTTTGTAATCAGTTTTCTACGAAACCCCTGAAAACGCTAAAATTCTTTGACTGAATCTAGAGTCTTAAGGATTATTCATATCAAGAAGAGTATTTTTCTTTAATATACCTATATGTATATTTTGCCATGTGTGTTACTAGTATGTGCAACAAATTTGAGTTTCTATAGAAATAAACTTTAAAAAGGAGTACAAAAAAATATATTGATTTATTATAAGTACTTATATATTTTCTTCAGTCGCCCTATAAATGCAAATACCTTCACATCAACAACATTTTCTGAGACAAGAATCGAATGGATTTTAAGGTTTGTTGGTGTATTTATAATGATATAATATTCGTAATGCTATTATGTTGTATACTGAAAATAGGAAGTTCCTTACATGAATTTCAAAGGCTGGTTAATTCAATAATTATGTTACCTGGAAATATTTTATGCTAATAAATTATTCATTATATAACGGTTCGTATGTTTAATTATTAATATAAACAGGAGAAAGATCTAATGACAACATGTAGTCACTGCTTTTACCTGGTTTTTACAAACTACATATTTAAAAATAAATAAAAAAACAAACAATACTAATTTAATATTTTTATTAAATAAGTACGACCTTGCGAATAGTTTTTATATTACTAGGTATGTCCTCATACAAACCTCATGCTACATGTTTACTTATTTGTTATATAATAATCAGTTAAGTAAACTTATTTATTTGTTTTTATTGCCTATGCCAAATGGTTATATAAAATTCACTTAATGTATTTCTTAATTGTGATCATATTTTAATGTAATGTGTATAAATAGGATATTACTGTTTTACTTTACCGCATCCAGGCAAACAACGATACGCAAGTGTCATACTACTACATTTTTAAATAGTTTAGCAGATATTCATTTTTAAAATTACAAATATATTGTGGATGTAGCATATACATGAATTTAATTTTATTTGTTTTAATGTTGCTTATTCTTATATTGATAAACACTACACGTAATGTCATCTGCATCACTCATATGCGGAGGCCTTGTCTCATTATTTAGTATCTTCATCAGTTCTGTTTTATGCAACCCAAGTTACAAGATATATAGAACGTATAATGGAGCTACTAGCCCCATCTGTTGGAGAATATGCAAAATATTACCCATAGAGTATAGTTACATAGTTAGAACTGTGTTGGTCAGATGGAGACATAAGTCATAGGGCTTCTGTTTTATCTAAGGCTGGACGAAGGGTCCGTTAGCCTTTTATTCGTCTTACGATCGCGGCGCCTCTAACCGCAGGGTCTGTATAAATCAAGGGAATTTTTGGATCTGCAACTGGACGACCAAATCGCGGCCGGATACTAGTCTGCCATCGATAAGATCCTCCTAGTCTCCACACGAGGAGGAGGTCTGTCGGGATCTAGCTCTCCCAAGTGCTGGATCAACGGGTTCCCCGACCGAGAGGCCCTCAAAAGAGTTCCCCTGGCCAGCGCCATCGCATATGCGCTCAGCGGCGGGATGTTCAAATCCCTATGGATTTGGGCATTGCTCACGAACCAAGGCGCCGCCACGATGATTCGCAGCACCCGGTTCTGGAGGATGTTCAGCCTTTTAACTTGCGATATACTGGCGCTGGACCAGGTCAGGACACCATATGTTAGAATCGGTCGGAGAAACACCGTATAAATCATGAGCTTAATCCTTAAACTCAAGGAGCTCTTCCAACACAAGAGAGGAGCCAGAGCCGCGCGTGCACGAAGGAATTTGGCTGTGATTGCCGTAAAATGGTGTTTAAAAGTCAGCCTGGAATCTAGTGTTAAACCAAGGTATTGCACGCGCGTTTCCCAAGGTAACCTTTTTCCCCCAATGGTGATGTTCGTTGGGGGGATTCCGTTTTCTGGAGAACCTTATCGCAACGCATTTGTCGGCGTTGATGCTAAGACGCCATTTGGTCGCCCAGTCACAAATCTCATTGACCGATCTTTGGAGCCTTCGACATATGAGCGCGTCGTTTCTTGAGGAGGTATACACGGCCGTGTCGTCCGCATACACGGCCAAACAAGTGGAAAATGACCTCGGTATATCGCTCGTAAATAGAATAAATAGTTCTGGCCCCAAAAGTGAACCCTGCGGTACTCCGGCGAAAATTCGCCTGCGGTCGGGGGTGCATCGCTCAACTTTATCGAGAATGTTCTATCGGCTAGATAGGAGCCGATCAGTGCGATCATGTTGGGATTTATGCCAAACCTGCCCATTTTAAAAAGTAGACCTTCGTGCCATACCGAATCGAATGCGTGTGCAAAATCCAGAAAAACCGCACCTGTTGAGTGCCTCATCTCCAGCGCATTGCGAATCTCCTCCGTCAAACGGAGGAGCTGAAAGTCGGTCGATAAGCCCTCTCGGAATCCAAACTGCTCATCAGGTAACAAGTTACCCTCAGTGATGAAGTCGCGCAGTCTCGAAAGAATTATGGATTCGGCGATCTTGGACAAGTTCGAGAGGAGACTTATCGGCCTAAAACTTGCTGGTGACGATGGATCTTTACCGCGCTTATGGAGCATGAGGACGCTCGCATGCTTCCAGACGATCGGAAAAACGCAAAGACTCAGCATGGCATTTAGGATCAGTACCAAGATGTCAATGGCATTTGTTGGGAGTTTTTTGAGGGCAGTATTGGCTATCCCATCATCCCCGGGAGCCTTTCCGTTCCTCCGACGATCTATGCAACCTAGCACCTCTTCCCGACCGACTTCGGGAAGCGGATCACCGCGCATATTATGAAGTTCCCTAATGAAGAGGTCAACCTCACGGTGTAGAAGGCCGTATTGAGGTTGACCCTCCGCGCCACGGAACACAGCCTCTAAATGGTCCCCAAAAACAGTTGCCCTTTCAGATGCGGAGTGAGCCAAACCGGCCTCACCCCGGAGCGGAACACAACCAGTAGATCTCGCTTTTTTCTCTTTAAAGCCTTAGAGAGCCGCCATAAGGAACCATCATCAGGTATGGCCGCCGACACACTGCGCCACCACTGTTTTTCTCTAAAATCCCTCAACTCAGATCGAAGACGCGCGGCAAGATGATTTGCCGCCTCGCAATCAGCAGGGCTTCTAGTGGTCTGCGCCCTTTTTCTAGCTGTGCGCTTACGGCGAAGCAGATGCCTGAGGTCAAGTGGTAGCCACCTGTCGAGAGCAGGCGCGGAAGCAGTTGTGGAGGTTTTAACGGCATTAGATATTATGCCAGTAAGGCGTTCTGCAGCAACTTCTAAGGAACAAGCTCCATCGACAGAAAAAACCGACTGGTCAACAGACTGGTGAACACTCCGTGCGAACTGCTCCCAGTCCACGGACCCCCGAAACAACACTTCAGAAGATTGCAACTCGCCGCCAAATGTAATAAAAATAGGGTTGTGATCCGACGAGAGATCAGGCGAACTCGCAACATGAAGGTATGATGGTAGTCCCCTGGACAGAGCGATGTCCAGAATGTCCGGCCTAGTGCCGGGGCGGAAGTACGTAGGCTCGTCCGGGGAGTGCACCTCGACACCGGAGGACGAGAGAAAACGAAAAAGTTTTCTACCGAATTCATTCGTCGAAGCGCATCCCCAGAGCGGGTGCTTGGCATTCAGGTCCCCGGCGAGAAGGACCGGAGCACTGCTAGACATCAGCCGATCATAGTCGTCGGTATCACACACCCTACTGGGAGAAGCATAGACGGAGATCACACGCAGAGAACCAAGGCCCCTGATTTCGACATCAACCGACGTCGCCTCGAGGGAACGAAGAGCGGGAACAGCAGCAAGGGAGTGCTTAAGGGTTTGTTTGACGGCTATCGCCGTGCCACCTCCTCTCCCAACTAGTCGATCAGATCGATAAATACGATAGTTTGGGAGAGTAAACCTATCACCAGGCCTGAGCCAAGTTTCGCTAATGAGAAGCATGTCGACGGGGTTGTCCCGAAGGAATTGCGCAACTTCAGAAGTTTTGTTCCTGATACCACAGGCGTTCCACGCCATGATTCGAACTTGTGAAAAAGGTGGACAGATTCGTATACTCATTTTTTATTTTTAGTGTTCTCACTTGAAAATGCTGCCATCAGGATGTTCGAAAGCGTATTAATTTGTTGAGACATCGCCTGCAACACATCCAACATCGCAGAGATGTTGGTGGGTGCAGGATGTTGCGGCTGTTTAAGTGCCGAACGAGGAGTTTTATGCTGAGCTTTAGATGACTCACTAGTCTTAGGTGTAATTGACTTTTTCTGCATCTGCGTTTGTGTCCACGTAGTGGCCGCAGCAGCCTGGGAATAAGTCTTCCCAGGATGCACCAGAGAGGAGACAGGCGTCTGCCTCCTTGGCGTCCGCGCAGAGGTGGATACAGGTTTGGGTTTGGGGAAGCGAGAGCAACCCCTATAATTCGCGGGGTGTTTTTCCCCGCAGTTCGCACATGTCGGCGGTTCGCTCTTTGGGCGCGTACAATCACTAGCGGCATGATTCTCGCCACAGGCCACACATTTGCGTTGGGCAGTGCATCGCGACTGCGCATGACCGTAACGCTGACAACGAAAACACTGCCCAATCGAAGGCCTAGATTTCAAAGTCTCAACAGAAATGTCCAGAGATCTGATTTCTTTAAGATGGTAAATGCGTTTCTGATCTTTAGACAATTTAACCAAAATCAAAGGCATTGGCCTGCCACCCCGATTTCGACGCATACGAACGACTGATTCCGGTTTAAAACCCAATTCTTCTAGTTGTCTTTTAATTTGTTCTTCGGGAATCTCAGTAGGAATGCCACGAAGGACAACACTAAGTACCTTCTCAGATGGTAGTTGGTATGTATGAAAAGGGATGTTATCGTTCGTGAAGAACCTAACAATACCTCTGAAATCAGCCTCGGAGGCTGGAAAGAGGCGAATGCCGTCGGTAACATTTTGGGCCTTGGAGAATGTATACCCCTTGCGCCTGATTTCCGTAGATACCTCGAACCAAATAGCTTTGTTACGGAGCACTATGGGAGGGATTTTAAAGTTCTTCTGTGGGCTATCAGAATCCCCGCTAGATGCAAGGTTCCTAGAATAACTTTGGCCAGATGTTCCACCAGCAGTCAGGCGAGCATGAGAGTCGCGCTCTGGCTGAGAGGCATCATTCACATATTCAATTCTGTCAAAGTTTGACTGACTAGCGATACTAGTCTTCTTTCTTTTGGCAGGAGTAACTGGCTGCTCAGCATGATTGACACCGTCTGTATGAGAGGCAGAAAGCGCCCACGAAGGAGGGGGATGAACCAACACCTCCTCAACATGTACATTAGGCGAGGACGCCTGTCGTTTTCTATTGGATGAAGTCTCGGTGTTATTAAGGATACTTCTAACCGTTGAGCCTGTCGAACAGGCAGAAGTGGCAACATCATCCTCTGGAGAAGAATTGACAGTGCCATAGATATTTTTGGCAACAGGATTTAAGATGGCATGAAACTCCTCCTTATCAAATTCGGGCCGCAAATTGCGTGTAGCTGTATTTCTGCCTGATCTTTTTTCTAATATCTGTTGTAACAGACGAATATGTTTGAGGATCTCATGGTTACTAAGCTCTCCGTAGTCAACAGGGGACCTTTTCGACTGAGTAGCCGACGTCAGCGTATCGCTTAGGCCCTCATCAGTATAATCCATCTTAGATGGTCGATCAGAATGATCGCAATGTCTCGGTGAATTTGGCAACGGCGTTAGAGCATATTCATGATGTTGTGGTGGCACAGACATTATGCAGCGCAAAAGGCGCAGCCACAGGTAAGTATATTGAAATGTAAAGATAAAACCTATTTGATTAAAAGCAACGAATTAAAACCGTCAAAGATGACTAATTGCGTATACAGAATACAATCCGTAAATGGGGACAAAACAATAGTTGATTGGAGATCTCCGGTAACAATAAATAAAAAAAAAATCAAGAAAGATTCCTAAAATTTTCAATTAAAATGAAATATAAAAATCAAAAAGAACAAAATTAAATCTGTCTCGCAACTAAAATGTGATTAAAAAGAAATTAAAATGATATAGTATTCGTACGGCCTAGATAAAAATATTTAAAATATTTTTATTCTCGATAAAGTATCTAAAAATATGAATAATCTATCTCTTTCCAGTATATGAATAAATATATATTTTCTTGCATAAATATTCGCAAAAGGAATGCGGAGAAAAAATGCTATAAAAAATGCACGCACTAGCGCGGACCTGCTTTTATCGGAAAGCGCGGTTTGCGGGGCGGCCCTTATGCTCGCCTACCGCAAGACCCGGCTTTCAAGATAACCGACCATACGAACAAACGACAAAGACAAGAGATCTCACTCTGTGTGCTCTGAGTCCTTATTAATCGAAGAAAATTATGTTTAAAATATCAAAAGTCACTATATGGAACAATCTGCTGAATTAGCAGGGAGTCTAGAATGAAATCGTGCTCGAAAGAACACTGTCCGAAAGTGGTGTGACTATAATTATTCCAATTAAAATTGGAAAAAAAAAAATCACAGAATTGTTTAATCCCGGCGACTTAAAAGCCGAGAGGCAAAGCGCCGGGAAGTCGTAAAACGGTGTAACTTTACTGATGTGTAGAGTGGTCGCCAATAAACAATATATTCGAATCTTAGACGATTCCGTTCACTAATTGCCTTCTAATCAACTAATTAGGCCGACGGGCCAGGCACAATGGTTTTATAAACGTCACGTAGAAATGTGGAGCCGGCCTCTCGCCAAATAAATATGACTGAACCTCGACACTCCACTGACGTAATTAATCAACAATCAACTGATTTTTCAGATTAAAAGCGAGTCAGAGCTCGCGAAAATGCGACCACTCTGATCGGACGACGGACTCAGAGTGAGACATAAGTCTAATAAATTCGAACCGGAACTACCAACCTCGTTTCTTTAATGCTTTCAAAATCTTAGTAATCCAGTTACATATATATTCGTACTATAAATACAATAATAATAAATTAAACAAAAAAGCGTTGCAAACGACTAAGTTAAATATGATCAGATCAGGATGTCAACGGACAACCATATAAAACATACTTAATTTATTTCTATCCAAAGCTTTTTTTTTGTTTAACATTCTTTTTCAATTTCTTGTATTGATATTTTATAGGTTATTTGGCATAAATTTGAATATCTGTCGTTAAATATTCAACATATACTATTCACAATTCTGCATAAAAACTTATTAAGGTATGTATCTTTTACCCAAAATCAGTTGTTTTCGAGTTATTTAATTATTTCCAAAAATAGGGACAACTGCAACGTTGTGTTAAAAATTCTGTATTTCGGGAAGCACTGCAGATGAAGACTTGACATGTTACTAACTGAAATACAGCGGAACAAATCTACGCTTTCAAAATTATGTCTATATATACAGGGCCGTTTAAAATTAACGTTCATTTGAAGTTCACATCGATGAAATTTACTTTTTTGGCCTTGTGGACAGATATAATTTTGAAGGCGTGTATTTGTTGCGCTGTACTTCAACTAGTAACATATCAAACATAGATTATACATCAATCATACATATGTATAAATCGAAATTTAAATCTAAATTATTCATAATAGTTAATAGTAATAGTGAAAACATATTCCAACACTCAAGAAGATCGTAAAACTGTATATTCATAAGCGTGTTAAATTTGATAATAAGTTTTGAAGATGAATGAATAAAAATAACAATCAAATAACCATGATGAAGTATAAACCTCTACGCATGTAGGCAACTTTTTATACGACTTGCTGGATTAATGTTGGTTGCCTGCATTTGTTAGTAATTTGATCTATTAAATCTTATTAGTCTCCATTTCTAAGCGGCTATACGTAATATAGAAATATTCTTTGATATAACACGTCATATTAAAATACATATAATTACAATTAAGAAATAAATTACAAAACGCCATCGATAATTATTATAGAACGACATGAAGACCATCATGTGGTGCAACCTAGAGATAACACATTATAATTAAAATCCAGAAAAAAGGATTCACATGGCAACACTAGAAATGCGATAAACTATATTCTCAATTAACATATATTGTAATGGTTTAGGGCTTTAATATTAATTTATTTTTTAAAAATGTCAAATGTGTCATGTCAATTTATAATTTTAAACGGTGATAAGAAAAAGGTAACGCAAGGTTGTCAAGGAAAAGGTTGTTGATTTTTGAATAAAATTTTGAAAAGAAGGTTTTTTTTGTGTTTAAATAAAAATAAAAATAAAGTTATCCAAGAAGATATAAAGTGTTTAAGATTTCGTATATACATACAAGTGTTACAAACGTACAAACGTTAGAAGGAGATTAGATTGAGTTGCCGGAATAAAAAATATTTGGATTGTCATTTGACTGTCAATAAAGATAGAAGATTAGCAGAGTGAGATATAGTACAACCGAGGTAGGGATGTTACTGGATTGAATAGTGTGAATTGGATAGAATGCGAACCGTCAAACGAAAAGAAAGGACCCTGAGATTAAGAAAATTGTAATAAACTGTTAGATTCATCAAGAGACTCAACCTGTTCCGAATTTATAGCAATATATTTTCTAACCTTTATGTACCTATCTGTTAATTCCTGTATATGATAACATTTTCTTGTATATAAATGTACCTAACCACTTTTATCTGATGTAAAATTACATACATCCAACTTTTATAGTTTAGGAGATTTGCAAACTTTAATAAGAAGTTGTATACAGTACAAACCATAGACCTATGGTCGGTGCTTTTTTTTAATCATAAACAAAATGAATCCTTGTCATATCTTTTTAATTAGTACAATCTGGAAACTATAACAGTTAGAGATTTAGTGCTCAATAGAAAACGTCTTACAATTTTTTTCATGCCGTTAAAGCTGGAGAAAAAGAGGCATTGTATTTTTGACTATAAAGCATGCAGTTGTAGTCCCAATTAATATCTAAACTTTTAGTCATAGTAATTTGATTCATAAACGTCTTAGTGACGTAAATAAAATTAACAAACACCTTATTAATTCGATGAGTAATACGTCTACTTCTGAAGAAACTTTGCTAGAATTTCATGCGGTCTCTGATGACAAAATTTTATCAGTTTTTTTTGTTGCCGTTCCACGCACACATTATAAATGATTATACCACTTCTGCAATATTTCCACTTTCCATTTACAACTGTTTAAAATATTTGGGAAACTCATTGGTTTGTAACGACAAAAACATATCGATTATTCATTCATACTTCCTACTCTTCAACCAGGATTGGGCTGTATTCATAGCTGTACAACAACTTTGTTAGTCTTAATTGAACAAATAATTAAGTCTAAACAATCAAAATATGGCCATTGTATTGTTAGATTACAGTAGAATTTTGGACACGTTGAACCAGTTTGTCTAACCGCTCACAATGCGTTAGAGTGAGTGACTCCATTTTGGTCCAAAACAACTGTTGTAATACATTAAAATATTGCTAGATCCATCTGCATGGAGTCGACACACAACTGTTTTATTTGTTTTCTCCGGAGAAATTTAACGCAAATATTTAGAACACACTGGTAGAAAAAAGTAATGCTAGTTTTGTGAAAACGAATCTATCTAAGTAATCTATAATAAGGTTTGATAGTTCTTATAGAAGACTTACAGTTAATATTATTATTATTACATATTTCATAATCACGGCAGAGGTCTTATGGTGTGTGGAAAATTTTGTGTGTACACATCGGTATGTATTAAATCAAAAAAAAAAAACAAACTGCTAGTGCGTATTGCTGTAATACTTTTCGCTTTAACAATGCTGATGAACAAATACAGAAAGGTCAAAATTTCTGTCTCAGTACTATTTACTGGACCAACTTGTTAGATATGTCGACATGTCGAAAGCTTTTGTGCTTTTACCATAAATCAGTTCTTTATCGTGGATCTCTTTACATGTATGTATTAATGTATGCATCATAAGATAAGCATAAGAAAGCGAAATTGTGTGTTGTGCAAAACCATATGTTAATTATTGTAATTCACGAACTGACGTTGTAAGCTAAATTAATTAATTGTAGAATCTCATATACGACATTTATCGTTGTGTTCTAGTATTTATCCTGCAGAAGATCTTAGTGAAGTATTAAGAATATGTTTAAAGTATTGAGAGTATTGAACAAAGAAGCAGACTGACTACCCGTTTTTTACGCAATTATATCCTATTCTTCTTACGATCATAAGCCGTGACATGCAAAAATCAAACGACAACTACTTCAATAAAAGAGTAAAATCATATATACTGCAGTAATATTCTTGCTCATTATAATTTATGGTCGTTCATAAAATAGGTAATAATTCGCTGACCAGGTGCTTACGACAGTTCAGAAATACGAATATTGCAAAGATGTCTAATAATTGTGCCGTTGGGTGTATACATATTATATATTGCTAGTCACAAGTTATGTCTCTTAAAGATTCAATATCAAATTTTCATTCCTAGTGGAAGCGGTCTTCTTTGAAGCGCTGTCAGAAATTCGGACTCCATTTACATATTTAAATGTATTTATTCGTTCAGTTTATATTTATTTATTTTGTAATTTAAGATTTAATAATATTATTTGATTTATTTGACTTTGAAGAAATAGAATGTCAATATTGATAGGAAAGTTATACATACAAGTTATGCAGTATGCATGTAAGTCAAATTTAATACATTTTGCAAAATAACTCGAAGGCTTATTGCTTCTAATTTTACATGTATTTAATAAAGTTTAACAAACAGTTTAAATTTTTTAGATGTTTCTGTTTTTCATAATAAAGGACAAATTTACACGCATGAATATTTAAAGCCACATTCATGTAGATATCTTTATTTTCCGTCAAACACTCCACTACAATACAAAAATCAGTATAATAAACGTTTGCATTAACTGTTGTTGAACATTTTCAGAAAATCTGAACTTATAAATAAATTTAAACAAAATTAGAAACATGTTACAAAACAACTATTATTCGACAAATTAATAAAACGATAAAAATATTCAACCAATAAATACAATCAAAAAATAATAAACCTACATCTCCTTGCCATACATTGATAATCTTTTTGAAAACAAAAATGTTTTTAAAACCATATAACATGAGAAAAGCACATAAACCAAACAATGTTATCAAGCAATGTTTTACCAAAACAAAAAACACGTTGAAGTGTTAAAAAACACATACCATTATTTTTTTTTATTTGTGGTGAGTGCTAGTTGCAGCTTATTTGTCAGGGATATGACGTTACATATTTAAGTTAGACTAAACAATATTTCGACAAATATAAGCTCATAAATAGACTCAGCAAAGAGGGGCAAGTTTCAGTGTAGTACGGAAAACAACGTGGAGGGACATTTAATTCTGTCGTCTTCGTATTTTAAATTCGGCATACTCGTTACTACGTTATCTAGTTTCTTCAAAATACGCCGTTTCCAAAACGTACCCAAATGTGACATTTTATAAGTATGTGTGTACTGATAAGCACTCACAACGAGCAGTGGAATAATACTGAACAAGAGTGCTTTGACACGGACGCTCGAGTTTCCGTGCCACACGCTTCACTCCTCTACGTTACACTTCGTACTGCACTGAAACTTGCTCCCTATTTGCTGACTATATTCATAAATGCAATGCTTCCACAAAAACTTACGACGCTGCAGCCTTGTCTAGAGATTCTCTTTAACTTCATTTTCAATTTAATTATAACCAACCTAATATTTTATAACACTAAACACTTGTGATAATAAAACTGTTTAGTTTTACCTTGATAATGACAGCATTGCTGTTGAAACGCGTCGGTGTTTTAATTAAAACTTGTTTGGTGTTTAGTGGGTTAAAGAGTTTAGTGTTCTACTTCTGCACCAAGAGATCCAGTGAAGAACTTCCTAACATTTGAGATGTAGAACAAAAGAACTGAAGAAAGGAGTGATTTATATAAAACAGAAATAAGGTGCTATTAATGATAAAACCGACCTTAGCAATATATACAATAACATCATAATAAAAAAACGTCGAATCTTGCTAAACACAATAAATAAACTAAAATGACTCTAATAGGTGCTTATGGTATAGTTATAGGAATCACTCTACTAGTGTAGGCAAAAGCGAGAATAAGTATCACCAACCAACTTGTTTTTGTTGACTCTCTAAGTGGTATTAGTTTCGACCTTACCTGATAGAGGAAATAAGTTTAGAATTGCTTAGCCAGTGGAATTGTTTTGCAATAAAAGTTAGCGAGGTATACGCAATCAAAGCAGGTTTAGTATTTAGAGTGACACTGATGATGCCTGGTAGGCAGAAACTATAGCTCGTTTCTAATACTCAACCGCTTTTAGTAAGTGATTCCTGCAATATGATGGTCTATTACAGGCAGCTTTAGTTTACTCAAATAATTTATTTAAGAAGTGATGCTGGGAGTTTTACTATTTCTATCGCGTCCTGGAGTGCAAGCAGCCTACTCACTGAAACCTCTCAGTGACCTCTGTAGTATCCGGAACTATTGTAATTGTATTATGTATACTACTTCGATCGGCGCAGAATTACGATATAATAAAATTAAAACAATTTCAAAGTGTTGTGGCTAACGTTATTCAAATCTAATCCCGAGGCCGGGAAGACGTAAAATGTTTTTGCAACATTGCAAATCAGTATAAAACGATGGTATGGGCGAATTTTGAACATTCGAAAATGTGATACCTACCCAATTTGACAGTGGTCTTAAGAGTCAAGTTCAGTCCTGTTTTCCTTAAAAATCATAGAAAAAAAAATGAAAAAAATTGTGTAAGTTTTAGATTTTCTAGTAAAAGTATTCTCAAATTTTGAACAAAATTGTTAGAGCCGTTTAGCTGTAATTGCATTTTCTTATCCAAAATTCCATTTATTTAGCTAACGGTTCAAACGATTTTATTCAAAAATGTATGAGATATTAAGATTATAATGTAGATAATACTCAATTTTTTTCATTATTTTTTTATGAACAGAAACTTCAGAATTAAATCTGGAAAGTTGTTCCATTACTTCTTATGGAGTTACAGCAGTGACGACAACCTCTATGTTTGCTAGTAGTTTCGCTTCTTCTTACATAGATGGCACTATGACGAAATCATACGTCGAAGACAGAATGCGATACAGATATTGCAACAAATAATGGACCGGTTGCAATTAGAACAAAATCGCTAATGGACATGCGCGGCGGGAACTAAATCACGCCCATTTTTTCAAATATTTAGTTACTTATCCTGAACTACGAAAATTCCCCATGTCACATCTGATTCACATCGTCCGCGTCCAGACTGCTACCAACATCGTAACTTCAAATAATCTAGGTGCATAACAGTCACCATGGTTACCGCGCATAAGCAAAGAACATTTTATAAATGAAATCGGTGCATCGCCGGATCTGATATCTAGCTAGACAAAACTAATAAGTTGTATCTTGTATTTATCGCACTCTTTCGAGCTCACAGATTAAACACACGAAAATCATAACGATATTTTGCTTTTGCAATTGATATTTGATATTGAGAAAGAAAAGTTACTATTAGCTTTGTTTAGTAAGTACGCTTCTAATACTTCCAACGATTGGAAACGGCTGCAAAAAGAAAGCTATTGTAAGAATGCCGTTTTATCCACGAAAGGTGAACATGACGGGTGCTCATTTACATCCGACGCATAAAAGGTAAGTTTGTTTATTCCGCCAGACAATATTCTCCACAAGATGATGCAGAGAAAATTAAGAGCTTTTATCTCCGCCTCGACAAAAATAGCAAAAACTTGAGTCTGGATCGTAAGCATAACTACTATTACCAGATTCAAGGGCAGCTCTTTATTTCTCAACGAAAACTATATGATTTTATAGTCTGGACTCCAAAAGGAACTCATATTGAAACAATAAACATTGATCACGACTTCATACAACGAGCTTCCAAAATTAATTAACTTCTACTGGAAATATTTTGGGCCAGAATTAGTAGACAGCCGACATGTCCTACTCTGAAAACTTTTCTTGTGACACTTTATATTTTTCTGTTGATGTTTATTTACCGCAAAGAGGAACTTTCTCCACATTTCGATCTACTTTGTGATTATGAAGGAATTTGTAATTCTTTTACTACAAAGACAGAATGGATTGTGTACCGACATAAGTAAAGATAAAATTTTGAGACTTTTTATTCTTATGTATACTTGTTTTTCATGAGTAATATAACAAGTGACGAAGATTTTCCGATAAAATTGATTTGGATAATTTGCAAGTGCCTGTTGAGATAATAATTTCACGAGCCCGAAGGGCGAGTGAAATTATTTAAGATCAACAAGCACGAACAAATTATCCAAATCAATTTTATCAGAGAAAATCTTGGTCACGCGTTGTATTTAAAAAGACTATATCACGAATTTCGTAATTTACTGTCTTCGGTTGTGTTCATTTTGCCATGTATTTGGCTGGTAACTAAGGAAATGAGGTAGTACTCCATTAGCATTGATAAAACCACGAGTGATTTTATCATTTATTAAAATCCACACGTGATTTTTGCGCTATAATATGAATGTCATTGGCTGTTGCTAAGGAATTCCAACTGTGTGATTGGTTGACAGCAATGTGAGTGATATAGTCGAAGAAATATCGTAATTCGGAAGTAATACTGCCAGATGCCACGAATTTGTGATTTACATTTTCGCTATCTACCAACATATGGCCAAAGCTGTAAGTAAGGTGCTTTACCAAGCGTACAGTTCTTCGTTTTCGTAAACTACACTACCGTCCCCTATTGGCAGCGAATTCTACTACTTCGCACTGAACTTGCCTCTTAATGGGAATGTATCAAGATAGGGAGTAGCAGGAAACACAGCTTATTGTCGAACTGAAACTTTGGAGGTTTTTGAATTGGAAGCCAGCCAACAAGAACACTGTTGTGTTGTATTAGCCCTGTAATTTATTGCACGATGTTACAATCACTTTACACGTACTCATGCTAATTTAGAGGATTAAATGAAATCATCATCAACTATTGTAACTAAATATCATAATAGTGACTTACAATTTGTGCTTGTGTTGCTGCTAATACGAGGGCGTATTTTTATGTTATCTACCTAGCCATGAAAAAAGCACTTAAAAAACAAAGAGATTTTTTTTTCTACATAACTCCCTTCAACGCTAATACATTTATTCGGTGGTTCGGTAATACCGCAAAATATTCTTCCACAGCTTCTTTGAGTTGTTCAAAACGTTTTCCCCTGAGATGCTTTTTTAAATTTTTGAATAAGAAGAAGTCTGATGGAGCTGGGTTGGGGCTATAAGATGGATGCCTTAACTTTACAAACCCACAGTCATTGATTATTTGCTGAACTTTGTTTGTCTTATGAACCCGGCAATTGTCGTGCAGCAACAAGTTTTTTTGTGGATAAGAATGCGAACGTTTTTCGTTTAGAGCAGTTTTTAAATTTTTAATTGTGTTTCCGTAGGCTTCACCATTTATGGTAGACTCTCTTGGCATATAGTCAATAAGCAAGACTCCTTCAACATCCCAGAAAACAGTTGCCATCAGTTTTTTTTCCAGAAATTGTGTCTCGGCATTTTTTGGTGGTGGAGAGCCCTTACTGCATGGATTCTTGTTTAGTAGGAGGGTCTCAATGATGTACTCAAGTCGTATCTCCGGTGATAATTCGAGATAAAAATGTTTTGTCCCTCTCCAACTCGGCCAAATTTTCTTGAAAAACTTCTTTTCTGTACAGTTTTTGTGCAGGTCTAAGCAATTTGGGTATCCACCGTGCAGACACCTTCTTCATACCCAAATCGTCATACAAAATATTGAAGACACTTGCTTCGGATATACAGACTTCATTGGCAATGACACATCTTTACACGCCGATCTTTCAGTACCAAATTTTCGACTTTTTGCACAATGTCTTCAGTTCGAGCTTCAACAGGTCGTCCGGACTTTGGGTCATCATTGATTGACTCTCGGCCGCATCGAAAGAGGTTAGACCAATATTTTACTTGAAAATAAGATGGTGTATCTTCCTCATACACAGCAATCATTCTTTCATGAATTGCTTTTGAACCATTGCCTTCTTTTGTCAGGAACTTTATTACGGTTTCGATATTCAACCTTAGTTTCACTCATTTTATCGAGAAGTAGACCGACTCAAATTTCTGTAAACAGCACAAAATAAACACAACTTAGCACATGTACTTCTAACAGTGACAGCAATTTTTCAGTAATTTGTTTGACATCGTCACTCTTTTGTTTCATAGCTAGATAGATAACCTAAAAATAGGCTCTCGTAGCCTCTACTTCGGATTTAGATTGCTTTTTTATAAATAAATAAAATTTTCTAATCGAAAATACGTTGTTCTTTATGTTATGTATTTAATAAACATATTATGTGTTACAATACGTACACACACAGCTAATTCTCATCTATTCAACCTTCTTACCGACTTCGTGTGCATCTATTATCTCATAATCTGATTACAGCTTTCCTATATTCCTTTACACTTAATTTTTTTCTTAAACAGAATCAACATTTAGGGAATATGGAGAACGGATATTATTCCACGACAAACAGTTAGAATATTAATTGATGGCAATTATTGACATTGATGGTGACGGGTTTGAAAGGCTTTCGAAGAGTAAATATTAATCCAATATCAGCGGATATACGCGCACTTAAAGTAAAAAAAGATTAATAAAGGAAAGTATATCTGCGCGGTGTTGTGTCCTCGTGGTCGTTTTGTTTCTTATATATCTTCGTTTTTCGTTCTATACGCTTGCTACTAACGAAACATGCGAGATTAGATCCGTAGGAAAGAGGTCACAATATAGTAGTAGTTCTTGACGTTCGTTGTGATCCGCGCAATTTTAGTTTATCGCGATAAGGCGCGCTACAAACATCGCACATGTTTAAGTACGACGACCTAACACGCTGTGTACTTAACGCAACACAATGGAATTCGGAGACCTGGTCGAATCCATCGCGTTTAACAATAAAAAAACGGACCTTAACGCGCGAATAAGTAATTATTTCAACAGAACCGTTCCCCACGATCATAAGACTAATTTAAATACATCTCATCAGTATAATGAAACCTATGCGTTAGAGAGGCGATTAGAATTAAGTACCGAATTCTTTTTAGTGCCGAAGAGGCCTACTGCTGCTATTACTACGACCACATCAACCCCAAGAAGTGTAATTACTAAGACTGTGTGCACAGGGTGTTTACCAGAAGACAAAATTGATTTAGGACTATTTAGAAATGAAGTGTGGGTCGTTCCCTTATTGACTTTAGCTAGTATTTTAATCGCGATTATCGTTTGTTTTGAGATATATGTATTATTAAAAGCGACCAAAACAACGCCTAGTAGAAGACATTTATTTCTCGGACAGATGCTTCTTTTAGGATTGTTTGCTTGCGCAAGCTTAGCGGTGATCTTAGCAGCATCTCCAACTCCTTTTACATGTGGAGCTATACGTTTCGGCACCGGTACCGCCTACGCTATCATTTTCGCATCGTTACTGGTAAAGTGCGTCTTCTTAATAAGTCTCAATAATGGCGTTTATCTACCAGCGACGTATCAAAGTCTTCTATTATTGTTCGCAATCCTTATCCAAGTTGCCATAGGTATTCAATGGTTGATAACTAATCCTCCAGATATACATCAAGTTACTTTTGATATGTCACCTGTTCCACCAAAACATCAAATACTCGTTACTGCTGATGACGTCACTAAATCCATGGTATTATCATTGTGTCACACCTCGTACACAGATATGCTTCTGTCTTTGATTTACGTTGTTTTTCTGATATTGTTTGTCAGCGTTTTAGCTATGAGATCAAGAAGTATAAGAAGTAATTATCGTGAGTCTACTTACATAGGAATGTCCGTACTTTGCTGCATACCGTCGTGGTTGGTTTGGTCTTTGAGTGGCTTTATGGTAAATGAAAGGCATAAAGATGCTTGCTTAGGATTTGGGTTAATAGTTACGGCTGGGGTTATATTCTTAGTTATGTTTATGCCTAAAGGGCGACAACTGGCAGCTATTGGTAAAGATGGTTTGTACATGGAGGATCGTGAAGAAAGTTTTAGCTCTATGAGTCGAACTGGATCGGGATATTCGCCGTCATTCTTCCATTTTAAACCGCCGAAGTATGCTTTCGAATCTACTGAAAAATGCAACAACATGGCAACATTACAAGGTAACTTTTTTTTACTTTTTAAGCGTAGCCAGCTTATAATGGATTAATATTAATTACAAAACTATAACAAGCAATTAAATGCATACAATAAACACATAAATTTTGATCGACATTTTCGAAAATTTATAAATATTTTAAAAATCATTTTCATTAGATATATTTACATATCAGTAACTTTTCTTTAATCTGCAATATGCAATATATTGCAGATTAACAAACACCTTAACAAAAAGATTTTAAAAATATGTTTCTTTTTGTGTATAACCGATGCGAATATGATGACCCACATACATACATCTAGTTTATTATTTGTGTTCGCACATATGTAAATTAAGTTGGAAACTTTTCTAGATTTAGTTTGTAACAAATTGTTTCGTTTATTAGTTTGACAGAAAACATTATTCTCTGTTTAAATTTTGTGTTACCGGCAATAATGAATTAGGATTTTCTCAAATATTATAAAACATTGTTAAGAAATCAAGTTTCTTGATATACCGAGATACAAATTTTTGAAGATCTATTACGAGGGTTCGTTTTTATTGTTGAATCCAAACGCACTGATGCTCTTCATGTTATAATCGGATTTTCAGTATCTGATGATGTTCATTAGTTTATTTCAATGTTAAGCCGCTACAAAACCAAGATTAATTTCATAATTATATTATATGATGGCTAAGAACTGATACGTTTAAATCACTACTATTCTGGTTCAAAGAACAATATATGTATTACAAAATTTCTTACAGAGAAGTGATGGAGGTATGCATGTATAATATGAAATTTTTCAAATATTATTAATTATTTCTAGCTTATGCTTAATTAGATGTCGCTAAAAAAAAGGGAAAAAGAAGAATTTTTAAACCAGGTGAACTATTGCACTTGCAATGCATAAGTAGAAAATATAATCATATTTTGTCCATCATAGACAGTTTCATCAAAATCATCGCGCTACATCCTGTAAAGAATATAATAACTAAAGAGAGTCTCGAGAAGTTTAAAATACAAACAACTTTTTATATGACAGGAATGTCAGTGGTGATGTCAAATATAGACACATCGAAAAAAATCATAATTAGAGTAGGCTATGTGAATGGATTGTTACTTTAGCCACTTTCACATAATGACATTTATTCTTTGACATTTAATTTGAGGTTATAAACTTTGGTTATAATAAAATGTCAAATAATAAATGTCATTATGTAGTAGTGGCTAAACAAACGATCAAAAACATTTACATAGCCTACACCAATTATGTTTTTTTTTGATGGCACGTTATTACTATGTGAAGCAGACGTTCGTTTGATTAATTGCATTAATGTCAATGTGCTTGTCGGAAATTGAAAGCGTCAGAAATGTCAGAAATCCTTTGATAATCTATATTCTGACATAATTCATGTATAACCCATGAAATCTATTATGACAATCTGAATATGCTGTATGTCACAGCCATGTCGTGGCAGATCCGTTTACACAGATAAACAATTGGGATTTATGCTTATAAGGGTTGTCGCATTTTTTTTTGCACACATCTGTACAGAATGCGTCCCCCCTTGTAAATATTTTTTCGGAAAAACAATTACACGGAGGATACTTGCATTGATATGGCACATGTTACAAAATTACTTTCACTTATACAGAGTGTTCCATTTTCACTGAACAAAATACAAAATTAAATAGAATGGTATAATTTTTTCAATCGATTCTAAGCATTATTTGCAAATATTTTGTATTAGGGTTCCCTATACCTAAATTCAACTGTTTCGAAGATATTTACAATTTTCCGTAATATTTGCCTATTGCACCATCTTAAAGAAAAATTAATATTGTAAAGCCCTTTGAAGCAAGTCAAATTTGGTGTAAATGAAGAGCAACAAAACTGTCACTCATTTGGTAACTCTTACCGAAATATTTTATTGTCATATCTAACTATGAGAAAAAAATAACAGATATGAATATACTCTTCTTAAACAATATTTGAGATTTGTAACATGATTGCTTATTAAATCAAAACCACTAGATCTGAACATCCTTTTATCTATTAAAAATTACACATACGTCATAAAATATTACAATTTGAACCTAATATAAACTATGCAATACTTTTGTTTGTGTGTGTTAATTATTGGATTACTGGCATGTGGTAATTTATTAGTTTATCACAGTGAAGCATTCGTTGTCAGTCGATATTCTATTTAATATTTCTGGTCCTAATTTGATTACCCAGGGGTGGTACATCTATCAGCAAGAAAAATAAATATGCAAAAAAATGTTCGAAACCTAGAGATTACATAAAATTATTATTATCTACCCTATTACTCATCTTCTTTAAAAGTTGAACGTTATATGGCCTGATATCATTGCATAATTGAATATGTAACGCAAACAATGATTATGATGTGTCACTCGCGTGTCAATATTATATAATGTTATTTAAAAACTATTTTCAATCTTCCAAAGCTATAACTTTTGTGTTTTAATTAAACTGTACCTGTTGTATGGTTTCATAATTTTGAAACACTCTACATAAATTAGAATTTTTAGTATTATTATATTGTGTGTTAGCGGGTTATGACGATTTCACCTGTTGAAAATATAGACATTGCGTAGGAGCTAATGAAATTCTCATTATCTTCATAAATGCGAACATTCTAGATACGTACATAAGTGACACTGAAAAGGAGTAGAACAATAAATCTTAGTTTTTAATAGAAAGCGTATATGATCTGCGCCAGAGCAAATTTTAAGTAATGTTGTGTGACTGAGAATTTTCGTTCTTTCTTCGTGTTTTTTCAATTAACCTATAAAAATATGAAAAAGTGCCAAGACTTTCTTTTTTTTAGAAGCTTTGATGGATGAATACACAAATCTATTACGCGCCTTTCATGAGTTTGAAATGAAAATTGTATTATAATTTGTAATGTAAAAATAACAAGTATAGATTATAAATTTATAATCTAGTCAACGTTAACAAAAATAGAAACCGGAAACCTTTTAATAGACGATTTGTTTTGTATAAATTGCAAGACTTAAATATACACAACTTCAATCAATTAACTCCGCACGCTTTTAAAAAGCATTCAGAAACGTTTGATTAACATTATTTTTATTCTAAATTTGCCGAAAAGTTGCACTCACAATCAGTGAAATTCCTAGTTCCATATAAACTGTTAATAAGAATACGTTTTTTCCTTAATTCCTCAAAAATTATTCTCTGAAATCTCATATTTTAGTTTCTATATATATTTTGGTTCCTTGAGATCCATATTCCTCATTGGTAGCATCTACCTTTGTCAATATTATGATGAGGTTCAAGTCAAGTGACAAAATTAAGCTGCTGCAATATCTACGCGACGAAATTTATTCATCAAGGCCTATTAGAATTGCATTAAAAGGTTGTATAAATGAATTCTCAACTATTACGAAAGATCTAGGTGTATACATAATAATAAAAAATATATATGTCGAATCCAGAGGAAGTAATTATAGTCTAATTTAAAAGCTTTTCGACACCTGAAAAAAAGCCCAATCCATTTCAAAATTAGTTTATTGATATAAATGAGTATTTTAGTTTTACCATGGCAAACAATTTTTCCAACCTGAAGTAATAGAAGAAGCGTGTGGGTCGCAATATTTCTAATCTGCCAAATGGAGTCTTAGAATGTTTAGTGAATGAAGAAGACATAGATAATCTTGTTGATGAACAATTATTGTTGGGGAATAAAATTAAATGCCAGTGAAATTGATTACTGAACATGATGAACATGAAGGCATACATCTTGCCACAGTTGAAATATTTAATAAACTTGACAATGAAGAGATCCATAGTAAGTTAACCGTAAAAGTACGAGGTAAATAATTATGTTCTTATTTCCATTGCCAAACTTGATTGAGGATTAGCAGAATCCCAAGAAGTTACCACAGGGTTATGGTTCGCGGAAAGGTCGATATGGACACGATGCGTTACACAAGGACACTTCCAGTTATTTTAAATCTAAAGATGCACTTTCGTAGAAATCACTTTTTCTACGTGAGACAGTTAGTGCAAGCTTGGATGACAACAATTATTACACTAAATAGTTGCTTATTTTCTCTTATGTTAGGTCATTGTGCACTTAGATGACATCGAACAGAATCTACATATAGGGCAGAATTAAGATATTTTGACAGTTCAAATGCGTTTTACAACTATCATTAAATATACAGTCCCTTGCCATATTAATGTTACCTCCAGGTAGAAAATATAATAACCGCATTTTTGGAAAGGTATAAGACGAGATTGAGTTCTATAAATATTTATAAGAAGTTTAAGTAAATGAGTACATACAAATAATCTCCAAATGTAGTGCTGTTATCTTACTCAGTAAAAAATGGTAAATTGATCAAATCTCGAATTATCGTTTAAGCGTAAACTTGTGTTTCGGTAAGTGTTTAGCTAACGTAAACGTTTTATTTCGAGCAGGCATTTAGGGAACTACCTATACCGAGATGCACAAGCTTCTGGTATAAATATTTTAGGTCGAATTGTCAGTAGAGCAGAAATGGGGTTGAAATCACATCGACCAACAAGAAAACCTCGCTGAACTCAAGCTATGGGGAAAAACGATTAAAATTTGCGAAAGACCATCTTCATTTTAAAAGTAACCATTGAGAAATACAGGACCGTTTTAAATGATCCTCTAAGCTGTAATTATTACTGCCAAATCAGTGAAATTTACGTGGTGGTAACATTAATATGGCAAGGGACTGTAATGTCGGATAACGATTAGCCATGTGATAACTATGAACATATAATGGATGCAAAATGCTTAACTATTTCTTTGTTTAAATGTAAAATTGTACACACATAAAAATCTGGAGTTAATTCTAACACTTTTTCAACACTTTTTCGGTGTTCCCTCGCGTCCATCCTTTTCTGGTGTTAAAATTACTGGAGTTAGAATAAAAAGTGCTAGTTTTATATTCAGAAGTGATAATAACATTGTCCCTGCGTTAGTTGCTTATATCTTTTAAAGTGTTAATCTCATCTCGGAAAGGACACATACTTAATCTCGAAATAGTAACTGTTATCCCGAAAAGAGTTGGAGTTATCTTTAAAAGTGTTAGAATTATCTCGAAAAGGATATTAGCTTAAATTCTGAGGTAGTTACTGTACTCCGAACAGAGTTACGGTTATACTCGGAAGTGTTAGTATAATCTCGAAAAGGAGAAATACTTAACTGTTAGTATTATATTGAAAAGGAGAACTACCAATCTTTCGACGTAATAACTGTTACTCCGAAAGGAGTTACAGTTATTCTTAGAAGTGTTAGTTTTATCTCGAAAAGAATAAATTCTTCAGGAATGCATTTGGACTTTTACACCGAGGCCTCTGATACCATGCCGCCAGGTACTATAAAAACCGTCACAAATGCAGAGTATCCTAAAAAGAAAGGAATATAAATATGTTGGTAAAAAATATTCATCTGTATTTATTACAGTCTGTGATATGAATGTGTCTATAATACATAATTATACCAGGTACTTACTTTTATCATCTATGATCTCTTTTGTCAGTAAAAGTCACTATTTATTTTTACCCACTTCTTATCATTCCTATATTTGATGCGTAAATAAAATTCAGCATCCATTTTCGTTAACCAAAGTATGCAGAATGGTCGTTATTCGTGTTAGAACAAGAACGCTACCCTCTCTCTAAAAAAATCTAACTCTTTTAGGATAACATTTTCATTTTTCCGGATTAACTTCGGTGTTGAGTTTCTCCAAAGCAGATAAAATGTTTTACATTTGAATGTAATCTATCTCCCGATCTATCAATTATGCAGTAATGGATAACTTGTTGTCTTTATGGTGTTAAATCGGTGTTTAACTTATCTTTATTAGACAACAATTCTATCACCTTATTTTTAACTCCGGGATTTAGATGTAATTTAATCGGGAAAAGAAAACAAATACATTCAATTTGATTAGAACTATCACTTTTTCTGGTAATTACTAATCTATATTTTAACACCAACTGAAAGGATAAGAATTTATCCCAGAAATTTCTATGTGTGTAGTGGTGCGAAGTTTGCGTCAACCAAGCAGAGCACTACTATGTAGTTAAAGAAAATTAAGGTTGCGTCAACAAACATTTGTCCACCAACTGAAATGAAGATATCTATGTAATCAAAATTACAAACTAAGTTATACGAATGTTAAAAAAAAAATAAAAGACAGTTATTAAAATTTTTTTGTTAGAGAGAAAATATTAAGACAACAACAAACAGAACAGTATGTAAGCAAGAATTCCTTGCTTTTACTTGATTAATTATGAGTCGATGAGTAGTATTGCTTGAAATATTTGATCTTTATTTACCTTTTTTCTATACCCGTCGAAGTAATGATAATGTGATAATAATTAATGGTTCAAGATATTACAGTCCGCACATGTCCTATACTGTGTAGTAGAAAGAGTATGTATCATGCTTCACTTGGCATCTACACTCAAACTGCTGCCCATACACGGTAACACAGCATAAAACATTTGATTGATGCAAATGTATGTATGTCTAGATCAGAACGTGCTTACCTGACATTTTTAGGATTAGATGTCTTGTAGTGCCGGTTCCATATATAAGATAATTTATAATCAAACAGGTCATCTTTATCTGCTAACAGTAGCTAACGTTCTGTATGTCGTTTATATTTTAGAACGGGTCCAACTTTCACATAAGATTTACTGAGAATTAGTCCTTGATTCAGAGTAGGTTTAAAATGTATACTAGTGTGCATAAGTAAGTGACCACTGTACAAACTTTATCATTTTGTATTATCTAAAAAAAATAACTCAAACAAATTTGCTGCTACAAAGTGGATTTTATTAATACTAATAATACTACCACAAAAATGGAATATTATATTTCTTTCACGTTTCGGTAAACTAGTTAACAATTTTATCAGAAGTTCTTGTGAAATAATCTTATATATGTTTGATTATGTTTATATGGGGACTCTGTGGTGGCTGAACTGAAATTTATACAACTCCATGGTGCCCAATTTCATTTCAATAATTTTGACCGATTTTAGCAGTATAATTTGGATTGTTTTGTTGCTGAAATATATAATTGAGTTCTTGCTGGTACAGCATGTTGTTGTCGAATATATTTGCACACATCTACCTTCTTGCTTTATTCTTGACTGTATATCTGATGGGTTATACGCTTCGCCTATCCTACTACGAACTGGTTTCTCTTGGATCTGAATACTTTGGATTCATCTGTCCAAAGTACGCGACGCCACTAATGCAATATCCACGCACACTTCAACAGCAACATACCCTCTAAACCACAATTTAATTGGATATGTTAATTTTTTGAATGACGTTTTTTTAGGTATCTAAGGATATTATTTGCAATTATTGATTATGATTTTACTTTAATTTTGTTGCTCTTCCCATTCGCTTTTATTTCTTCTAATATTGCGTTCTTTCTGCACTTTGTTCGTGACCTAAATCCTTATGATATGATCCAGTAGCGATTTTCATCGGTATTCTAAACATTTCATTACTACTTACATTCATTCATCATTCACCAAAATGAATTTTTAGTTGTAGTGTCAGAAAAATAGTTGTACACACTTATAATAACGTAATAAACTTGTATGAATACGTACTAATACAATAAATAGCTTAAAACATCGAAATCCAGTGGCAGATGGGCTTACATTCTGCATAAGTAAGCAATGGATAAGAAGTAGATTATCTGAGTAGGATTAGCTAAACATGTTTACGCGAAAACCGGTTTCTGTTTCATTGAACAATACATTTTCAATTTCTAAAATTCCAATATTGTTAAAAAATTGAATTTCTTGCAAATGGTAACTTACTTATGCACGCTACTGTATATACATGTTAACAATATTAATTTATATACGGACGTTTTTATTGTGGATTAATGTGTTAATTAATAACTATTAATAATTTTCGCTGCTGGAAAAACAATTTTTTATGATGTAAGGTGATAAATCATTTTTCATACTGTTATTTATTAATTTAGTTTCTACGCTATCTTTTGCAGTCAGCCTAATTTTCGATAGTGGAAATGGTAGCTGCAATAAGGTAGAAAAAAGAATTTAAGGTTTTAATAAGTAAGTACATACTTCAAAGACAAGGTTGAAGATAATTTTCGAATTTAGTTCCACTAGTCCTTGAAATATTCTAGAATAAAGACAAAATATAAGTTAGTAATAGCTAATTCCGTACAGCTTGTCGTGTTAAGATAAATAATGAGTTGAAATAAGACCAAGCACGAATTTCATGTAATTTTTTTACAAAGTATTGGAGTACGTAAATGAGTACGAGAATACCCAGCATTTTATTCTAGAATACTATTTGAACAGATCATCTCATTCTGGCTCTTAAATGCTTGTACGTATCCACACTGTTATTGTTTATGTTGATAACAACTGTCAAACTGTAAAGCAGGATTTAAGATGCGCAACTGTCAAAATATTTCAGACAGCTAATAATCATATAAGCAGTGTTTGTTTTTGAGATTTGACAATTGTGGTTGTCAAAATAGGTCTTATAGTTGCCAAATTATAAAAACAAAAATTTTGTTACTTTGACACCTGTATCTATCACAAGATTTTTGAAAACTCAACAATTAATGATTCAATTCAAATTTGACAATTGTCAAATTGTACAAGTTTTATATGTAGCGCAGTGTATAGTAGCAAAAATACTTCTGACATCTGTTAAGCTTGTAAGTAACGTAACTTCTTTTCATGTGTTCTACATATTCGTTCAAAAGCTGTAAAATTATAAAAAGTAATCAGTTTTTGAATTTTAAGTGGCATCATAAAAACAATTATGATTTTTTGCCACAATTTCAATAATTACAGACGTTACTGTTTTTTTTTTTGGTTTGGGTAGTCTAAGATTTATAATGGTTCTGACAGCTGTCGAACAGTAGAAATACTTAATATTTATAGATTTAACATCTGGAACTGTCATTTTGTAAACTTGGAGGCATAATTTTACTGGAAGCTGTCAATCTATAAAAGTACTTTCAAAACATGGGAAAACAGAAAAAAGACTGTTTTACATGTATAACAGCTAAAATACTTTTTCTGATGGATGCTGTTGCAGAGGTTTTGTAAATTGTATTACTTATCAAGACTACTGTTACAGCTCTCGCTGTAAATTTAAGGTGTGAAGTATTCCATGGATTTGTAGCACTATTAGTTGTATGGCGATAGCAAAACATTGTCATTGACTAAAACGATTGCCAGATATTGTCCCCGAATGTATTCGAACACTCGTGTGGCGATCTTTCACATCGCCAGTGTGCTGATTTTCACTTCATTTATCGAGCTGTTAGTTTTTTAACTTTAAAATTACAAAACCAGTCATTTTCCTATTATTTGGATGGTCGTATCTGTCAAAATACTTCTGAAAAAAATCAAGTTCTAAAATATTTGTATTTGTCTAAATTTAAGGATGTATCTTTCGGGTATTGCCGTGGTTGTTGTGACAAACTTGACGTTTCGCTGATCATACTGTCAGGTTCTTCAGAAGTTCTCTAAAGACTGATGTTGATGTCTTTTGCTCCTCGTTATATACCCAGTCCCTGTTCCGCTCCAGTGATGCGTATCCGTTCCAGTCCGCTGAACCGTATCCGTTGTCGTTCTCTGATCCGTGTCCGATGCTTCTCCTCGATTCGTGTTAGATGATCTCGGATGCGTCCTCGTTGGTCCTTGTTGCTTCGGGCTCTCCAGCGTTAACTTCCATACCTTACTCAATCTGTATCCGTCTTCTCGGTTGAAGTTGTTCGGATTCTTCATTATTTCCAGGGATTCTCTCACTATCCGTGGGTAGTAGTGATTGCTTTTGGCTAGTATCTTCACGTCATTAGTGACTTACTACTGCAGATTTTCCAGAAAATCTGCAGTAGCTGAACACTACAACACTGGAAGCAGTCACGTAATCGACTACAATGACATGAAGATACTAGCCAAAAGCAATCACTACTACCCACGGATAGTGAGAGAATCCCTGGAAATAATGAAGAATCCGAAAAACTTCAACCGAGAAGACGGATACAGATTGAGTAAGGTATGGAAGTTAACGCTGGGAGCTGACCCGAAGCAACAAGGACCAACGAGGACGCATCCGAGATCATCTAACACGAATCGAGGAGAAGCATCGGACACGGATCAGAGAACGCCAACGGATACGGTTCAGCGGACTGGAACGGATACGCATCACTGGAGCGGAATTGGGTATATAACGAGGAGCAGAAGACATCAACATCAGTCTTTAGAGAACTTCTGAAGAAGCTGACAGTATGATCAGCGAAACGTCAAGTTTGTCACAACAACCACGGCAATACCCGAAAGATACATCTTTATGGAACAGTGGCCGTGAAAGCCTACATTCGATTATTGTCTAAATTTGTCACATTATTTCTGAGAGCTATCCAAGATTGTCGACTGTTTTAATGATATAATAAATAATGTAATAAACTTTTAACAAGCTTTTTATTGAAAATGTTCTTAATACATGCAATCTTATTCACAATAGATAGATGAAGTAAATACAAGGAATACAATCAAATAATGTTTCAGAGGAATAATAATAATAATAGATTTATTGATTCAAAATAAAGGCTACAGAAACAGTCACCATATTATATATATACAAAAGAGCCAATTAGCCAACTGTCAGCATTTGCTGTTCTTCCAAGTTGACTATGGGAGTAATATTAAACTAGACTAACACTAAATTACTACTCAAAACTATATTACAATTAAAAGGAAGGGGCGAAGAACGAAGAAGATTAAAAGTTGAAGAGCGAGGAAGAAATAGAGCAAGAGCAAGATAGGGGAAAGAAGAATAACTACTCCTGGAATGGTTGGTTATTTAAATAATGGGTATATACATTTTGTCTGTTTTCTTTTATTGTTGGTTGTATCGTGATGCAGAAAGCAGAAATTGAACCCTCGTCGGAAGAATGAGTATGAATAAATTATCGTTGAATAGTAAATGATGGTGAAAGCTATTTTTCCAATACTAATGCAAACCTAATTAATGATCCTAATAAAAACCAACAATTGCTGTAATACTGCCAAACACTGCTTCGTACTTCAGAACAATTTAAAGACATAAATTATTAAAAATATAGCAATATATCGTGCAGCGGTTGTGGTTGTGCTAATACTTCGCATTTGCCACTTCAGACGATAATTTTAAGTACTCATGTCAGACGTAGAATATTATATGTAATTACCCTGAAGTTTCATATAATATGTACTGCGTCTAATAGTAGCTTAATTTAAAACCTCGCCCCATATCAGCGCAAATCCTGAAGATTTATTTGTAATTAACGTCTAATCTCGATAAATAACGATGTATTTAACCTCGAACAATATTCAAGTATGCAATTCTTAATTATTATAAATTAATATTACGCTCGGATGCTTTTCTTGCTTGTGTAAATGCAATGAAGCTAAAGAAGGTGCGAATAAAACTCAATTAAAACGGAATTCAAGAATCCATTTCAATAAATTAGAACACTGCAATAAACACTTTGCAAAGATATATAATTAAGAACTCGTAACCGTGCGCAACCGCCGCGCCGCGCCGTTAATATATTCATGAGAAACGAAAGAAGAAAAAAGTACGTGAAAATGTCACTAAAGTAGATATAACTTAATAAGGTTTAGGACATGGAATGTTTATAAAATTATTTATTAACACGAATTTTGTCGGACCAGTTTTAACTTTCGAGTAATAAAAGTTTACTACAAGTACTAATCGGTTGTGCAACGGGCTCACAGCAATTGTAAGAATGTTCTGATCGTTGCGCTTTCTTAGTAAAGTTACATACATATGTCGATGCTCGGTCACTCTGGTACTTCAACGAGTACATAAAATTCAGGACCACTTTTACACCAACTAATTTTAGACCGCAGAGCGATTATTTTTAATTTAAGAAGAATTCGCACAAATTTTCTTATAAGATATGTACATGTATAAAATTTTCATTTAATTTAACCTCTTGATTCAAATTAGTATGGGGTGTTAAAGCCCTTTTTCTTTTATTATATAATACTTATTGTTTAGAGGATGCTCTACCTTTTATAATATCTTAATTGAAAATTAATACTCACATCACGTTGCAGTGAATTTCAATTCGATTAAAAAGTTATAAATAATGTGAATAAACTGCGTAGGCATTAGCATCAAACTAAAATTCATTGGGAAAACTCTCAATGAAACTAGAAAAATGTTAAAAGATTTTTCGGAAAACAAACATTAAAAATCTAAATAATTGAATAATCAATGAATAATTGAATTCGTATAAAACTTATATAATCAAACAAGGACACTACCGACCTTTCCACTAAACTGAAGCATCTCATTCATAAAAAAGAACACGTTTACCAAATGAACTGAAATAATTGTAGAATTGATTATTTTCGACAATCGCAGCAATACCGGAGTGATGCAAAATACTGAAGTAGTGCAAAACGATTGACACTGTATTTGGTATATTTAATTGTATTTTTACAAAACATTTATTGCTAACTGCATATTTCTCTTTATGATCATGCAATTTGTTTCTTTCATTAACACTTCCTCAATAAGGAAACTACATACAACAAAAAACGATTTTCTCTTACGTCGATGTAATCTAGTCAATCTTCTCAAGCTAGCACCGAACATGTTTAAACGAGTTGCTTAAAATGTGTGTGAGTTGATTCGTTCCATCAATATGTTCCAAATAAAAATCAGCATTCAAAAATTTCTCTTGAACATAAAAATGCCGAACTTATGATATATGTTTTGATCTTTGACGATGCTCAAAATTCTACACATTTTAACGCATTAGCATTATTTATGTAAAATGTCGGAGATTGATTGCTTTGCATTTAATCACACAGCAATCGCTTTAACCAAATGGACTCCTTGGCTTTGTCATTTGCTGCTCATTTCTGCGTCAGTAGTGTAAGTTGCTACTATCTTGTGCGGCCATTTAGTCTATAAAATGGCGCCGCCATTAAACTTAGCAACAGTTTCTGTTGTAGAATATCGTATTTTCATCAGCTATCACTAACAAAACCTGCATGACTGGAGAAACTCAATTCCTTTTCTTTTTTGTAAAATCATAATTCACTCTGCCTTCTAAGTATCTAAAGATGCATTTTTCTAGGCTGTTTAACAGAAATCTGGGCGAGTCGCCATATTTAAGAACTCTAAGCAATCAACTATTTGACGATAGGATATCTCCGTTGATATTGCTCTATATTGTTAGTGTCAACAACCCATAGGCGTTAACACTACATCTGATTCTGCTATTCAAAATCTCTCCGAGATTTTTTGTATAAATAATTTTCTTGTTAAATAATCAATTTATCTTTATATTGCAGCATCTTCATCCTAAGATAATTTCTAAGGGAACTTCTTGTTGTATGAAATTTTGACGGCAATTTTCCTACAAATTGGTTGATATCCGGTTTGTCGATATAAATGAAGTCGATTTTATTACAATTTCGACAGATCCTAATGGATATTAATGGATGCTCCTCTAAAATCGTGTTTTCTTCATGAATGATTTAAATCGTATGTTCCAGCATAGTGCTGACTGTTTTATTATTTGCTTAGTACCACCAACCTTCTGATTGATGTAGATGTACATACTTTCTTTTTAAGTATATCTCTTGAGAACGCTGTCTTTATGTTGAATGATTCAAGTTTCATATATTCTGTAGCAGCTATAGCCAATAGTATTCGTATTGCATCATAACATGCTACGGGTTCAAAAGTCTCTTCATCAATCAATTACTTGCCTCTGTACACATCCTTTTGATATTAATAGGGCTTTAAAGTGAGCCTTTCTACTACTTGCAGTTTTCCAGATTTGCCATAAAACCCAACGATTCCGTAGAATTTTTGTCTTTTGACCGCTGCCCAACTACTGTTTTCAACCACGAACCTTTTTCATTTCACTTCAGTGTTTACGAAGACGTACTCGGATTCTCTTATTCACTTAGAACAGCTTCGGCCACAATCAAAAATCGATCTCCTAATTATTATAAATCTTCTACGTAATTTAAGTATTGAAAAGTATCACACACTATAGATGAGGAAATAATTGCATAAGTTAGCTAATTGGAAAAGATGCAGCAACCGTGGCGAGTGAATTTATAATTGATGAAGACTGTTGTAGCAAAAACAAAACTGAAATTTCATATCCACAGGATACGAGTAATTCCCGATTATTAGGGATATGCCAATGCTTATTCTGTAACTATGAGATTAGCTCACTTGAAGACTACGGACATAAGATCCACATTTATTTTATTATTTTTTGAAAAAATTGTACACCAAACTCATACAAAACAATGTAACTAAAATGCAGTCGAACGTTCGAATTTGGGATAGTTTATAAACTACGCTAGTGAAAGTTACAGCTTTGTCAAGTATTCAGTAAAATACTCTGGACGTATGTAAATTGTTTGATATATTAACATTTTCTAAATAGCAGAGTAAAGTAACGTATGTTCTATGTTATCTTATGTGAAAAATATATTCCTTGTGCAACAAATGTACAACTGACATATTTTTTTCGATAACTACATATGCATACATAGTGGTGTTAGTTTCGCTTTCATAAACCCATTTGTTAATTAAATATTCGATAAAATTGTCCTTTCGATGTCGTTGCTATACTTTCTGATTTTTGCAACCGCTTTTCTATTTCCACGCGACGCTCTTACTTCACTACCGCAGAGAGATTTTACAGACAATTACTCTGATTTAACACTTCGCTGGTTAACTATGTAAATCTCAACGGTAACGTTTATTTAAACGGTCAACCAGAAAAATGACCTTTCTGTACCTGGCGACAAATTTACGCAAAATCTTGAGATTTGATCTGTTATAACGGGAAATACGGCATCGTTGGTGCAAATTGCTAAGCAAAGACATACTTTAACTAAAGTAAGTTTCGTACAAATTTACTTGTTTCCTGCACGTAACAACCAGGTCAGCGATATAAATTGGTAAATTATACTAAATTGGAGATTAGGAATTATTAAAAATTTAGAGTGTCATTTACACTAATTATGTTTAGCGTAGTTCAGATAAAAATTTTGAATCATTAGTTGTCTTTGCAGTAATTTTTACAATTTTTAAATTTAAGAAAATTTCATAAAGATACTTTAGTGATTTCTTGTAATTTGCTGTACCAAATTTTAAGCAATATCGTGATTTATATGAATCTCCTAACATAAATCTTGCTTCTTCATCACGGTGTGTTATCTTACCGAGTTATCATCATATTTAGTAGTAGTTCGAGTAAACCAAGTTTTACTCTAATGAGTACTGAAACGATTACGCAGATCATGAGTAACATCAAATCAACTGCTTGTGGTAGTGATTGTATCGATATCAATATGCTAAGATTTTGCACCCCTTTTATCTTACCGTACATTACACATATTGTCAACTCTTGTATCTTAGACAGTGTGTTCCCTCGGTGCTGGAAAAACGCAGTTATCATTCCACTCCCTAAAACGAAAAATTTTCAGCGTCTTACAGATTTAAGACTTATTAGTCTTCTGTCTACTTTGTCGAAAATTCTTGAATGTGTGCTAGATATCCAAATTAGAACCCACATAAATAAGTATAACTTGCTGCCGAGTGTTCAGACTAAGATTTAATTGCCGTGATGATCCTCCTCGACTTCTCCAAAGCATTCGATGCAGTGAACCATTCAACATTGTTGAATATTTTGTCAGGAATGGGCTTCGATCATAGCACTGTAACATTAATCGCTGCGTTTATATCTCAAGGAACCCAGTACTTTAACATTGACTCTCAAGATTCTTTACCGTTAGAGCTTTCAAGTGGCGTTCCTCAGGGCTCTATTCTAAGTCCAATTCTTTTCTCTTTATACACATCATCATTTCTAGATAACCTAAGGTATACGAAGGCTCACGTATATGCGGACGATATCCAACTTTGCTACTCGTTTAAGTCGAGTGAATGGGAGGAAAGCACTACTAAAATTAGTACTGACTTAGCTACTATTTATTAAACATCATTTGCATACTCCTTGCACTTAAATCCTGAAAAGTCGCAGGTTTTGGTTTTTGGTGACTATATCACTCACATATCTGTCAACTAATCACACAGTTGGAATTCCTTAGCAACAGCCAATGACATTCGTTTTATAGCGAAAAAATCAAGTGTGAATTTTAATAAGCGATAAAATCACTCGTGGTTTTATCAATACAAATGGAGTACTGTCAAAACGACTCATTTTCACTCACAATGCTCGCAATTACTGCACAAAGCAAATCTTGTTTATTTTTTTTGTTTCCTCTTTTCTGAGTTACCAGCCAAATATATGGCAAAATGAACACAACTAAGTGAGTAAATTACGAAAATATCCGATAACTGTGGAATTTACTAATAGCAAACTACCTACATTGCAACAAATTTTGTTCGCGATATATTCTTTTTAAATACAACGCGTGACCAAGATTTTTCTTTGATAAAATTGATTTGGATAGTTTGTAAGTGCTTGTTGAGATAATAATTTCACGAGCCCGAAGGGCGAGTGAAATTATTTAAGATCAACAAGCACGATAAAATCTTGGTCACTTGTTATATTACTTATGATAAAGAGGCATACGGTATTCTGAGTAACATAATAGACATAACAGCATTAATAATTTACATATAGCAGTGGTAAGTAAAGTGAGAAGTTTAGGTTTAATGCTGGACAATACATTTCGTTTTAAAGACCAAATCAGCCGATGTATCCAGATTTCCTATGCAAATCTTAAAAAAATAAACCCTTTCCGCTCGGTCTTAAATAGGCATATTAAAAAGACTTTATGGAACAACTCTTGTTTAAGATATATTTACGGTATTAGGAAATTCTAAAACATTTCTCATAAGTTAATCGATACCGGCTGGCTGAACATGAAGAATCGCAGAGAATTGCAAACACTTTCGTTATATCATAAAATTTTACTTAGGAAGTGTCCGCCGCGAAATGTATTTATATGAGAAAATAAGGTTTAGAACGGATGTTCATAATATCACTACTCGATTTCGGGGTTTGATTTTTCCACCAGCCCACCGTCTGTCGCTCTTTGAAAGATTATTTTCGTATAATATTTATCACAAATACAACATTTTGCCTCTAATTTGGATTTTCAATTCTCCGAAAAAATGTCACCGTCTCTCCGGAGAATTGAAACCCAGCTCCTATCGTTCCGCCACAACGATAGTCAACCGCGTAACCACTGCGGCTATCGATCCGTTAAAACATCTACATTCAATATTTAAAAAAATTTAAATTTAAATTTAAAATCAGTATGATCGACAATCTAATTTGGTAAAATTTTACGTTTTCCCTATAACTGCATCTCTGAAAACTCTTGGTGCCACGCCCTGTATATAGATACTATCATATATTCGTCTTTTAAACAGTATTCGCATACATAAGCTTGGGATGAAACTTGACTGAAGAATACAATTTTGAATTGTTCTAAGATTCGAAAACTCAATATATGTATGCCAGGGCACACACAGCGGAAGAAACGATTAACATGCTACAAGTTTTTCATAACCGCTTAATATGCTTAAACAGTGAAAATGAATTTTCACCAAGATCATGTGGTATGGCCTTCTTCTTATGGCTATTTTAAAAAGAATTAATCTATAAAGTTCAAATAGCTGATATCGCACATCTTCAGAACAGAATTATAGTGTTATTAACTTGGGTCAATTTCGTACACATACAAATGCGCATGCATGGAATTTTGTATTTAATTTAAATTATTAGAAAAAAATTACGCTCTATATTCACCATTGGACGGTTAAGTAAGCTCATCAATTGTGGCATATTTATATACAACAGGACTGAATACTAGTTTGCAATTGAAAGTTGTTATTCTTCGTACGCCGGCAGCTCGCAAGCTCCCTAACTCTCCTACATTGCATGTGGTATGCGTGAGCCATGTTTAGTGATGATGCTATGTTGCAAAATGTGTTTTCTAATGTTAGAAAAAGATGTGAGAATATGCATATTGCAGCTATAAATTATGAACAACGTATGGGTGTGTCGTGCAGCCAGCTTAAACAGGAAATGATTTACCTAAATCGTCCACTGTGACCAAATGTAGTAGGTGCGTGCATACATTTCGCATTTGTTTCTTTCATTTTGCTACTTATTATATACATACTTATCTTTCGCTAGTACAAGATATTAAATAAATTTTGTCATACTTAACAGTTCCAATATTTATGGCATGTTATTTATTAACTTACCTCAAGCTATTCGCACTATCATCAATAATTACACATGAGATTTTATGTTGAGTATATCTGTGTATATTTATACAAGTAACATACATGTGTACATTCTCGAAGTATACTTGTATAATGACAATAATTATTAAATGTAAAGATCAGCATTCCGCAGAGCATAAAAGTTGGTATATTGTACATAGATGATACAGGAGATTTTATGATGCGTACATCTGTTGTATTCACATTTAAAATCGTTCAATTGCATAGTATCCTAGATTTTAAATCTTTATACCATGTAATTTACAAGCAATAAGCCTTTGTTCGACAAATTCCGATATTACAAATCTAATCTTTACTGCTCTAATACAGCTTTAATCAAAATGGGGCACATGTTTGACGAGCTTCAACTCAGGAACATCAAATGCGATTTTTTAAAACTAATTTAATTTAAACGTGAGTACATGTTAGTTACGCAACTCAAAGTATAGGATTTATATACAGTTTACTAAATATGTATGTATAAATGTATATAATTCTGTATGGGAAGTTCTTCACTGGATCTCTTGGTGCAAAAGTAGAACACTAAACACTTTAACCCACTAAACACCAAACAAGTTTTAACTAAAACACCGACGCGTTTCAACAGCAATGCTGGTGTTTAGTGGGTTAATGTGTTTAGTGTTATAATTCTGTATGAAACCCATTAATTTGATAGAGATCCTGAGTTTAGATGTTCAAAATGCCCACCAATACGTGTCACGCATAAATAACAAAAAAGCAATTTATGTATGAATTTCATGCTGTTAATTTATGAAGTCTCAATTAATTTCCGTTACTTCTTAATTTTAGGAATTTTTGGTCCGTGAAACTATTTCTAATTAGCTAGCTCTCCAATCAAAGTATTATGCCACTTCCATAAAGTTTGTTAATGTTCTAAACACGTGTAAAATGTGTTTGTAATACATCTGTAGGATAGTTCCAGATTACATATATTGTTTCTTGTAAGGTATATCTCCTTCCCTACACATCGTTCTTTGAATTATTTGTCAATAGATAGCAAATAACAATTTTCTTTGTTCATTAATTTTGTTTGCTATAGGTAGCGTTTATATTAGAAATTGTAATTTTTTGGTTTCATTCTTCAGTTATAATATTTACTCGACTAAGTTTCACTTTTCATCTTCTCTTTCGCACACTATCATCTTGTATATCTAATCATATAAATATATGGTTTAAACGTTTAGTCCTCGTCTATTAAAAACCCTATTTTCTACACACTCTTTAGACGTGAATGGTTAAGTTCCAGCAAAAATAACAAAGTAGAATGATGATATGTTCGACAGACGCTACTAAATTCTCAGAAATAGAGGGCACATATAACTTAGTATCATTAGGATAGAAATGATAAACGCAACTGAAAGTTCCAAACATAAACACCTTCAAAGTATAAATACCAAATAAAGAATACCTGAACTTCTTACCAAACTCCAAAATCAACATACATAATCAGACGAATTAGGGCTCTTTCCCATAATAGTTCATAAATCATATATGTTATATCTGGGATTAAATAAGAATAACAGACAAAATCATTTACTAATAGCATTAATATTACAACTCTTCGACTTTATGGTCTTAATAACGGACAGAACATTTTTCTCCAGAACTTCCTGTGATTATAATATTTTTGTCAAATACTATACATATAATTTGAAGCTGTCAGTGTTATATATAACACATATATATAACATTATTCGAATTGTCAACACCGCCAATGTTTAAATTTTTAAAATGTCAAATTAGAAATCAATACAAACAAGAATATCATAATAAATAATAATAATTGACTGAAGTTTGTAACTTGATAGATCACAAACCTATATATGTACGTATATTGAGTCAATGTATAAATCATATCCAGTTACTTTCTCATTTATTTATATTTTCTCAATTCCTACATCTATCTATCTTTCTTCATTAACACTCACATCAAAAGTAGTAACGATAGTCCGACAGTCCTGCAATTTTCCTTCACACTTTATTCAGGCTTAGGACTGACAATCTAAATCACTGGCTGTGTTTAAAAATTGCAGTGAACCCCACTGTCTGTTTTGTTTTTTGGTAAAAAAAGAATCAAACACATACTTCTTTTGATTGATTTAATAAAATCGTATTAATATACTGTAATGTTATATTCAATATTACATTTTATTCAATGTTTACAATTCCACTTGTCAGTTGACAGATGATCCAGCTGTAGGTAATCTAAAAAGATAAAAAAAAACACTAAATTAATTCAATATTCATTAAACTATAACCAACTATCTGATCTGTGTATTTCTTCAATTTAATTTAATTCTATTTTATAAAATATGTAACATTAAGATGATTGCACACATGCGAGGTATTTGTTTAAAATTAACTCATTTAAATCTAATTCAACACTATGAAATGATAGAGGATGTGCAACTCTTCAAGTTGGCACCATAGGTATTTTCTTCGCATATGTGCGAGTCGATGTCATGGTTTGCCTCAGTAGCCATCTGACGCAGAAGGGGGGTGTTGCTCAGCAGAGATCTTATGTTAAGTCCAGCCAACGACAAAGACAGAAAGATGTTAAATGCACCACAATAATGACCATCATATTTTATAAGGTAATTAATTAATTTCAAATCATTTATTTTGTACACAAATACACACCAATATTGTAACAAAATCACACAATTAAATTCCACACACACAAGAAGAAAGACCAGCCAGTTAGGGGCATTTTAAGAAGAAAAAGTAGGTGGTAATTAAAATCTACAACTTTTCGGTGACCCTGTATGCAACAAATTTTCGACCGGACGCGCATAAATTAATCCATTAACGATCGTTGATTGCCGTGATTGACAGATGACTATCAAAAGGTATTTCTGATGAAATTTAGAGACAATTGCGATTCACCTATAAAAGGCCGTGCGAGAGCAACAAACTTCCGCTTTTTGCATAGATCGTCGAACAGAGCGTTTAATTTTCTACGTAAAATTTATTAAAATTACCCCGGTGCACCGTGGGTCCAAATTAACGATTATCTTCAAAAAGTACTTTAAACATAAATATTTTCCACCTAATTTAAACTTAATTACCCCTACGAAGAGGACGTCGTCCATCCAACATCCGTCTAGGCGCGCGAAGACAGAAGCTTCCAAAATCACACACACACACTCACACACGTAAAATAAGGTAATTTAATTTTTAAGTAATTTTAAGTTTGGAAAGTTGTAAAAATTTGAGAAAAATATTTTTTTTGGAAAATTAAAACTTAGTAAGTACAAAAATAATATTTGAAGTCTTTTTTTAGAAATAATTTTTTTTTAGTAAATTGAGTTAAAAAGGTAAAATTTATTTATTTTAATTAAACAAATAAAAATTTCAAAGTTATTTTTTTTTATATACAGAAATTTTCTAAGTCCCAACAAAAAGTTGGACAAAATTTCAAAAACTACCAAATAAGGTCTTTATAAATAATAATTTAGTTGTGGTGATTGCTACGTCATTCTGCACAGTGTAAACAAATTTTTATAGGTTTATTGAAGAAAATAAAATTATTTTTTTTTGTAAAACATCTTTTTGTCTTGTAATATTTTTTTAACTTAGAATTTTTTTTTTTCACTTGGGTATTTTGTTCAACGTACATACGATAAGCTCTCGTATTCTGTTCTCTACACCTGTTGTAGAGCCAAGAATTCACGAACCCCTGAGATTAATTTTTTTAAACCCCAAATTTTAATTTAAAGAGTAAAACTCACATTTTTTTGATTTATTATAAATCAAATTTCACATTACAATACATACATACATATATGTATGTAAGGAACCTGCGTTTTATCGACACTCAATCACTCACTCCCTCACCGCGACAAAACTCGAATTCAAGTCGTTTTATTGCAATAAAAAAATTATTGTAACGAATAGCAATGATCTTGTTTATTATTTTAAGGAGTATAGCTGGCGTAATAGCTAACCACAGCAAGTGACTCTCTGAATCGCTCTGAAAAGGTACCCCCGACATTACAACATGCGACAACTTAAATTTAAGCCGTATTCGAAATTGCTACATTTTACAAGGAACATGAGCTCGTATTTTGCGGAATAACTGTGTGACTATCGGCGTTGCGATAAAGGATTTATTACCTTTAGATATTAAATTCATCATGTCTAAGTGATCAATGCAATATAAACAATAAAAACTTAGCGTTACTTCTCAGCTGCTGGTCGAAATTCTTCAAAGTATGAATGCTTTTTTTGGCATTCTACGGCCATTAATGAATCCAAATGAGATATAAGTCAGATTGAGATTGACCCTTCAAGACTCTCACGAACGTCAGGGCCTCTAATCGGTTGATAGACCCCCGAGGGGGTATGTGGTGTCAGTGGAACTGTGCCATTAGAGCACCCACCCAGACAGAGTCTGAGCATCAAACGAAGAGAGAGGTACAACTCTCGCACCAAAATACATCTTTTGCTGCGTCGAAGCGAAATTTGACTTTTAAAAATTAGCGTTCATATTAGTTCGTCCTACTGTTAAATGGAAAAACGAAGATGAAAGATCTAACAGCTATAAAACTTCAAACGACAGAACTATAACAACAACAAAGCTAAAACTGATATAAAACCTATTATGCTCTATCTCTATAGAATATCACCTACTAAACCATCAACAATAAGAACGGTCCCAATCAGTTTCTAAATCGAATTCAGCAATTTATCACTAATGGCAACACCGCCTTTACAGATACTTTCTATTTAACACTCATCCGCGAACAAAACTGGTTTTGTTCGCACGATTTATACACAACAGAACCGGTTTTGTTCGCTGATCAGTGTTAAATAGAAAGTACCTTATCTGTCGTAGATTACCCATGGAATCAGCGGTATCAGAAATAGCATCCGAATCATTGGCGTTCATGCTAAGTATTCGCGAAACGATCTCGTCATCATCCATGCCCATACATCTTCACATACATAATCCAATTTGTCGTAGAACGTGCAACTTCCAACGCTAGTTCTGAGCTGCTGCCAAGAGGTGTCATCCATGGCTCTTGATCGCTTATTATCCGATCTCATTGCAGACATCGTTTGTCCTGCCGCGCTGTAAATAAAGTTTGTATCATATATACAATGCTCCTATATGGAGCGTTTTGTATACTGCCCGTGTTAAAATTTACCGAAAACATCAACGGACGGAAGGTACTACGCAAAGGAGGAAAGACATAACTTTCTGTATTGTCTATCTCGCGCGCGCGTGCGCATTCAAGCCTTGGTATTTAGGCAGGATAGATATATACAGTTGCATATAACGCTATCCCGTTTTGATTTCGGTCTTTATGAAGAGAAACGCTCGATATATATACAGGTAGGGAAATACGTGATGGACTCATAGGCCGAAAACACCGTGCATTGAAACAGGCATAGTTGCCAGTACATAAAATGTATGTATCGTGGAAGGGAGGCGCGGCAAGTCGGGTCTAGTGACTTAACAGCGCTCGATTCTCGACGAAGCGATGTGGCAACTTTGTTCATATATTCATATAGGATTATATGGAAACATAATGAGTCGATGTGAAATTTCCCTATCGTTAAATGGTTTGTATAGACGCTACTAATGCAAGCCCATGATGCCGCAACTACATCTCCTGTTCATCTCCATTAGATTCAATCTCGTCGTTGATACCTATTTCGTCCGCGCTTGAGTACTCATTGGTCTCATAATTAAGCTGATACATAACGCCATGGCGATACCAGCCGCTACTAATAATATGGCTAAAATGATTTCACGTTTATTCATCTTGCTAGTTTTTTTTTCCCTTAAAACTGACTAAAGTGACGTTACTGATGTGGAACGCTCAATACTTCAGGTCTATCAAAAACGGTAATTGTGAAAGATAGGACTGTAATATCTTGGAAAAATATTCACGACAATGTAACTCAATACTGTGCTATTTCATTGTAATTCATAGCGAAATAGCGCAGGATTTAGTGACTTTTGGTCAAACTTTCGATTTAAAACAAAATTGAAAAATTTTCGAAGCAAGATTTAGGAGATAATGTCTCCGATATTTTTTGTACAAAACAACTAGACATTGGCAGTACTAGTTGTCCTAATTTTTATTGCACGGTACTGTACAAAGAGCGGATGTAAATTTTTTATTAAAAATTAGCTACCTACAGCCACAAGCAAAAAAAAAAATAGACAGATAAAAATACAGTTTTCTGTCATAGACTTCATCAAAATGTTTCCATGTAAGTTAACGGATTTGAGTTATATGTCATTGTTTGGGGTTATCTAATTGCTAGCTTCTTAATTAATTCCTATTTTTTTTGTTTATTGTTTTTTGCTTTCGTCGTACCTATTAGAGAAAATTACTAAATTAAGATTATTTGCAAAAACAACCCGCGCAGAAATTTTTCAATTTCTTCGATTTTAAGCTGGTACCTTAAAGTAACTAAATTCTGTCCTATAGGTATAGTGTTAGCAATAAAAGTCCTAACATTATCGTGTTAGCAATAAAAGTCCTGACATTTGCGCTTTATTACCCATTTACAATCCATTACTTTATTTATATGTTCATGCAAACCGCAAACGTCAATTAGAAAAGTAACTAAATATTTGATGCGTTAGTTTAATAACCAGGTAGGCGGCTGAGATGAAGTATTGCCTTCGTGCTTATTTAACAGTACATAATTACGGTGACATGCCTAAAAAACTTAATTCCACCGTGACTAAAAGTTACCTTCCATAATATCTTCTTCCAGCCGTATCTAATTAACTACCACAACAAACGGTTATTGTATCCAAAACTACTTTAGCATACATTATCATTATGTCTGTGCTTATACACGGAGATGGATTACATTTAAATCGAAAAATAGCAAATAACGACATAACAGTAGATAGGTATAACACATTAGAGGGTAATAAAATAGATACTGTATAAGACTGACATTATTGATATTATTATTACTTCCATTTAGTTACGCACATGCTTATTGAAAATTATTAACTTATCAGCTTTAATAAAAATCCGCATTACACTGTTCTATTAAATGTAATTATTTACATACGTATAAATTGTCAAGGAGGCAGACAAATTTATGTTAAAAAAATTATTATTAAAATTCTAACAGACATCTAAAGAAACTTTTTTTTAAATTGTATCTATAGTATAGTTGTTAAAGTAATTTTATAATTAATTGCCATAGTGGAAATTCTTTTTGTCTCAGAAAGTATACAAGCGTGTATCGATTGCAACTGTATTGGTTATTACTCCCTATATGGAGCACAGAATGCACATTCAAGATCTTAGAACGTCTATGCATTCAGCGCAGTTTCCTATAAAAAAGACTATTATATTCATTTTATTGCAGTTATATACCTACATAACTCATCCTAAGATAGTAATGTCAACACTAGTGGATTACTTAAACCTTCACCTCATCCATTAATTAATACGGCAAAAAATACGATAAATACATATAAAAAAACTATTCTCAAAAAATTATGAGCCGGGGGGCCAGATTAAAATAAGTGTTGATGAAAAAATGTATACAGTCAAAAAGTTTGTTGAACAAATACGTGCAAATAAAAAATTATTTCAATCTATAATAAATAAATAAATAAATAAATTAGATTTGGGAGTGTTGTCTATTGAGTCTAGGCTCGCAAGAACATTGAATTTTGACTCAATTATTCAAACTTTCGCAGAAAGGAAGGCAAGAAGAGTGTTGTTCTAATTAGAAAATGGTTCAAAATCTGTTAGTGTTATTATGAACATTACTTAAATATTAACAATTATTATTAAATCAGTTTGTAAGTTTAATGTTATAGAAAATAATAAACTCTTGTTATTATACTGCACTAATGCAGTAGTCAGTTTTGTTTTCATAAAACCTTAATCCATATATTAATACTATTGACAAAAATAAAACGCATCAAATATTAAGTAGGAGTGGGCCCGCTGTATTATTTTGCCCCGGGCCCTGGTTGCGCTGACGGCGGCCCTTTGCCAGACTACTTTTTCCTACCAGTAATTGCAGATCAAGAATAAGTGCTATACGACTCAAACCACCACAAATATTACATTCGTTAATTTAAAGCTTTCATATATTTCTTTCATACTAGCGCAGTGTGCCACCGGTGCTAGGGTATTTATTGCAGTTATGCAGAGGCATAACTGCAATAAATACTTGGATAACTTTAATTCTCCTATGAGATCATTAAGATGAAGAGCATGGTTCAAAAGTTTCAGATACCTTCATCTAATTTCATATGTTTTGGAGACTTTGGTATGAGTAATACTTGACAGTATACATAGAACTGGTATCATTGCGGATTACAAGTTAGGGTACACCACTGTTTAATTGTTCTGCACATTAAGCAGAAACAACAGTTAGAGGAGTAATCTTTGAGTATCCTCCAACGCATAGGCATAGTAAATGGCATTTGGGTGCCACTCTTACATACAATGGCTGCGTTCAGGCGACGCAACAGTTTGCTGTCACCATAAACGTGATTCTATTACGGTGATATTAAACAACCGGCTGAACGATATACCGTTTCCCCCGATGCCCAAGCGTTACCTATATTCACCATAACATCTTGCCGGTGCCAATATTTTGCTGAACGCAGCCAATGAGAAGCCTTCAATACGACAAACATCATATAATATGCGGGCTCCAGCTCCTTGTTGTGTCCTCTACTTTGCACTCAAAATAAAGTTTATAATAATTTTCACTAATGGAATAAGATTTCATCTTTGGGACTTGACCGTAACTTCACCACATATATAACAAAAATTGTTTGCTTAATTGAAACAAACATTGGGCGTTTTGTAACTAGCGACTAATTAAACGAGAACAATTTGTGTACTACACAATAATTCAGGCACAAAACACACACAATGATGTTTTTATTGCTTCACTGTTATCTCACAACATCTCATCGTTCAGACGAATGTATGCTACACGAATAGATAACGTTTTCACATGTCTGCCATCTTGGTGTCATTTTTCTATTCCGATGTATGGTCATAATAGAGTTTTTCTTTACCACCAACGTAGCTATTTTTTTTTGTGGACCAGAATTAAATTTGCAAGACACCTCAGATTTTCAAACATTTCATATATAAAAGTTAAAGAGTTGTTAAAAATGTTAGCCTGTATTATAGGTGAGAAATTATATAGGTACTTATTGCAAATTTAAATAATTGGCAGCAATGTTTGTAATTTTTCGTGTTATTCTATGCTGCAAGCTAGTTGGCAATACTGAAATTGCCGATAGTGAAAAACATAAATACTCTGAACATGCAAAGAAGCATCACGATTTCTATGCTAAAGTTCGAGTTTCTTTGTATTAAACAATTTATAACTGAAATAAGCAATGGATAATTACTATTTCTATATAGTTAGCTAAAATGTATTCACAGTTAACCTACTTACATATAATAAGTAAGAATATGCATCATTATAACACTAATACATTAGACGTACGCCTTTGCGGTTTCCGTCTTTACATATGAAGCAGGAATTGACGACCTGAGGGGTTTTATTTCAAGCAGGTATTGCAGAATCTGTGACAAGAAATGTATTACATTACGGTTGTGTATTAATACCATGTCCATATATCTTAAGTGTCTGTAGATAATTCAATATAAATTTTCCTATTCAGTACACATACATTATATCAATGGATTATGGGATAAACCAACCGGACGTTATTTTGCGTTCAGATCCGTTAGATTAAGGAGGTCTTAAGAATATAGGTACTGTATTTACCTCGCATGTTTCACTATCATCATACAGGGTGATTGGTGAGATGAAGTACTATACAAACGGAACGGAATTTTAAAACAAAATTTTGCAGTTTGATCTGGCATCAACTTCGATTTTTTAAATAGCATGCTATAAAATAAATTACAAATTCGGCTTCTATGATAAATTCTACACATATTTCATGTATCATATCCTATACCTAAATACCATTCCTTCTGAGTTATTCGCAATTAAAGAAAAAAGTGAGAGATACCGATCTCATTTTATGAGATAAGCACCCTTGCTTCAGTAAATTGACATATCTGAGCATTTTAGATACAGAGCCTAATTAAATCGTTATAACTTATTCACCTTTCATTTTAGGTATAGGAACACCTAATACGGATCAAAAGAGAATCTTTTGTAGAATCAGATTATCTAATAAAATATATACCTTTCCATTAAAAAAAATCTACTTTTTGCAGGTTGAACTTATTTATAAGCAGCTAAGTTTTTAAACACCCTGTATAATGTTACAGAGAAAAAATTGAAATTTCGTGTAACTACACTCAGCTGTGCATATGCAAAATTTCATTCGTCTCTTTTACTCCTACGTGACGTAATATCCCTATAACGTCAGATCGGTATGTCACTTTTTTTTCTTTAATTGAGAATAACTCAGAAGGAATGGTATTTAGGTATAGGGTATGATACATGAAATATGTGTAAAATTTATCGTAGAAGTTGATTTTGTAATTTATTTTATAGCATGCTATTTAAAAAATCGAAGTTGATGCCCACTTCCGGTTAACCGTTAATGTTGTTTTAAAATTCCGTTCCGTTTGTATAATACTTTTAATAGGCCATTCTCATCAATCACCCTGTATACGTTTGTATATGTAAGAAATATTTAGTAGGTGTTTAAATGATGTGGTAATGTGGAGATAATAGATTGGTTGCAATTTTTATATATAATGATATGAAATTCGCGTGGTCGCCTAAATGACGTACAACTTTAACTTTCAGTACAGCAACCTTAGAACTTCTTGGTAGTAAATAATACACTCGATTAAAATCTTGCTGTATTAATGAGGAAAAACAACGTGGTGTGATAAATCTGGGAATGACAATCTCAAAATCCTAATACCAAATAACATTTATAAGGCAATTATAATTGAATTTATATCCATATATACTATAAATATTGTGTTCATTTTAAGCAGATGTTCTTTAATAATCTTAACTCATTTTCGATGCTGGAAAAACTGTATACATTAAATTTAATTATTGCACCTTTTACTGCAGATATTACTTCTTAAAACTGATTGATGTTTTATTAATAGGACGTCGGATATATCTATGCGGAATTAATCTCCATTCTCAGCAATAGTTAAACATCTGTTAGTGGCGTACTATGAAATCAATTAATTACGTTCAACGTACGTGGAAGTCAAAAAAACGTCAATTTGTTGATTTAGCAAACAATTTAAAATACAAATGGAAAAAGTTAATGAACGCTATTTGTAACAAAAACTATTCTTGTGAGAAAAATAATTTTATGTCTATTTGAAATATTTTACGGCTTGAAAGCTATTAATCTAGCCTTAATTGTCTAAAGCGATGAAGCAGTGGCAACGGTAAGTCTAATGCGTTTCAAATACAGACTCCTATGGCTAACCAATTCGTCTCTGTTTCAAACGTATAGCCTCACTGCTTGCGTTAAGCTTGAACGACACTTTTACATGGTATTTTAAGATATTATTCGATGTCTCCGAAATCTAAAAATTCTGAAAGCTTGCAGTTAGAGATAGTGTCATCTAGTCTCATTAGCTAAATTATTTATTTATTTTATTTATTTCAAAACGATATCTGCACAAACAAGCCCGTCTAAAATTAACGTTCATTGCAACTACATAAGGTCATGTCAATGAAAGTCAGTTTTTTTTTAATGGAATAATCTGTAGGTATATTATTAGATTATTGAATAACTTTAATAATTCTGCATCATTGATTATAAGATATAAGAACATAGAAAAATATCAATACAAAAACAAGAAACAACAATAGAACAATAGAAGGAAGGAATAAGTTAAATATGTTTTATATGGCCACCGATCTGATTTGATAGTATTTAACTTATTCCTAATAAATGCTTTTTTTTAGTTGACTTGATTACATTTTTGTATTGATATTTTTTTTTACAACTTTTCTACTAATCACTAAATGAAATCACGTTCCAATTGTTCTGCATAGATGATTTAAAATCTATCATTCAGACAGAAATCGCAATCATATCCTTATGAATTCTCCTGCACACATCAAATAGTAGAAATTAACACAAAGCTCTAGTGAATCACGCAAAAATAGAATATCATGATAATCCAATTAATTTAAACATATTTTTATATAAAAATATACCGTCCCGAAGTGGAGTCGAACCACCATGTAGGGCTATCGCGGCTCTACCGCAAACCAGTTGCGACCACCGGGGGGCTTCGACTACACAAGTAAACTTCACAATATATGCGAACGAGATGTTATAATGACCTAGGATAAGCATTGCATTATTGTATTTACATACGCCAAGAAAATAATACACTTCGGTGTCAAAAATGTTGCTTATCCTAGGTCATTATAACATCTCGTTCGCATATATTGTGAAGTTTACTTGTGTAGTCGAAGCCCCCCGGTGGTCGCAACTGGTTTGCGGTAGAGCCGCGATAGCCCTACATGGTGGTTCGACTCCACTTCGGGACGGCATATTTTTATATAAAAATATGTTTAAATTAATTGGCGTTTGGGAAAAATTTGCATTATTGTATTTACATACGCCAAGAAAATAATACACTTCGGTGTCAAAAATCATGATAATCATCTACAAAACTTGTGTAATAAGATATAATAAGCTATGTGGCAAATGATAAAGGATCTAACAAACTCAAATGTATCCCAACCAGATATTAATCTAATTATTGATAATGTGCTCATTACTGGACCTAGTAACTGTCTCCAATTCTTTCAACAATTTTTCTCATGAAACTGTTGCTAATGTTGTAGCTCCAATGTCATTGCTCGCGTGTTCTCTGCCAAATCGAAATGAACAAAATACAATTTTTGTATATCTCACTACCGAACAAGAAATTATTTCTACTATATCCAAACTTAAACCTAAACACTCTGCCGGTCCGGATGATTTATCTGGGAAGCTCTTGAAAGAATTTAAAGTGTATCTGGCATCACCTCTAACGCATTGTAACTGTTTAGTATACAAGATCGCGCAATGCATATACTTATTCCGTACTTCGGTTTCGCGAGATGTTCTACTGTCATTAAACAACGCTGAAATTCAATCACGCCTGTGTTAGAAGATGAAAACACTGCATTGTCACTGTAAGTTTTTGTTGTTGTATCGTAAAACTGGACGTAGAGTGAAATAATTAAATGTATGTAATCTATGGCGTAAGGTTATGTTATGTTGTGCAAGTGATACATCCTTACCAAGCATGCGCCACGCAATGACCATCACTAGGAACACTACATGGATACTGCTAGCTGTAACCGCCATTTTGAGTCCAAAATGTATTTCTCTCTATAACACAGGTTCTTTACCTATTGGGAAAATGTAGAAAAGAATGAGAAAAAGTGTTATATAAAGAAATTGTTTTCCCATATCACAATGTTTGATTACCCAATGATTTTATCTCTACTACTTGGGTTTTCAATAAGAAAAAATATACAATAACATATTAAACATTACGTGTGAATTACTTGTCTTAAACGTTTGAACCTACTTAGATCTGATGTTAGATATACATATGTATGTACCACCTACTATTATCAGTAGAAATCATTGTTATTAGGAATTTGATGTAATTTTTGAACATAAAGCTATCTTAAATGCTTTATGGTGGAGTTTTGCTTTTAAATGGGATTTAGAAAACAGTAATCTGTATATGATTGGATACTAATTCACGTATAATAAGCAGTTTGAACAAATTTACATCAGAATATTTTTGGATCTAACCATCTAACTAAATAAAACTAATCTACTTCAGATCAAGAATTACCTTCTCTTTTCTGTTGTTTATCTAATGCAAAACATTTTTTCTACGATAGAGACGGTATTTAAATTGGAACATCAATAGAACGCAATTACATTAGCAGCAGAAGCCGTTACATAATTAAAATTATATAACAGAACAAGTCAAATTAACGTAACTTCGAGAAATATTACTTAATTGTAAGATAAATTGTAAATAAAGCAATATACCGAGAATATGATACGAAGTCGGTTATAATGGAAGCGAAAAATAAAGCTGTAGTATGTTCTAATTGCATACATTTTGAATATTTTACATGTATTATGTATGCATATACGTATATGCAGAAGATAACATTCCTTAGTGTTAATGCATGGTATAATTATTCATTTCATTATTAATGTTGGCGGTATAATATATTTATTGAGATCAATAAAAATCATGCTTCTTTGAATTACATTTCTGTTTGAATGTATGTACATAATTGGATATGCCTCGCTGAACTGCAGCTACTTACTAGATAATATCAGTAACCGCTACAAAGTCATACTTTAATAAAACTAGTGCAATTATAATGTATCTATACTACTCTTCTTTTTTACCTTCACTAAGTAAGTCTTATGCACTGTTATAGATAAAATAAATTCCTCTCTAACTTAATACTACATGCCTGGTTGTAGATATATTATGTACAGAACTACGGTTGCTGTAAAAGTTTATGGGTCTATAATGTACTTACATATCATTGTAATCTTTAACCTACCACGCAATACAATAATAAGACGCGTCTTAAAACGTGCTACGCCTTTATACTTTACTTTATGCAACGCCGATCAAAATTTTGACAAAAACGTATGGCGTGTAATAGTAAGGTAAAAAGATTTGTCCCAAAGTCCTGCAGTTTGACCGAAACCAGACTGCACTTTGCTAACTTGTTTGTATTGTTATAAAACTAGTGACTTATAATATAACACAAGAATAATTTATAGATGTAAGCTAGCATAATTGATTACTTTACATCTACTAATAATACATAAGTGTTCTACACTACGAACTAGGGAGCGATAGTATTAAATAAAATATCTAAAATTAGGAAAACTAGGACTATTTTTAAGTATTGAAATGGTAAGTCAAGTAGTCAGTTGCAGCATAACTGTTTGAGTAACCTCCATCAATGGAGTTTAGAGATCGAAATGTGCAAACCGTATCCTTAGGCATATGCAATAGCAACTGCAATATTTTCTAATTCTTCGTCTCAATCATTCATATCCTCGTATGTGCTGCCACTACATTTCATTGCTTAATTAGTATTTAGTAGTTTATTTTCTTGTGTGTGAATACCTCCCGTTAAAATAATCTGAGTTTTTTCTATATCCCTTTTCTCTTAAGCCCTAGTTGACTGAGATACATGGTGTTGAAGCTCTACCAAAAAATATAAATTTTGCTATAACCGAGAATTGAAAATATTTTTTTACGAGCTTCTATAGAGAAATCTGACTCTGGCGAACCTACATATATACTAAATGAACTCAAATATTTAGTTTTAACAAAAAGTAGGTCACTTATAACTATAAGTTTAAAAACACATCATGCCAGAAAATGACATAATTAATAATATTGATTAATTGTTTAATGACATAATTAATAATATTTTTTTATTCGAGTTGGTTTGTCGATAACAAAGAATTGGAATTGAATTTATCATGTATTAAGCGCAAAAAGCAAATTATAAATGACTAATTTAGCTATTTACTGTTTGTTACTTAGAAACTGGTATGACAGTAGAAGCCTTCTTTATTAATTAAGTAGACTATAGATTTTTAAAATAAGTGCTGTAGGTACCTTCTTTTCCAAACAATATATTTGATCTCGTTTTCTACTTTTTTTGGTAGAACTTTAATACCATATACCTCTGACAACAAATGCAAGGAAGAGAAAAAAGCTGTTATTTATTTTTCTAAATCAAGACTGAGGAGACATTTATATTTATTTGACAAAATGCATTTAAACTTTTAAACACTTCTGAAATAAGACGTAAATGTCGTATACCTAAGCATAGGATGGTACAAACGTGTTTATGATAGCATCACACAACTTAAGACAGCGGAGGGTGGAATGGTGTGGTAAGACGTTGTGTGGGAAAAGTGTGTTACTAGCAAATCCTAATAAATAGCGGTTAATCGAATGTAGGCTTTCACGGCCACTGTTCCATAAAGATGTATCTTTCGGGTATTGCCGTGGTTGTTCTAACAAACTTGACGTTTCGCTGATCATACTGTCAGCTTCTTCAGAAGTTCTCTAAAAACTTATGTTGATGTCTTCTACTCCTCGTTATATACCCAGTCCCTGCTCCGCTCCAGTGATGCGTATACGTTCCAGTCCGCTAAACCGTGTCCGTTATCGTTCTCCGATCCGTATCCGATGCTTCTCCTCGATTCGTGTTAGATGATCTCGGATGCGTCCTCGGTGGTCCTTGCTGCTTCGGGCTCTCTAGCGCTAATTTCCATACCTTACTCAATCTGTATCCGTCTTCTCGGTTGAAGTTGTTCGGGTTCTTCATTATTGCCAGGGATTCTCTCACTATCCGTGGGTAGTAGTGATTGATTTTGGCTAGTATCTTCACGTCATTGTAGTCGATTACGTGACTGCTTCCGGTGTGGTAGTGTTCAGCTACTGCAGATTTTCCAGTATTTCCCTGTTCGACATCTCTGCGATGCTCTTTCACTCTGCATTGTATACTGCGCACGGTTTGTCCAATATACGATTTCCCGCACTGGCATTGAAGTTCGTAGATGCCTTTAGCTTGTAGTCTTGGTATCGAGTCTTTATTGGATGGAAGCAGTTCTTTTATTTTCTTGACTGTGCTGAGCCTGACGTTGACGTTCTTCTTCTCCAGGGTTTTCTTCAGCCGTTCCGTGACTGCAGCAATATATGGCAGGTGTGCGTATCCTGCTGGCTTTAGTTCTGAGTCATCCTTCTGTTTCTTTTTGGCTCCAGCTAATCTCCGAATCTCCTGCGGTTTGTAGCCGTTCTTCTGGAGTGCATCTTTCACATGTTGAATTTCCTCGGTTTTGTTGGTAGCATCACTAATCATTTCCGCTCTGTGTAGTAGTGTAGTGACCAGAGATCTTTTCTGTTGTGTATGATGATTTGAGGTTGCGTGTAGATATCGGTCCGTATTGCGGTATACTCCATATCTCAATTTTCCACTGTCGTTGCGTTTTACCAATACATCCAGAAAAGGTAAGCAGCCATTCTCTTCTATCTCCAGCGTAATGTTGATGTTGGCATGTTGTCTGTTGATATGTTCCTTTAATGCGTGTAGATTGTCCATACCGTGAGGCCATATCACGAATGTGTCGTCCATGTAACGGTACCAGCATTTCGGTTTCTTGTCGCTAGAGCTGATGGCTTCTTCTTCAAAGGTTTCCATAAAAATATTTGCGATGACTGGTGAAAGTGGTGATCCCATGGCTGCGCCGTCTTTCTGCTCGTAGAAATCTCCATTCCATAGAAAATAGGTGGTGTTTAAACATATTCTTGCGAGGTCAATTATATCCTCATGTAGTCCTTGTGGTATAAATCGTTTTCTGATGAGTTCTAAGGTTTCTTCCACTGGCACGTTGGTAAAGAGCGATTCCACGTCGAAGCTCACTAGTATGTCTTCACTGTTCATGTAGAATCTCCACAAAATGTTCAGAGTTCTTTATAAAACTGCTTGTCAATCGCACGTACTGTTGTAGTTGTTTGGCAACATATCTGGCTAGTTCGTAAGTCGGGGATCCACAGGTGCTCACAATCGGTCATAGAGGGTTTCCAGTTTTGTGTATCTTGGGTAGTCCGTACAGTCTTGGAGGCTGCGTTCCTGACGGCAGTAGACGTCGTTGTTCTTCCTTCGGTATGGTTGACTGTCTGATAGTTTTCCTGGTCTGATATAGCGGTTCTTTAGCAGTTTGTAAATAAAGAGTACTCGAATCACATAGAAATAAAATGCGTCTTCAAATTAATCAATTTTATCGTCCAACACATCAGCTGATAATACCATTCAATAAGCCGGAATTCATGTCGTCTTCTTCAGAGAAAAAAAGGAAACTCCGTGTTGATAATAGGTATGTACAGTTAGGAGCAGAAATGAACCAATGATACCATAAACAGGATATTGCTTTCGTATAAATCACATATGCAATACGTAATGAATTTCCTTTATCAATAGCAAGTCAAATAGCATGTCGTCTATGTATTGCCTCAGTCACATCGCTATTATATGTATAGAGATAAAAAACAAAGGCATTATTCATTAACTCAGTTTTGCACCACCTGCTGTTGATGCGGATGTTTAGTACTTGAATGAATCTTCAGTAGTTCCGCGATGTAGTTCCATAAGCTATAACATTCATTTCATTTAAAGTACGTTCCTTTTTGGTTATACATAGTGTGTAATAGTATAAAACAGTGTAATCTTCGAAATGAGGCCTCTGCGTAAGACTGTTGTAGAAACTGTAATTAAGTGTTTACGAGACGAATTATCAACACGTGACATTGCTAAAAAACATAACATTAGTCAATCTTCTGTGCAAAGAATTTCAAAAAACTTGTTGCAACAGATCAAAATTTCACGGCTACCAGTGCCACCAAACTTCTTGAACATGATATAGGAAAGAAGGTTAATAAATGGACACTACGACGGGCCCTAAAAAAAGAAAATTTTTATGCGACTGAGGAGAATCGAAAGCCGGTACTTTCTAAGAAAAACAAAGCACGATTATCCTTTGTTAAAAGATATAAAAACTGGACCAGTGACGATTGGATGAAGGTGAGTTGGTCCGACGAGACGAAAATTAGTCGTTACACATCCGATGGACGCTCCTGGGCATGGTTAAGAAAAGGAGAGCCGTTGCAGACCAATCATGTAAAACAAACGATAAAACACGGAAGAGGTTCCCTTATGCTGTGGGGGTGTGTGACAGCATTTGGTATGGGTCCAGTCGATCAGATACAAGGTATTATGAACAAAGAAATATACCTAGACATTTTAAGGCAAAATTTAGGACAAGTTAAGTATTGAAAACATGCCGTACCCAGAAAATGAAGTTGTGTTTCAGCAGGACCGCGAACTCAAACATACAGCGAAAATCGTTACGAATTGGTTATCTAATCAATCATTTACTTTATTGGAGTGGCCGGCACAAAGTCAGGACTTGAATTCCATAGAGAATTTTTGGGCGTATTTGAAATCTCAATTGCATAATCAGTTGAGTCTCCACCAACATCAATACCTGATCAATACCTGGGATAGAGTACGTGAAGTTTGGGACAATATTTCGCCGTATTATTGAAAGAATATAGTGCAAGGTATGCCACGGCGTCTACAGGCTGTGGCAAAAGCGAAAGGACTCTGGACAAAATATTGAGTGTAGTTTTAATTATAACGTATACAATTTATCACACCGGTGCATAAATGAGTCAATGTATTTATTTAATGAAACATGTTACTGCTTATTTAATATGCACTATTTCGAATTATACCAAGCTTCAGTTGTTGTATAATGTTTTGCAGAATTTTATTTTTTTAATCTGTAAACCAAATTTAAATAATACACGATCAATTAAACATGTATTCCGAATAGACTCATTTCTGCTCCTAACATGTATGAACTTATATTCCACTACTAGTTAATAAAATTTCAAACTTACTTTCCTTGCAAATTCTGGCAGACATCTCGAAATTTAATTTAAATAATAAGGTATTACGTAGGCGCACCATCTGGGAATTAATTTAGAAACTAGGTTTAAATACTAATACACAGATCACGAAACAATAAAGCGGTCCAGAAGAAGTACTATGTATTTGCATACATTTTTTTCTCTTAACACGAACAAAAATCGCTTAACACGAAAAGATATCGCTTCTCGGAATGAACAAAATAGTGAAAACAGCTGCCGCGTCGGCGAGAATAAAAAGGTGTTTGAAATCAAAGCGAATGAGACAATGGTGTTTATCTAAAAAGGACAATACAAAAAATATATCAGATTATTTTTCAAAAAGTTGTAAACGTTTTATTTTTTTTTAATTGCAAATTTTGTACTGAATTTCATTAAGTTGTTGTTAATATTTTTGTTTTATTGACTTTTGTTAATGGCATGCATACATATCTATCGTAAATAAAATGTACTAAACGTAATGTTGTTGAGTACCTATATGTATGTACATATATAGTGCTTTTCAAATTGCAAGAAACTAACTTTTAAATCCTTAATGCTTTTATTGCACCTCCGGTAGTAATACTCTTGAGAAGGGTACTGTTTACCTGCTTGCAGCATATGAATGCCGGGGCCGGATTGAGTATAAATTACGGCACTATAAGGTAATAGTAAAACGCTATTTTAATTGTAAATATATATAATAAATAATATACATTAGGTTTATTTACAAAAAAATAATAAGTGAGATATATGAAGCTTAACAATTAGTTGGTAATGCACAATAAAATTGTAAGTTATGTTTATATAAAAGTAGTACAATATAATACTTAATATACACCGTATTTCACAAATCATCATCTGATGTGATTGAGTCGTCTTGGAAATCGATATCTGAGTCTGACTCTGAATTGTATTGCAAGTTCATAATTAAAGGTGGTACTATATTATACATATCCATGTATTCGTTTTCTTTTGATATTGCGTGTTTAACGGCATTTCTCCAATTATCAGCAGTTATATGTTCCATCGCATTTTTTATGTGTGTTATAGTGCTTTCAGTAAATTTAGGCGTTTGATTTGTTCGCCTTATGGTATTCTTAAGTTGGGCCCATATCAATTCAATTGGGTTGAAAATGCAATGGTACGGCGGTAAACGTAAAATTGTATGTCCTGCTTCTTTGGCTCTATTATCCACATAATAATCCTTCAAATATTCTTTTGTATTCATCACTTCTAATAATTGGTTTTTTGTATAATGTTCCTCATAATATAAATTATTTGCTTCTAAAAATTCTTTAATATCTTTCTTATTATTACATTTTGTAGGAACTTTATTTTGCTGTCGTGAATGATACGAGGCGTTGTCCATTACTATCACACTACTTTCTGGTAAATTTGGCAGTAGAGTATTACAAAACTATTCTTCAAATAAGGATGAAGTCATGTCCTCATGGTAATCCAAGCTAGAGCATTTTACATTTTTTGCAGATAATAGCGGCTGCGCGATCCACCCTTTCTCTGACCCAGCGTGGAGAATAATTATTCTCTTCCCTCTCGAAACCGGCGCGTCCAACTGACACGTGGCTGAATTGTCTACCCAACCTTTGCGAATAGTGTCGTGGGTATCATACCACGTTCCATCTAAATAACATATAAATCGCCCTTCCTGTCTATATTTTTTTATTGCCATCAAGTATTCGTACCGCATTTTCTGCAACCTCGAACTTTCCATAATTGTGGCGCGTTTATCTATAGTACAAAATTTAAAACCCGCCTTTTTTAACGTCCGCCACAAGGTTGTTTTTGAACATTGGATATCAATAGTTTCATCATTAACTTTTTTATGTAAGGACTCAATTGTAGGTACAACATTTTCTCTATACATGCAATATACTTGTTGCCTAATAATATCAATTTCATACTCTTTAATTTTCCTCGGTGCTCCTTTGTCACTTCTTTGCTTTCGAGGCTCTGCGTTATTTTTAATTGCCTTGTATATTGTTCCAATAGGCACTTTGGTTAATTGCGACGTTCGTTGAATGTTCTTGGTTTGTCCTTCGTTATTTTCTTCCATCAGAGTCTTATAGATATTGAGAAGTATCTGCTTTGCATCTTGTGATAAATATTTTCTCTTCCGTGCTCCACTTTCATCATCACTATGCACATCACGATCACTAACACACTCAGCAAAAGGTCGCCACATGTTCGTGAAAATTCAAATAAGTATACAGCAACAAATGTTAACTACAAATGATAAGTAAACTAAATATTACATGTATATATACCTACCCCCAAGTACCATTAACAATAGTTACAATTAGATTGCAGAATATTAGTTGAAGTATATATATCAATATATCATTTGCGTAATGAGGCCGTAATTCGTACTTAATACGGCCCGGCGATTCATATAGTGTAATTAAGCAGGTAAACAGTACCCTTCTCAAGAGTATTACTACCGGAGGTGCAATAAAAGCATTAAGGATTTAAAAGTTAGTTTCTTGCAATTTGAAAAGCACTATACACACATACATATGTATATACCTATATATTTTTCGTAATATCCTTTAACACGAACATCTTTTAACACGAACAAATATTTCGGTCCCGTCACGTTCGTGTTAAACGGATTTTACTGTAAATAGTGTAAACTTGTCTATCTATACACTGAGCATATGTATTGTAGCAGTCTTTTGTTTTTGAGTTATACACAAAAATTGAGTAGCTTGGTTACATCATTGAAAAGAGGGAAGGAATGTCTTTTGAAATATGTTCATCATCACGCTAACTGTGGTTCCTATTGAAAAGAAATTATATAACAGAAAAATTAATTAAAATCTGTGAAAACCAATCTGTCCTATAGAATTTGCAAACAACTTTTTTCTAACTTTAAAAGATGCCTTCTTCCACTTTTTTAAATGTCTTTTTCAAAAACCTTCCCTAATACGTTCTCTTATAGCAGATAATATACAGGGTGAGGCATTAGTGCGTCAAAGCTCAATATATCCCTTATTATTGAAGATATCAAAAAACTTTATGTACAAGAATCATAGACAGTCTTAAGCTACACATTTTAAAATTAATTTCATATATACAGGGTGTTTCATGTCGCTAGGGTAAACCAAACATACATTTTCTTAAATGGAACATACTATATATTATCTCAAATTTGGATTAAGCCCATCTTGTTCGTTCTTTCAATATAAGGTTTCATTGAGTTATACCGAGTATTTCAGAAGTTATGGTCAATTTTGTGTGAAAATCGTTGCGTATTTAACGTCCTGTGTATTCCATACGAAACAGCTTGAAATTATTTTTTTACTGGAACAACTTTTTTATACTGTTACACTGTTATAACGAAGTGGTGTTTTCCCAATATTACGAAAACTGTGTACAGGGCGATTCAAAACACAAATGCATTATTTTCACTAATTTTTTTAATGGAACACCCTGTATTTTATATTAAGAAAGGGAAGAATACTTGATATACTTTCATTTTCATTAACCATTCCCTATATCTAAAATGGTTAGTTTCTGAGATATTTAATGATTTTTAAAGAAATGTGAGCATTCTGGCAATAATTGGAATATAATACATTAGCCATGAAAATGTGACATTAGAAAAGTCTGAATCATATTATTTATCAGTTAATTAACTAGTTTTATTTGTTAGTATAGTTTGTTACCTAGATTTTGCAAATTTAATTACTCTTTAAAATGAATTTTTCTGTTGAGGAATTGACAGACATGATATGGGTACAAGGAGAGTGCATGAAAAATTGTCTACTTGCTAAATGAATTTACCAGGAGAGATATCCTGTCCGACGACAACCTGAAACAATAACCCTGGAAAGGTTAATGGATCGCTTTACTCGGACAGGTTCTGTAATATATGAAAAACATGAAAGAGCAAAAACTGTTCTTACCGAGGAAAAAGAATTCAATGTGGTTCTTGCAGTTACGGACAATCCACATATTAGTACCAGAGAAATCTCGCGGCAGCAAGATATTAGTCGAAAGGCTGTCCGAAGAATACTCTGTAAAAATAAATGTCATCCACATCGTATGCGATTGCATCAGGAGTTACTCGACGATGACTTGGCCCGTAGAGTTGCTTTTTGCGAATGGACTCAACAACAAATCCGCAACCAAAGAGATTTCTTTAATTTTGTTCTTTTTGGAGATGAAGCTACATTTCATAAAAATGGAAATGTAAATCGCCATAATTTTCATTATTATGCTACAAGTAATCCCTATTTTGTAGGAAATTATAGTCAAAATAGGTGGTCCTTGAATGTATGGGGTGCAATAATTGAAGACTACGTAATTGGACCACATTTTTTCACAGACCGAGTAAATGGTCAGGTTTATTTAGACTTCTAGAAAACCATTTACTATTATTGCTGGAAAATGTTCCCATCAATATTCGTCAAAATATGTGGTATTTCCATGACGGGACTCCGGTACATCACACTAGACCGATTCATAATTATTTAAATACACATTTTCCTGCAAGGTGGATAGGAAGAGGAGGACCAACTACATGGCCAGCCCGATCCCCAGAGCTAACTAAAATTGACTTTTTCATGTGGGGTTATGTAAAAGAGTTTGTGTATAAAACACCGGCAACTGCGCAAGATGATATGAAGAATAGAATAAGACAAGCGTACCATAGCATTAATATAGAAATGTTAAGAAATGTAAGTCGATCATTCGAAAGACGGCTGCAATGTTGTATTGATGTTTTTGGAGGACATTTTGAGCATTTATTGTGAACCTTGTTGTATTTAACTTTGGCTAAAATGCTAAAATATTAATTATCGGTATAAGTTTTTTATTTTGTAGTTAAAGATTATTTTAATTAATGATTTAGCATTTTTCTAATGTCACTTTTTCATGGCTAATGTATTATATTCCAATTATTGCCAAAATGCTCACATTTTTTAAAAATCATTAAATATCTCAGAAACTAACCATTTTAAATATAGGGAATGGTTAATGAAAATGAAAGTATATCAAGTATTCTTCCCTTTCTTAATATAAAATACAGGGTGTTCCATTAAAAAAAAATTAGAAAATAATGCATTTGTGTTTTGAATCGCCCTGTACACAGTTTTCGTAATATTGGGAAAACACCACTTCGTTATAACAGTGTAACAGTATAAAAAAGTTATTCCAGTAAAAAAATAATTTCAAGCTGTTTCGTATGGAATACACAGTACGTTAAATACGCAACGATTTTCACACAAAATTGACCATAACTTCTGAAATACTTGGTATAACTCAATGAAACCTTATATTGAAAGAACGAGCAAGATGGGCTTAATCCAAATTTGAGATAATATATAGTATGTTCCATTTAAGAAAATGTATGTTTGGTTTACCCTAGCGACATGAAACATCCTGTATATATGAAATTAATTTTAAAATGTGTAGCTCAAGACTGTCTATGATTCTTGTACATAAAGTTTTTTGATATCTTCAATAATAAGGGATATATTGAGCTTTGACGCACTAATGCCTCACCCTGTATATAAGAATATAAATGATATAACATCACATACTAAGTAATTTATTGGTCTGCGCAATTACTGTCACAATTGTTCTTATATATAATTTAAGCGCAGTTTTATTCAAAGATGAATTAAAAGAATATGCAATTAATTGTGAAAAGAAAGCGATTTTATCATTTTTGCATCTGTGATATAACATATCCTGCAGCAAGTCTACTATTAACAATTATGATGAAAGTCTGTTCCTTCTGTACTAATAACATTCCTTTTAAGCACATTAGATTTCAACGTAACTGACGCGATATATTGCCGGATCATTCGATTCCATCAAACATATGGCCAATTTCGCTGTGATTAATGGACTATCAGGTAATGGCTATCTCTCATAATGTTGTGCGTCGTGCATTTCAGATTTCCCTCGATTTAGTTCTAGTCATAGAAGTTATTAGTATGTACATATACGTAGATGAAGCAAAAAACGTGTACGATGAAACGGTACAGTTTGTCACCTCGTCAATTTATGTGAAGTTTCTCTTTGGCATAAAACCTTTTATCGTAATTCTAAATTGCATTTCAAGAATGTATATTACTACTACACAATTAATAAATGGTATGAATAAATTTAAAAATTGTTTGAGAGAAACTTAAATGGTACCTCGTATATTTGGCGTATTATACTATCACTTTTAAATTATGATAGTATAATACCTCCAATATGCATCCATTAAGTTGAAAGTAAACTTCAGTTACAAGTTTGATGTTTGATGGTGTTTGTTTTGTGGGTAAAACTGAAAGGAATTTATCGACAGAGTTGACATGTCAATGGTCTGATAAAATGTGAGATAAATATTGTTCCCTAGATACAGAATATTATCTAAGTGAGAGTATATTGTATGTGTATTTTAATCTTTGAATACCATATACAATACAGGATAATTTTAAAAAAGTGTCGGATACTTTACCAGCTTATAGTTCTTGTCAAGGCAAACAACAAAGTTATAATAAACATAGGTCCGCAAACCAATTCTTTCAGAGATTGAGGTGATTCTAGTTTAGACTGTTAAATAATTGTTGATTGGTAGAAACTGTCATTAATTTTTGGTTAAGCGCTGCCAGTGTCACGTTTGTCTTTTCTATTAAAACGAAATGGCTTTCTATACAAATTTAGAGATGGCTGATATGCATTTCATGTACGGTCGTGGTAATGGTAATACTTATGAAGCACGGCGATCATACGCCGAAGAATTTCTTAATCGTGCAATTCCATCTGATAAATTGTTTCCACGACTACATCAACGATTAAGTGAAAATGGTTCATTTATTGTTAAAAAACATAATGCTGGACGACCAAGATCAATGGCAACTTCAGAAACTGAGGAAAATGTTCTAGCAAGAGTAGAAGAAAATCCGAATATCAGTAGCAGAACAATAGCTACGGTGCTAAACATCAATGCTACTTTAGTATGGAGCATTTTGCGAGAACAGCTGCTATATCCTTATCATTTGCAACGGGTACATGCTTTATTACCTCCGGATTATGTTTCCAGACTTGCTTTCTGTAGAATCATATCAGAAAAACTTATTCAAAATGAAAACTTTGTTGCTAATATTTCATTTACTGACGAGGCTCTTTTTACAAACGATACAATAATGAATTCCCACAACAACCACATTTGAACGGATGAAAATCCTCATGCTGTTATGGAGACAAAACATCAACACCGATGTTCTGTGAACGTTTGGCTGCGAATTTTTGGAAATTCTTTGATAGGCCTGGTGTTTTTACCAAATAGTTTAAATGGCGAAAATTATCTCAACTTTTTAATATTTTACCCCCATTACTAGAAGATGTTCCTCTAATTGACAGAGTTAACCAATGGTTTTTGCACGATGGTGCACCATCACACATTGCTGTCACAGTAAAGCAATTTTTAAAGGCCAATTACTAATGTGGCTGAACTACAACAACGCATTGAAAACAAATGCCACACAATCAGACAAAATCCAGGGTTGTTTGAAAGAATACGAATTTCCTTTCGGCGAAGATGTGAAGCATGTATACAAATGGCAAGTGGACATGTAGAACATCTTCTTCAAACTGCTATTTTTGTGAAAATATTTAATGTAGTAATATACTGTTTGTTTATAAAAATGTAATTTTTTGATGAGAGTAGAAATTTACCTCTATCTGTGAAACAATTGATTTGCGGACCTATGTATATTAAGCCTTTTTTGTTTGCCTTGACGAGAACTATAAGCGAGTAGAGTATCCGATACTTTTTTTAAACACCCTGTACTTGATAATATAATATGGGTTATTTAATAGTTTATTGTATAGAGACAGTACCGAATAAAACACATAATTCGGAGTTAACTTTAAAATTCATTCAAACTTATTATGATTTTTCTAAGTAGCAGTCACATGATTATGTTCCTTTCCATGATCTTATATCACAGTTATTGAATTGAAGGTTTTAGATTATTATTACACTATTACTTCTTTTGTTTTTATTGATTCATTTTATTTTCCATAGCCTAATCGATTCTTCAAAATGAAATTTAATACATACCTATTTTGTAAAATAACTCTAAAACTACGACATTTTCCTATAGGGTTTTTTCCTTGATAAAAAGTTTGGAATTTTTTTCCGAATTCCCGAAATAGTTTTGTAAAGATTATGATACTGCATTTGATACAATACAGCTTCTTAAATAATTACTTAAAATTGTACACGCATTGGATTTTTTAGTAATATGAGCGTTTGTACTAGCTCATAGCTGTCAAACAATAAAAAAATAGGTAACTCAATTTCAAATAAAGGCGCTGATACACATTTTCGATGTAACAGGAAGAAGTAGAAATTTAAAATTTTAAATCACTGTTTATTAGCTTCCTATATTTCTTTAACCGAATTTTTTTGTGATATATTCTGTATATAAGACTTGTTTCTAAATATATATTGCTTCAAGGAACCTTTAAAAGTTGTGATAATATGATCGACAAAGTTGCGTTACCCATGCGCATCTTTTTTATTTATCGTTAGAGTATCAGAGAAGGGTTTCATTTTGAACAACTTATCGTACTGTGCATTATCTCTTGTTTTCATATAGTTGTATTAAATGCTTTTGTAGACATTACATGTAGTATTACAGGCAGTCTTGTTTCTTGAGACCATCAGTACAAGCAATAACTGGGCATTTTTTCTATTCCACTAATCATATGAATTCCTAAAGAGTGACATATTTCACTGTTATGCCGTTTCCGTGCGTTTGGACATTGACTCATATAAAGCCTTGATAAAATCATCGAAAAACTGTGTAAAACAGGGCCACGTTTCAGGTGTAGTGAAGACGTTTTCATAAGTTGTATCAATTATTCCATTTATATCTTTTTTATGCAATTTATTAATTTTGGAACTACCTGAATAATTTTCTTTTTACTTTTCTGTCGACACAACCATTGCACCAAATTCAACTGCAACTCATTTTCTTAATCGAATTCACGATCGTCGTACTTCTACTTCTACGAATAAGCGATAGTGGGTAATGGAAAATGTTTGGTTGTCATCAGTAGAAAGCCCAATATCGGAGTCCTCTCCCTCTAAGTAATAAATATCACATTTGCTCTTTTGAGAAACACGTCGATAAATTCTAAAGATCAAAAGCAGGTAACGAGGTGCTTACATTCTTTTTTGTCAACAAATAAAACTTCTCTTGATTCCCCATGGCAACAGAAAGTTCAATCGAACTCAAAGTTGGAAAATGTACTTTTTACATGATTTTACCACTAATTAATGTAAAACCCCTTTAATATTATTATGTAAAAATTAATAGGTGAATAATGTATATTCTAGCAACATTATAATCATTCAATTTTGTTCAAATTGTACCACTATTCGGTTCCAATGTCAATAATCAGCTGACTTAAAAATAATGTGCAGAACATTAATTTTGTTCGTTCTATCTATAAGAACAACTTCCATCAACAATTTTTACCGATTTTTTTACTAAAAGTTAGTAGTTACTTCTAAGATCAAAATCAAATCCAAATGGCATCACCGGGGAAGAAAGACTCATACTTATATACTGAATAAGTAATTGTAGTTAGAATATATAGTTAGTGATTCTTCGAGTAAAAGAACCTTTTGGATAGACTATCATAGATAGACTTTTTATGTTTATATTTTGTCGTATATGTGTGTCACTACCGTTCTTTGGAAGTCATGGTCTGTAAATTAGATTCAGATAAACTAGCTCGGTTGAGTCGATTTTTTTCAGTTGAAAAAAGTTAATTTAATTAATATTAAAGAATAGTATAAGTTTACGACATCTATATCCCGTTTATCTCGACCGTTAACTATATGATAAAAACTGTTTAATAGCAGCTTTCTTGAAGATCTGCAATTAAAAGGATGATATAAAATAGCTGTTTATATTTTTTCTACGAGATCATAGGTATAAAAATAGTAATAACTTCAATACATCTAATTAAAGTTGTGCTTATATCATAACAGTGCAGGAAACATTTTGCAATTCCGATTAAAAAAACGTGTTTTCTTAATGATTACGTTTCTTTGGATGACTATAAACTAGAAAGTATTCCTTGACAACGTTAAGGAATGCAGTAGATTTGCATAATTATTGTATCGAGGACGTGTATTGAATAATTCATTCCTCAATTTAGTACAAAATCACTATACTTTTTTTTTATAATATATATGTATAATATTTTAAAACTTTTTCGTTCTTAGAAAAATAAAGTGCAATAACAATTGCTAATTTTACATGAACACGCTAAGACATAAATTCAGAATTATTTGCTATAAAAACTTTCACTGTATTTGCCGCTCTATTCAATGAATTTTCTATTAAACTAAGCTTTTCCATTCAAGCATATTTGTTGTTTATCGAGAATGAGAAGTTCGATGTCTTACAAAACTTTCTTTTTATGCTACGGCAGCGTAATTGATTTTTCCGGTAATTTTTTCAAATAATTAAGACATTTTATAACAGCGTTTAATTAAACTTTTTCTTTCCGGTTAAATAGAATGTGAAATCTTCTGTGATACATTGCGTCTTAATTCAAAGTAAGTCCGGATATTCTTTCTTTCTATTCTTATTAATTGAGTGATATATTTTATTTAATACTAATCAGTAGAGAAATCGAATTTTAACGAAGGCAGTCATTTCCTGAAACGCACTTTTGCGTTAGCTTAACCATTACTGTTTTAGATACAGTCTGTCATCTTTACGTCGAACTATAATCAATTCAGTTGGCTACCCAATGAAGTCAGTGATACCTGTACATTTACGTAGTAGTGTAGTAAAGAAATGAAGTATCGAAACTTTCAATATCTGTAACAATAGTGTATCACATATGGCAGCTGCGACATCTCGCACCATCAGGATTCAGTATGTTTAACGGCTAATTTACATAAATATATAATGTAAGTAAGCGAAACCTTCATAAATATTTGTCCAAACAGCGGGATATGATTTATATGTATGTTTATCGATAACCAATATTGGACTTTGATTAAGCAATATGGCAAAATGCTTCTGCAGAAAAGGAAAACACTTTTAATTTCATAACATACAATATATGTATCTGAAATGAAAAATATATAAAAAGTGGTAACATATTTTTTGTTATTCATTCATAAGTAAGCTATAATATAATATGCTACTGTAAAAATAAATAAATAATAAATGAAACAGTACAGGTAAAGTTGAGAAAATGGAGAAAAATTAACGACAATTTTTATGACAAAATGGTTAAGTTAAGTTTTTATTTGAAGTACTACATGATAGGTCACGCAAAACATTTAGGGGAAATGGGATCCTTAATGAAAGACTGGGTTACTCTTAATAGAGTCTGTAACAGACTCTTTTTTTCGTAAAAGGTAAGAATATTGTCTATTTCCTGAGCAGTCTTCAAGTTTAACCACGTTAGTTATTTCAGTATTTTCATTTTAATTGAAATTATATATCGTCACATCTATTGTTCACGCATAAATCAACAAACTATACAAACAGTGTATGCCATAAAAATATTACTTTCCATATACAAACTTTATCACTCCTACATACGCGAACCCTTAGGGGTTGAACTTAAAAAAACTCCAAAAAATGTGATTTATTAATTATGTCCAAAGCATTAATACCAAGTTTCAAGTGAATTTGATCATAATGATATTGTTTTCAATACAAACTTTGCCATCTCCTTAGGAGCTGAATTTGGGAACGCCGACAAACATGCTTTACTAACTGTGTCAAAAACAAGTATTACCAGCTTTCAAGTGAATTGAACCATAAAAATATTATTTTCCATATAAACTTTGACACCCTTTTAACACCTCCTAATATAATATAATATTACATTAGTTTCCTTTTTCAATATAAGTAGGTACTTAATAAAATTGTCTGAATCAAATTTAAGTTGTTTATCTTTAGAATGCTTAGATAAAACCGTTTCCGTGGATATATAGATATTATAAGAAGCAGTAGTGTCTCTGTGCTTATAAATACTTTTTAAAACAGTATTTGTAATGTAATTTATAGACGACGATACTTTGATATTCAGCGCCTTTTAATCTTTGTTTTTAGATTAGTAAATGGATTTTTGTCATTATTAGGTATAAACGTTAGGTAAATATTTAATTTTTCAAATTAATATTTTATCTTTTCACTTAAAATCTATTGTATTGTAAATGTTAGTATTTATTTTATTCCTCCATTACATCACTGATACATAGGTCAAGGTTAATTTAAAAAAAAACGGACTAAATGGAATTAGTGGAAAAATTTTCCTAATGTACATTTTTATTATAGCTTTTGCTTTGCAAGTATTGTTTTCATGAAACGTTTTGTAAGCAAATTATTTGCAACAAAAAAAGACAATTATTTTAAATTATTGTTCATTTGCGTGGAACAGTTATTTCAAAATTAACCCAAATGTTCTCTAAATAAATTATTTAAACAGGACCGTTAAATTTAAATTTTAATAAAATAAATGAATTTTCCTCCTTACCTTATCTCCTTCAACCTTATTCCTCCTCTTAATTGTTTGAAAACAATTGTCCATGTTTATCAAGAATTTTTCATGAGCAGTAAATATATACTTAGCTGTTTGTCCTGAAGTGTTATATTAAATTCACTAATATTTGTAAAAAGGGCAAAAAGGCATTTTTAAGCAGACAATTTCTATCAAATAATTGACCTTTCAATTTGAAATTGAAGTTCATCCCTTATTTCAAGAAATGTTGAATAAGGGTAAGTCCGCGGGAGACGGCCTTACTAACTTTAAAAGCCTGTTGTCGAGAAACCATGAGGAATAAGGCAACGATTGAAATATTCAACTAAATTTTATTTATCATAGTTAACAAATTTTAATATCAAGCCAGTACAAAAATAAAAAAATTGAGTTATATAAATAGATTAAAAAAGAATACGTGTGGCCATCTCACCCGGAGTGTCCGGGAGTGATGGCCATAAGATTCAGGGTAAGACGGCCAGTGCATTTCCTCCCTTTTCCCTTACTCTTTTCATCTCTGAACTCCTTCTTTTATTTATTTCCGCAGTTGGAACACATATCTTCAAACTCCGTGCAAGTCTCATGCACCCAGAGCAGACAAATTACACATTGCAGCCAGTCTTCTTCAAGCTGTGTTTTGTAATAATTATCGCCGCAGCCTCTGCATTTGTCCTCCTCTTTATCTTCGTTATCGCTTCCTTTAAGTTTCTTAATTGACTTATTTTCAGTAGATTGAACAGTACTTTTTTTTTGTTTTTGGTTTCTTAGAACTCTCCTCAATATCTTAAAATAGCAGTTACGACTGCATGACCATCTCTCCCAGATAAAGTATGGCCATCTATCCCAAATGTCCGGGAGAGATGGCCATCCAAATAAAGCAAAAGTTACATGCGTTTAATTTTGGTAACTTTTATGTTAGAATAAGTAAAAAGGTATCACTTCACATCAAACTACAAAAACAAGCAAGATTTTGTGAAACTTTTATGAAATAACATAAAATGCAATACCATAACTTATAATCAACATGTATTCAAATAAGAAATAGTTTTTACTTACTTTTTATGTTTTTTTCACACAAAAATATCTTGGGCGCACGTTGTAAACCGCAAGACTGAGCGATCTCGATTACAACTAACGGCATCTGTGTAATATAATTAGAATTATTTTGTACTGGCCATCTCTCCCGTACGGCCATCTCCCCCGGACTTACCCAATATTGAAAAATAACAAATTTCTTGTTTTTACTTATGTATATCTAGTTTTCAGAATTTAGTAGTATAGAGACTTTCTAATGGTAATTATTTGGGCCTCGTCTTGAGCACAATTTGAGGCATAAATGTTATGCACTGGCTAGTTCTGTTTTTTGTGATATTTTTTATTAGACTGTACAGGATGGACAAATTTCGATGCTTAGATAGGCAATTTTGATAACTAAAAGGAAATATAGTAAAGTGGTTCATCGTCGATTTCTTCTGCAACCTTGGCTATCGTCCTTAGTTTCCGCGTTATTTCCAAAACTTGGACTTTTACGCTTTTCGTTGTATAGCTATTATACTCTTCATTTATGAAAATATACACAAATTACCTAGATTTTCTTCGTTTACTGTTTTTGCGATTTGAATCACAAACATTTTTAATTAAGAATTCGAATAAGGAATTCATTACCTATACAATTGTTTGGGAGAACTTTACTGTATGCAACATTCTGAGTATTAGCATTATTGTACATGACCTAACTTCCATCATAGTTCCTAATTGATTCACATTGCTTTTATTTTTCAAAACATAAGTTACCTAAATGTAAATAATAGTGATTACTTTCTAAGTGTCTCTTCTATCCTCCTCTACTTTTATTTTTAAACGGACATATGAAGAGTATTAAGATATTTATTCATTACATTTTATTAACTTTGATAGATGATCGCTATATAAAAAAATATGAATACGTGACCAACATGTGCAGAATAAAATGACATAGAAATGAACGGTTTATAATAAGAATCTTTCTTATACTTAGCTTTCAAAAATAAAACGTTTTAATAAAGCTAAAAGTGGAACATCAGCATAAAAAAATTATATTCACCTTTTTACAAGATTACATATGTATATGAAACACAATGGCTGTCATTTCATTTAAATATGCATCAGTACGAATATTATGATTAATTCTACAGCCAATTAATGCGATCAAACTGCTGCGCAATGCCGGAGTAGAGATCATTTCAAATCGTTCCGATACATTTGAACCTTAACAAGCAGCCGTTATTCTTATAGCTGTCATGACGTGCAAATCATGAAAGAAAATAATTTGATAAGTATACATGAATAGCATTTCTATATTCAAATATCATATAACTTCTAATATGAAGTTATTCTCATTCTTGTTCTTCAGTACAAGTTCTCACACCCTTAAATTGTAAAGTGTACGTACAATTATATACAGGGGTGAAGTGAAAACTTTGTGTGCTGGCAAGGAAAGACTGTGATTTTTAGTTTAAAACGTACGACGTTGTTCCTCTCTACCGCAGTAATAAGTGGAATCATAATATTAAAAAATTATTAAAAAATATTTAGAAAAATAAATAGAAGATGGAAGAAAGTGTTAACAAATAAAATGGAGCAAACAAGGAAAAAGCTCAGTGTACACTACAGCACTAACTTCGTTTGTTTAAAATTCAGAGCACTTTATATCAGATAAGTTTAGAGAGCGGTCACTGATTTTCTTCAAAGAAGATGTGAGATCCGACAATATAGAAAGGTTTTCGATTCTAGCGTGGTTTACATATCAAATAGTCGTAACCTCTACCCACTATTGCTCCTGAAGAAGCCACTTACATTAGTAGCGAAACGTCGAATTTAGTAGATTTTTGTATATTTTTTGTATTTTTATTTAATTTTATTTTTGTTTAATTTTCTACTGTACTACTACAATTACTATAACGCGATGAAAACCGGTTTAAAATACCTATTCAAAGACTGTTCTAAACATGTTCACAAACTGTAGAAAATGTTCCAAAATTTTCAATACTGTTCAAAGTCTTCAAATATCGTCCAAGATGTTCGAAAATGTGGACGAATGTTCTAAACAGGTTCGAAAAAGCGTTTAAAAGGATATAAAGTGTTCAAATCGGGTTCAAAAACGTAATTAATATTCAAGAGCTTTCAAAAACTGTTAACAAATATTCATACAAGTTATATTCAATTATATGCCATGAAAATGTGAAAGCCATGGTGACAAAAACGTTCAGAAAAGTAAAAATGGCCCGAAACTATTAAAAAATGTTCAAGTACGTTGTATCAAATTATTAATATATACATATATACATAATAAATAGTTTAAACTGATACTCCCAAGACTGCGGTTTTTACCAAATTTCGTTCTGTCAGTAAGAACGTGAGTGATATTTAAGACGAGTCGATATGGGTTTACGGGTAATTTAATCATCGTCACTTTACACTTGAAAATTATTAACAGCTTTAATTTGTGACCACAACCCACCACAGACTAACAACAAATTTATTTGCAAAACAACTAGCAATTCTCGTTAAACATATATACATCTCATATTTTGTCGACCACATGTTGAATTTTAACTGCAATTAATTCCTCGATTTTAAAACCTCTTTTATTTCCGCATTAACCCTAATTGCGAGATTGTTTTCAACGCATATCATAACAGATTGTGTTGTTTACAAATGCTTCTTTTAGGACAAGACATACGGAAATAGTAATTATTCGAGATGAATATTAAATTTAAAATATAGTCATTATAGAATCAAGTGCAATATTAATATTCTATGTTTATGATTATCAAGTCTGGTAATGTAGAGTTGCTGCGCAAAGACTTTTGATTAAAAGTTTTTCGAATATCCTGCTAATTTTTTGTGCTCCATTTTAATGTACGGACTAAATTAAATATGTGTTATCTTTAATTTTAAGTATAAAAAAAGTGGGATGGATAAAGCTAAAGCTAATATAGAAATCATACGTAGGAGGAGAGGGGGAGGGGAATGGTAACAAATGAAGTACCAAAACCAAAGCCAAGATAAAATAAAGGTTGATATTGATAATATCAATGAAACGCAGGAAAAAAATTGTAATACATATATATTTGCATATTGTGGTCAATTAAGCTTGACAAAATGTGATAAATGTTAATCAACGTGGCAACGCCTGCAGGATTAAATAATCCTTAAGTATGTGCCCAAACTTAGCGAAAATCCGGGAAACCGTAGAATGTTAATATATTATCAAAGATGGATCCATATGGCACAGGAATTAATAGCAATTTTGTGAAGCGGTCGAAACTTCGAAGTCCTCATAATAGAGACTCAGACAATCTTCGATATCACTTATTTAGAGATATATTTTTCAGACATAAAACGCATAACTACAAAATGAATAATTGATTCTAGTGACCATAGTAATGTTGATATGTCATGTTATTAACACAGTTTTTTGTACTGTCTTTGCGTTATTATATAAATCATATCTTTATAATTAAACATTAAAACTTTAATGTTATAAGTATGCTATACAAAATACTATATCCATATACAATTTTTGCTCTGAATAAATTCCAATGGTACTTATTTTTGCAATTCATGAAACAATCTACTGTTTGATGTCGATTCATCGTATGAGCACGCGGTAGTACCGTTGAACATGAAGGCAAATAACGAATATGCTGACTTAATTCCGACTAACACCGTACTATTCTTGTTCTGATACCGTTTTCGATCTATTAAATACCGAATCAAACATAATTGAGCCAAGTAAAGCTGTAGAGAACGTTCCATTCGCCTTGGTTTCTCATTTTATACGCGTCATTAACTGCCAACGTAATAACAGATATTTATAGGAATTATGCTTTCTTCTATGCATTTCATATAATTTGAAATTTCACTCATCAATACGCTTTGTACTGACATACTTTTTTAATTGTGTGTAAGTCACCATTTCTTTAAATTTTATTCTGGACAATTTTATCAAAATGTTGTATCTAAAGTATCAATAAACATCAAAATCTCCATATACCATTATAATATATTTATAAAAAAGAAAGTACACCTGCTTAAAAAGGAGTTATAAATTCAAAATATCCCATTAAAGTTTATAAATTGCTACGTGACTACCGGTACTTATTATATACACTTCCTTAAATTTCTGTAGTTTTTCGACTTATCATTTTTGCAATCTCTAAAAGTAAAATAAGTTTTTAAAGTAAATAAATAAATTTTACTAACATCATTTTTTCTCTTTTTCTAGGTGTCTACATAAATCCAGAAGATGTGAATTTCTACACAATGGAACATACTTTAAGCAGCAACCCAAATGTTTACTTCCAAAGCAGCAACGGCGTCCATCCAGGAATGATCTACTAAATTATCATAATTTTTGCGTCTTTATTTATTACTTGTTGAATTGTTAATTGTATAGTTTCATGAAGTTATTGTAATATAAACTTTGTACATATTTTATAATAAACTATTAATTATTAAATAAATAGTCTATTGTAATGGAGTAAATGGTATAAAAATAACTTCAGTTAGATAATCTTATATACTGATTGTACAGTCTCTTTCTAAAGTAATGTCTCCCCCAGCCGTCGGGTTCATATCAATAATACCTTCCACTTAGCGTATTGTATTCATCGGATATCTTCGGCTAAGAAAGAGGCCACATGGGATACGATACAGTTCGAACATGTATATAACCTGTGTAATTATAATTTTAAATCTCGATATGCCTATTTACCTGCCAGCGGTAAAATATAGGACTTTATTAAACCCTACTTTTATACCTGTGATGGTCAGTTTTCCTAAATATGTAATATATAACGCATACTTTTAGTTATTGTTAGTTTTTCAGACTTTTATTAGAGACAATTTTTAATGTATATTATAACATACTTATTTGAATATTAAAATGATATTCATTTTATTGAGGTATACACCTTTATTGATAAATCTTACAAGAAATCCGTCCCAACAAATATCTCTTTTTTATAGAAAAACAAATAACTGATATATTGCAAATCCATTATTATCCCTTTAATAGTGTCGTTTCGAAGAGTCTGGTACATCGTTAGTCTATTTCTAATTACAAACTGCAATATTTTGTAATCATGGGTTTAAATAGAGTAGATAGATGATAACGCAGTTAGACAATAATCCTGCTTACGTTAATGGCTAGTTGTGTAGTTGTCATTATAAAATATAATTTTATAACATAATAGTGCTTAATATTTAAAATCATTGAATATATACCTAAATATTAGATTTACATATTGGTTAATTTAAATTTTCAAACATTTTCTGTGTTTAATTATAAGTGGATTAAATAAATCGGATCAAATTGGTTTCTTCTCTGTTTAAGGTGGTGGAACCTAATGAGAGATTTTAATAAACAATTGAATTTACTGTTGATTATAGTAGAGAAACATAATGCAATAGACAAAATAACACTTTCTTTAATAGATACATATGTTAATTATTAGAAAAATCTTGTAGACTCGGCAAATATATGAGCGCTCGCCAATCATCAAGAAGCTGTTCATAATGTTTGGAAAAATCTTCGTGGGCAAAATTATTGCAAAAATATCGTGAACTCTGTATATTGCTATATTTGTATTATTCATTTTTTGGGAAAATTCTTAGGTAATCTAAATTTTTTACACTGAGAGAAACGTATTGTACAGAAGCTAAAAGAATCTGTAATAATATGTTATTACAGATAAAATAAAAATTACAAGAAATACTAAGATTATAATATGTTTTGTAACAAATACAATAACTTTTTTTATTGGTAAACCATTTTGCTTGTTTAGAACATGCAAACACGTGAGTAAACAGATCACTTTAAAACACGCGCGTGTTTTAAAGTTACTAGGGGCAACGTCAACAATTCAAAAATAGGTGAAGTATAAGTGTCAACTAATCGATCTGACAAAACAACCTTTTACAAATAAAAAGTTGTTAATAAATGTGTCAAAACTGCAATGAGATATTTTATAATAATTTTATCGAAAAAAACTCTTACTTTAAAGGAATGTGAAATGTGCAATTGATATATGAAAGATTAAATCCTCGGTTTTTAAAATCAGTTATACCAATCTGCACTTGCTATATTTCAAGCACTTCGGCTTCACTGTCGTGCTTCAAAAATGGCGCGTGTTTCAACGACCCTATTGTCCACTCATACTTTAATATACTATTCTTATTGTTATAAAATACATTCTCGTATTGGGCATGATAATTATTATACCGGTGCAGATATATTTCTCTGTTATGCGAGAACGACTAACCAAAATGACAGACGTCAAAATAAGTAGTAAGTATAAAGTATGTAAAACAAATAAGCTAAGCACCCTTGCTTCCATAATTTGACGTATCTAAGCATTTTAGGGACGGAGGCTAATTAAATCGTTAGAACTTATTCACCTTTCATTTTAGATATAGGAACACCTAATATAGATTAAAAATAATCTTTTGTAGAATCAGAATATCTAAGAAAATATATACCGTTGCATTAAAAAGAAGCGACTTTCCGAATTTTGAAGTTTTTTGTAAGCAACTGTTTTTAAACACCCTGTATAATATTGCAGAGAAGAACTTCAAACTCTATATAACTACACGATATCAGCTGTGTATATGCAAAATTTCAATTGTCTCTTCTGCTCCTACGTGACGTAATATCACTATAAAGTAAGATCGGTAGCTGTCACTTTTTTTATTTAATTGCGAATAACTCAAAAGGAATGGTATCATATTTAGGTATAGCATAGGATACATGAAATATGTGTAAAATGTATCTTAGAAGCTGAATTTGTAATTAAATTTATAGCATGCTATTTAAAATATCGAAGTTGATGCCCACTTCCGGTTAACAGGAATTCAAATACAATATTTTTATACAAAAATATTTTCACGTAATACTTCATATTCAACCATATACGACCACAGAATTTGGTTTCAAAATCCCGTTTCGTTTTTATAATACTTTTAATAGGCCGTTCTCACCAATAACGCCGTATATCAGTTATTTGTTTTTATTTTAAAAGAGATCCTTGTTGGGACGGATTTCTTCTGAGATTTGTCCATCAATAAACGTGTATGCCTCAATAAAATGAGTATTATTTTAATATTTAAATAAGTATGTTGTTATAATATGCATCAAAAATTGTCTCTAATAAAAGTCTGGAAGATTAACAATAACTGAAAGTACACGTTATATATTTAGGAAAACTGACCATCACAGGTATAAAAGTAGGGTTTAATGAAGTGGTATATTCTACCGCTAGCAGATAAATACACATATCGAGATTTAAAATTATAATTACAAAGGTTATATACACGTTCGATCTGTATTGTATTCCCTGCGGCTTATTTCTAGCCGAAGATGTCCGATGAAAATAATACGCTAAGCGGAAAGTATTATTGATATGAATCCATCAGCAGGGGGAGACATTACTTTAGAAAGAGACTGTACATGTAATGTAACTGTCAAATTAAAACCTAGCAATTTAAAAAAATCGACACCTGGGACGTTCAATAAATCGTTCGATATTCAATACCACCTTTCAAAAATTTGTACTATTTTTAAATATTTGTAATATACTTTGAAGTACGGGGGATCTTCATGACGAGCTGAGTCGGTATGTAAGGAACTAGATTTTCGAAAAGCTCATTTTAGGTAAAATATTTGCAGTTTTCTACAACTTTCGTGAAACATGTGTACAGCTCCATAAAGTTAGCCCCTCACTATAAGCAATTATAATAAATCTTACTTTTATTCGTTTGTAGGTGTTTGATAGCGAATTTCCAACGTTTGATAGTCAATAGTTCATTAGCAAACAATAAAACAAATTCTTCGGAAAAACCTCTGTGATGTTAGCTCCTCATGTCGTCATTTTGACATCAAATTCAATTTTATTTTAGCAGAATCGTTTGTAGGTCGTTTGTAGGTGCCTGATAGCAAATTTCCAAAGCTTGATAGTTTATTAATAAATAATAAAACAAATCTAGTAGGCAGGCAACCAAAATCACATCAGAAAAGCGTCCTATCGGACATATTATGTAAAAGTGGCTTGACATGCAAGCTTGTTTTAGCGGACAACAAACAACCAATAGGATTTTAGATTTCCAAAATTTTAGAGTTTCAAAGTCAGTAGGTACGCTAAAAGTTAATTCAACGTTAACTTTTGGTGTACGAAAACAATATAAAACTGCATATATTGACAGTTGTGGTTATGTTATAGGTATATTTGGTGTGTGCTATTTGATATGTGCTACTGATAATTTAAGTTTTCTTTATTAACTTTTTCAAATCCAATTTGAATCCAGTACTTCCTCTTTTCTTTGTTTTTTTATTATAATAATTTTATAAAATAAATAACTTTTTCCACTACTAGCGTTAGAAGACGTCATTATTTGGTGTTTTCGGGCCGAGAAGATAAATTTCTCTCCTAGTAGTCAATAATAAAAATTATCTCCTACTAGTAAATAATAAAAACAATTGACAGTAATAAAATTATGATTTATTCAATAAAAATGTATAGAATAGAAATAATTTGAATATAAAACCATAGATGTCGTATAGATGCACGAATGAAATCCGCAATTCAAGAAAAAAGGTTAGGTTAACATTTAACATAAATAAACAAAGTAGGAAATACGTAATTTAGTAAACACTACTTATTAAAATAATAATTAATAGCGCAATTATGGCAGGTTATGTTAATTCCTGACGTACTGGCTTGCAATAAAATCTCGTACACCTAGTTTTACCTATATTGATTTCACCTTTTGTGACATTTCTAATTTGACGTTTCATTTCCAAAAGTACACTATTTTTATAAGTCACCACAACCTCTATGCATAGTGTCACATCCGTCAAATCTAAAGTCAGCTTACATTGAAAAATAATCTTCAAAAATTAGCTTGCTTGACATTAAGGTGTACGAGATTTTATTGCAAGCCAGTGTACCAGTATTTTTCATAGTCTATTTGATTTGCTTCCTTGCGGATTTCTGCAGGAGTACAACTACTGTCTGACATTTTTTTTTGGTATTGTGACAAGACATGAATAAAATCTCAATTTGACATTAAATGTTTATTCATTTGTTTTACAGACTAACATGTTTTATATGGATATCTTAAATTAAACATTTATCGGAACGGCTTATTATATTACATCATTATTGAGAAAGCGGTTAAATATGCTAGTAGTGGAAAAAATAGTATATAAACCACGGCAGAGAAGATTTTTCTCAGCCTCTTAGCCCAGCTTCGCGTCTCGTGAAATAATGCTACTCGGCTGAGAAAAATGTCTTCTCTCCCTTGGTATGTAATTACTATTAATATAGGTATGTTTTTTTATTTTGTATGATTTTCAAATGTTTCTTTGGTTGCCTACACAATATTCTGTAAAACTTCTTTCATTGCTTATTAATAAATGTTCAAATGTCAAACGTTGGGAATTTGTTATCAAGCACCTATAAACGACGCATAAACGATTATTCTCAAAGGAATTTAAATTCGATGGCAAATGTGGCCGGGATGAGTTACAATTACACATGTTCCCCATAGGACGCTTTTCTGATGTAATTTTGGTTGCCTGCCTAATATCCTACTAGATTTGTTTTATTATTTATTAATAAACTATCAACTATCAAGATTTGGAAATTTGCTATCAGGCACAAACGACCTACAAACGATTCTGCTAAAATTGAATTTGATGTCAAAATGACGACATGAGGGGCTAACATCACATAGGTTTTTCCGAAGAATTTGTTTTATTGTTTGCTAATGAACTATTGACTATCAAACGTTGGAAATTCGCTATCAAACACCTACAAACGACCTACAAACGAATAAAAGTAAGAGGAAGAAAGGTTCTGGGTCGTACATTTCCATCTCTGACCCCCCACCCCTTTCGGAGTCGTGTGTTGCAGCCTGTTGCTCAGCTTCTGAATGGCGTTTCTTTGATGCGTTTTTTGTCCACCATACCAAAGCCGCATGCGTCATAGTTGGCTTTACCACCATTCTGTATATCCAATTCGGCATGTTTGGTCTTAATCCCCATTTCTTCCCATTTAAGCGTCTGACATGTTAGATACATACTTCACTAGCTCATCGATCTATATTATGTTTTTTTTAATTGAGATACTCGGTATTAAAATACATATTACAATCGATTCTTCTAATTCCTATAAACAATTTGATGTAACTTGTCGTCAATTTCTTATAAGAGGCGAAAATGAATATTAGAAAATTAAATATATCACTAGGGGTGGATTTATCAATGTGAGGATAAATAAATTCTCTTGCAGATAAAATTTTATTTGTAAGATAATTACAATGAAACGTTTATTCAGTGTTAAATATAAGTTATCTGCAAGATAAAGCATTGTAGTTGCTAAATTTTATCTGCCAGTTAGCAATATCTGTCAGTTACTTAACTAACACTTTTATCCTCACATTGATAAACCCACCCTTAATGAGCTAAATTACTCTTAAGTAAAATAATGGTCTACACTCACTTTGAAATTATTTGCCATTATACAGAATGATCGAGTTGTGTAAATACATTTCGGACTTAATTTTTTCAAATGGAGCATTGTTATGTGCATGTGTTAAGGAGAAATTCATTAGTTTAGTGACTTTACTTTAAGGCTCTTTATTTTCATAACACCACCTAAAAATATTTCTAACGAAAAATCGATGGGCAGATGGTATTATAAGTCTTGTTTCATTCCGTAAATAAATAGTCAATATGTTAAAAAGAATGCTAAAGGAGAAATAGAAAGTAAGGTAGATAACTTGTTGGGTGACTGTATGGCCGTATTTGTGAGTTGCTGAGGGGTAAAAGCTATTTATTTATTGTATTTCACTTTTTTCACACATTTAATTCATTGTATCTACTTATTGACATAAAATTGAAAAAACTAAAAGTCCCTAGAAAATCTTTAAACGGCACTGACTTATATACAGGTACTTTTGTTTAAATCACCGTACTTTTTATGTGTTTATAAAATAGTCAGAGATGTCTAATACAAATACCTATTTTAGAGAAAACTAAAAGATATCACAACAAAAAATAAAACTATGGTAATTTAAGCATAGTCAACTTTATTTCAATAAATACTAATGTGGCAAATGCAGTATTAGAATATATTACAAAACATACTATAATACATAGTATTTTAATTTCTATCACTGCTCTTTGTTAGGTATCTGTGCGTTTATATGTAAACGGAATGTATGTAGGTGGGGCATCAGACATAATTAAAATATAATAAAATTAAACTATTAAAATAGTAGCCACAATGCTGCACATACAATGACAAAAACATTAGAAAGCAAATGTTGTTGATCATATATTAAGTAAGTATGTAATGTATAAAAATATTATGTATATTAATATCACTATAGAATTATTCAATAGAAATGAAAGTAAAATACCGTAAGTATACTCTTTTTCAGTAATTTAAATTGTTAAATTTATATTCCTTAGGTTAGTAATGATGCCGACGTTGGTAAGAATTTTTTGGGTTTAGGGCGCTTTGATGGATTTCTGAAAAATAATAAAATAATGTTAGCATGCGTAGTACTCCTATCACATAAAAAGCAGTACTCCAATATGATTGCAATAATCACTATTACTAGCTGTAAGCATCTCTTGAACATTTTTATAAGTAGGTACGAAATAACGGCCCTAGCAATGATTTTAACTATACAGTGCGAGTCTATAATCTGGATTAAATTCAGTAAAGCGAAGACAGTCTTTTTTCCGGAAATATAGTCGGACACGATTAGTATTTTAAATTTTCCACTTTTTCATCTGACAAAAACTATCAGATTAATTGAAATATCTCAATACATGGGGATACTAATAAATACACTTTCTAACAAGTTAATTTTGTCACTTTGTATATTCAAAAAAAGTTTCTTAATTGTCTACAAAAGTATGCAGGATAATTCACGGAACTGGTTCGTTAGAACTTATTGATGTTCTTGAAATTCAACATTTCTGAAAACTTGTAGCTATAACTGATATCATCTGGACTCATCAACTAAATTATTTGCACCATTGTACCACTTCCGGTTTACCGAAAGTTGACGTCAACTTTCTTAATTTAAATAAGATGCTGTATTTTTTATGAGTTTTTTGAATCGGGCATACAATTCTGCATCAAAACTTACTAAGACACTCTATGTGAAAAATCAGCCGTTTTTGAGTTATTCATTTTTTTTCAAATACTTATAGGACCAATTGCAACGTTATGTTCAAAATTCTGTATTTCTGAAGGCATTGTAGCTAAAAACCTAGTATTTGGCATGTTACTAGCCGAATTAGCATACATCAAATTTACGTCCTAAAATTTATCATAATTTATACAGGGTCGTCCAAAATTGTTCATTTCAACCAACTTTACGCCGATAAAAGTTACTTTTTTTAAATATTTGCTGTATTTTCTATAAAAATGGAAGAATATCGCACTATTGTTACACCCTGTATATGTGGCCTTGTTACAATATTTGCAGTTTTACTTTGTGTGCAGCAATTATAAACATCACATTTTCAACAACAGTTTCATCGCAAAGAAAGCATCCATTTACTTTGATAATCATTGTTGATGGACTTTACTTTGACTTCACTAATTAGGAAAATTAATGCACTGATTGACGCAACTCCTTCATTATCGACCAATTCAATGCAGTTCTCTCTGCTGCATCTAGTGGCTACACATATGCAGCTCAAAAACTACTTACTTATTTATTGTTGCTACCTCTATATACAGGGCACTAGTTCGTTAGAACTTTTTGATATTCCTGAATTTCAACATTTCTGAAAATAAATATAAATAAATAGTGTTGCAATTTGAAAATATGAAGATTTTCCCATTTCAATTGTTTCAAAAAGTCACTGATTTCGAGAACACTCTGTATAATGTATTTAAGTCTACGGTTGTTTACTGTCATCATAGGAGATGCTTTTAACGTTATGTTAAGTTTCATAATGTTACATTTTTTCGTTACCGAAATAACGGCATTTTTCTGAAGAGAGCAAAATGTCAACATTTTCAAACAAATGTCAATACCTTGTAAACTAATGATAATAATTGAATATGATCCTGTATGAAGTTGCCTTAAAATTCCCTGGGCAGTTCAAAAATGGGATCATATATAGGGGTTTAAAAATGTAAAGATACTGATGGTTACGGGCAAACTAAACACCCTGTATATCGTAGAATAATTTTACGTTATAAATTTCGGAAAACTAAACAACTTTTGTATTTAAATATTTGCTGTATTTTCTATAAAAATGAAGATATGGAAGAATATCGCACTATTGTTACACCCTGTATAATATTTGCAACGGTTTCAGTTATCATAGTTTTTTTTAATATGCCTTATTCAGTGTGTGTGTAAATTAAAAAAATCAACCATAGTTATTTAAACGAATCTATTGTCATCTGGCTATTTAGTTTATATAAATACTGCTGCAGTTTCTCAAAAAATGAAGTACAAAGAGAAACGCTCTTGCTGTAATTTGCAATATTTCAGGTCTACTGCTGCCCACTTTTGCAGTATCTATTCTGAGTAATGTGAAGTTCTGCTGCTCTGGCATTTGGATTTCATTAGAAAGTAATTGTTTTATAGCGTTAGAGGGTTAAAAGCACCACACTGAGAAATTGTAAATCAAATGTTAATAGAACACATAAAAGAGACATTACAATCTAATACCTCTTCATCATTCTACACTATTGAGCTTGCAGAGTTGCACTATACTGGGTACCAGGACACACTGGAATCAGAGGCAACGAAGAAGCTAATTCACTAGCAAGAAAGGCCGCTACAACTCCGTTTGTGGGACCTGAACCGTTCTGTAGTATAGGGACGAGCACCTACAAAAAAGAACTTAAAGATCGGGAAGAGAGCCTCAGAGCATCCCTCTGGGAGAATCTTCCCGGTCTGAGACACTCCAAGATCTTCCTTGGAAACTACAATAAGCATAGAGCAAAAACTTTGCTGGAACTTAGCAGGAATAGATTGCGCATCCTCACAGGGTTCCTTACAGGGCACTGTCACCTTGGTGAACACATGGCAAGGATAGGTCTAAAACAGAATAGCGACTGCAGGTTCTGCGGGGCTGAGGATGAAAATCCGGAACACCTGACATCTTACTGCACCGCCATCATAGAAACCCGAGCCAGCCATCTCGGTAAAGACGTTATAGACGAAGAAGACATACCTTCCCTGAAACCATCACAGCTAATGCAGTTTATCAAAGCTCTTGGACTGGATGGGGAGCTGTAGGAGCGGGCATACCCCCAGCAGCTTACAACTCACGCAAGAGGGCACAATAGATCAATAGGTCGCAGCGCAATATCACCCTCATTTCAAATCTACAAATCTACACTATTGAGCTACTTTTGAATTTATTAAATTTTATTGCATGTTTTTAATGTCGGAAACTATTTCAAATGAATACCTATACTCACCACTACAATAGTCTTAATATATGTATATACCTGTTGAGTTGATTTTCGGAATTGCACTTAATGGCGAACTCCCTCTTCCATTCACGTTCTGGTCGTAGTGACTGTTGATTATCTAAAAATGGTAATTTTTCCCTAGTTTCGTCTGGAATCTTATTTCTAAATTCTTATGTTAAATCATCTTGTACCCTTGTTAGTTGCTCTTCCTACAATATTTGTGGACAATAAGCTTGTTAAAATCTAAATTTAAACTATTATACTCACAAAAGCATCTCGTTCCTCTTCTGCTTTACGAGTATTCCTTTTTTGTTGGCCGAAATAACTTACGTGCAACTGTTAACTTGTTTTCTAAGTCTCCTAAGTCATGGTTCTTTTTATCCAATTCAGTTTGAAGTCTGCGATATTCCTCTGCTGTAATACGCCACCAATCAATTAGGTATACCTTTTGTTTGCTCAACAAAACTATAGAAGATTTGTTCTACTGTTGAATTTGGACGCTGCTTGTATAACCTTATAGTCATCGAATTGTACCACAATTGACAATTCTGATCGGACATTGAAATTGAGAGGCTCAGAGGTGCCAGGGTCTTCTAGTGAATTACAGGTGTACTTTTACGTTTGTTATTATTCATTTTGTAACCTACGTACGAACCTTACAATTAATAGTAATAATTGCTAAATTTCACTAATCATTCACATAAGTAACTTCAAAAAATTTCATGTTTTCAACAATCCGATACGGTTTCAGTTTTTGCTGCTGGTTACTGTTAAATTTTAAATCGGCTAATTAGTATTGTTTGTCATACACGTTCAATGGGTTTGTTTGTTTATATACTAAAAAGTTTTGTCGAATGTACACTCTTGCAATAAAATCTCATTAGTTTCACCTTTTTGTGATATTTCTAAGTTGGCGTTTCATTTGCAAAAGTACACTACGTTTATAAGCCGCCATAACCTCCAATAACCTCTATCAACCTTTATGCATACTGTGTTACATCCAGTTACATCTGTCAAATCTAAAGTCAGCTTACATCATTAGGAAAAATAGTCTTCGAAAATTAGCTTACTTGACATTAAGATGCACGAGATTTTATTGCAAGCCAGTGTACTTAAAATATTCTTTTTTACAATTATAAAACATACATTTCACAATAGAAAATTTTATTTTTTTGTGCGAAAAAGGAACCTATAATGTGACTTCCAACTAGCTACAGTAATTATTCCTACTACCATAAGGTGGCGCCACCTGACATAAATTTTTAAGATATAAATTCCTGTAAAATCATTTCTCTCCAAAGCATCTTCAAAGTTATAAATATTGTAATTCACAAGTAATTTATAGGGGCTGACTGCTAGCAAATTGCTAATCTTTAGCATTTGTAAAGAGAATCGAAAGACCTTTCAATCAAGGTACAACTCAACCCCCCTTTTCATTTAAGATTTTTGGGGTCAGTTCCACCCTACCCAAGAGATTGCAGATAAGCAACAATTATTCAATGACAACGGTAATGTTGTAAAGAGAATTTTTTTTTTTGATGTAACAGCAAAATTGCCGTTATTGGAAAACCGAAAACCCTCATTGGTTCACGAAATTTCATACACAAAATGTTCAAAAACTGAACGTATAGTGCGGTATAAGTTGACGGAAGAGTTTCTTACTGCTTTAAAGATACAGTGACTGGTGCGAGATATTTGGACTGTCTGTGAAATAAACTCATCTCTACTCCAATATTTTTGAAACCGGATTTACACCCGATTTGCACCAGCGTGACATGCTTTTTCAACAATATGGAGCCCCGCAACACTGCGCTTTACCTATTCGCCCGTATTTGCTAAAGTTAAAATAATAATAATAATGATAATGGTATAGAAGAGGGATAGAAGAGGGCCACCGAAAATTTAACTTCTCTGGATTATATCTTGTGGGGACACTTAAAAAGTAAAAGACATGTGATTCGATCAGCGAATTTAGAAGATTTAAAACCACAAACGTGCCAAGAAATTATTTTAATTAAAGCTTTTAATTAAATTTTTAACTTTTACGACAATTTTCTTTTTCAAAATTTCCGTATGTAACCACCATCCATATTTACCTTATCGTATGTAAAAAAATCTATCCTTTCAAATTTTCTAATAAAAAATGGAAGGTTTCATTAAAAAATAACGGTGACGTCATATGTTTTTTTGATATAGTCTCAACAGTCTAAACTAAAACTAAAGAAAGGCGGGCCGAGGGTTTTTTTGAAACACTCTCCTTTTAATTTTTATTGAATTTATCCGCTACTTTACGAATTCTATGTATATTCAAAACATGAGTACACAATGCTTAATCAACTAATTAGTTTGTAAGGCACAATAAAATTGAATACAGATCATCATAACAAACGAAAATTATCAGCGCAATTTTTGTTCTGTGTCGAAAATTAGTATCCTCATTTCCAGTCGCCTGAAAAGGTAGATCTGTCGATGTCTAAAGATCGTTTCACATGCAAGCGTTTTAGCATTCAGCGGACACACATCAAACGACCTTAAAGCTTCCTTTGTTTTATTACCAATCTGTCCATCATAAAAAGAAAATTGGTTGAGAAGCTGATGCCCATCTGTCGTGAACTGAAGGACGAGTAATCCAGACTTTTCGGAAATTCATTTTCAGTAACCATCAGCAGCTTTTAGTGGTACAGCCGATAAGATTCAAAGAGACACCAAAGTTCCCGTCACGGCGATTGAAACCCACTGGTCTAGACAATGACATCAATAAAATATGATATATATCTACTGTCGGTTGATAGAAATGATTTAGCGTACTTCCGCAACTCTGTTTCTAGATAACTACAACATTTCATTAAATGATAAAAATATACACTTTAGACAAAAACGATTTATCTATTAACAATGTATCTAGCAGTATTATGAATATTAAAAGCTGCATTTTGTACATATTCATAGATTGTTTTGCTTAATTTTAGAAACGATATGTATACTATACATAATATTAATTTGTTCCAGATCATTGTCTAACTCCAATGCAATAGTTATGAGATACTAATTAAACAACATTAAGTAAGTTTGATTGTTAAGAAAAACTGTATGCGGTTGATAATTTTCATTATCTGTTCCTTATTAGGTATATGGCTTGAAGAAACCCACAAATATCGTCGAAAATTTCATAAAAAGCTATTTATAGATATCCCAAACTTCAACTTTGTTTTGGAGTCATAATTCAACACTTGAACAGTGCAGTTGCAATGTAACCAGAAGTTGAATAGGATGGTAACAAACGGAGACAGATCTATATATATTATAGGGTATGATTTAGGAGTAAGGTAACTCTCAACGGGCTGTTAGATTCTGCCTCTTCGTTTGGCCTTTATTCGAAGTTTGAGTTTTGCTTAGAGCTGCTTAGAGCTCTTATGCCCGTCAAATTTCCCTCTTCGTTTGATGCTCAGTTTCGTTTTCAGTTATATAGTTTCCCCAACAAATCAATATAGATTCATTTCGTGTTTACCATCCAACAGTAGGATCTACCTAGTATGAATGCTAATTACGAGTCATATTTTGCTTTGATGCAGTAACATATACCTTAGTGCAAGTTGTACCTCTACAGCTCTGATGTTCGTCAGGTTTTCCCTCTTCGTTCGGATTCTGTCTGAGTGGGTGCTCTAATGGCATAGTTCCACTGACACCACATACCCACCTGGGGGTCTATCAACCAATTAGAGAGTGAAGTATATCTTCTTTGAACTAATTAATGGCCACAAATGCCAGATAAGCATTCATATTGGAACTGTTCTTATTGTTGATAGTTTCGTAGGTCTTTTTTTGGGCGCGTGACAAATGTATCACTACATACTTTAAATTATTTCCTTCTATGTAATAGTTTCATTGTAGCTTTGTTGTTAATGGTATAACTTCTGTGACCTATTTTTTATAACTATAGCGCATGTTGGAACTTTTCCTGCTTTTCTATCTGTACAGGTACAAGGAAATAGGCATCGAAGAGAACCGTTACAGAACGTCAGCGAGGCTTGTTCCGTAATTCAGGAAAAACCTTCATCAGGCCGTACAACATCCAAGAACATCTTGAATTAAGTTAAAACAAACAATAGGATTTCTAGTTTCGCTCCTCTTAAAGATTTTATTTGTTTGATACTCGCCATACTTTTTATATCTATTGGTTGCTTGAAATAAATGTTATTTAAATCTTTGTATGTGTTTTATTTATTCAAATATGATATTTGGACTGTTTTTCAAATACAAAAAATTTAAAGAAGTGTCGGTTTAACGAAATTACTACACTACCGGAAGTTTGCCACATAATTTCGATAAAACAATGCTTGATTTTGTCTATAAACAAAATGACACTCTAAAACAATTATTGACACCGATCCTAGGTCATTATAACATCTCGTTCGCATATATTTGTGAAGTTTACTTGTGTAGTCGAAGCCCCCGGTGGTCGCAACGGTTTGCGGTAGAGCCGCGATAGCCCTACATGGTGGTTCGACTCCACTTCGGGACGGCATATTTTTATATAAAAATATGTTTAAATAATTGGCGTTTGGGAAAAATTGCATTATTGTAAAACAATTATTAGTTTTTCGAAGCTTTCTCCAGAACGCATGCATATTTTTAATTTATTTCTTTACTATTCTGATGTGTACACATAACAAGACCAGTTGCAAAACCCTATTATAACACATATATGACATATGACCATATATTTTGTAATAAACAAATAATTAATTGTTGTCAATGAGGTGTTGCAATAAAGCGGCAGATTCTGAACAATACGCGTTTTTCGATATTTAATTTCAACATTAACTAACACCGAAAGCTTTGCATTTATAATTTGTGTTCCCTGCCATATCTTAGCCCCCTCTCAAAAATGTGTCGCTAGTATTTGAAATTGAAAGTCGATCAGTTTACTTTACCATCGAAAAATGTTTTAAAGTTAAAACGTGGCTGTCAACCCTAATCTTAATGTACCGAACGAATTGCGAATGCACGAGGTTTTATCTGGAGCACTGTGTGAGTCATTCTCTTTATCGACAATTACAAAACCAGCCAACCGTTCATAGGTAAACATTCGTAATCGCAATCCTTTTATAATATGTTCCACGCCAAACAGACATAGTGAACATACATACAGTGCGCCATATATTTGAATTAAGTTTTAGAATTCGAGATGAAAATCGTACGATATAGAGGGCACCGATGAATGTTGAAATTTAATAGGTACTAGGTTTTACTGGGGTTAAATATTAAAAACTTGACACTTATACGGATTTGTGGTATTGTATGGGTATTTGTTGAGTAAGTTGATACAATGTAGGGATAAGATATTGTTTACATGCATTTAAATTTACAAGATTTACAAGCTTAAATTTACTTTTTGATTTATTTTTATAGTATAATTTGAAATTATCGAAAACCTGAATAATAGCTTGATAATACAGTTTCTATATTTTTATCTACCACAAATTGTCTCAAGATGTTCCCGCATTTAGTAAGATATTACACAACTACTTTGTTTAAAGTTATACCAAGAAACGCAATCGTGTTTGCGATTGCTTCGGTTTTGTGGGACGATTTCAGCGTAAAAAAGTAAGAGACATTTTGATTGTCTGATATAAACCAGATGCGGCGACGAAAGTATTTACTGAGAAGTCTGATGTATGTAGAGCTTAGTAATGTTATTAAATGACACTGAAAATTACAATGATTTTTTAAAATAAATAATATAAATACATCAGACAGTATTACAACTAGTTCACTAATAAGTAAAATAATATAAGTAACTGATTTTTGAGAAGAATTGAAAATGTTACTTTTCAGTGAATATTAGTTGTATATAAACATTTATTTCACGTATGTACATATTTGCGGAGTAAAACCCGTAAGTAGAGAAACTTAGGTTCTTCAGTTGTTGTATGACCTTCCCTGCTGTTAAAAATAATTTTGAATGATGCTAGGTAGATAGCCTTTTAAAAGGTTGGCTACAGCTGTACTATTGCACGTCGGCACCGAGTTGTCGTTTCGAGTTTTGATGGAAGTGATGTGTCATGGAAAGAAGAAGAAACCTGGGTCAGACAGACGTCAGCCAGTATGAAGAAAATCCGAAAAAAGAAAAACTGACTCACCGCCAAATGGAAGTGTGAACTGCTTTTTTACTGTATAGGATAGAAAGCAGTTCACATTCTTGTTTGAGCGTACATTACCGAGGTTCTAGTAGATTGTGTTATTCTCTCTATGATCATACTACGGGCAAACATGGAATTTTTACGCACGAAAATGCATCATCTCACACAGTCAGAGTTTTCAAAGAATATGTATATGGATGCGGTTATTTGACCAGTTCTGAGTTTGGACATACGAACTGTCCAGGAGCTGGGAAGGTTACTATTTCAAGAATGAGAAAATATCGACCAAAATGTAATCCTTGACGTAATTCATGCTATGCCTTGCTGACTTCAAGCTGAATTTTTAATTTAATTTGTATTAATATATTTATTTTTTGTGAACTTTATGTACTTATCTTTCAAAAAACGTTATGTACAAAAATTATAGACGGGCTTAAGCTACAGATTTTAATATTATTCTCATATATACAGGGTGTTCCAGATTGCCAGGATGAACCAAACATACAGTTTTTTAAATGGGACACACTATATATTATTTGAAATAAAGATTGAGCGTATCTTCCTCATTCCTTCGATATAAGGTTGATATTGAGCTATAGGGAAGTTATGGACAATTCAGTGATTGCAAAACTTGTTCAGTCAATAGCAATCATTGCAGAACGAAAATGTATGATATAGTGTTAAATGAACACGTTTTACACTCAAACAACAATTTTTTTTCAGTTTAAATGAGATGACTTTTCATTGGTGTATATATAATTTCTGTACTTTTTTTCTAATATGACTACCTCGCAAGCTATGGTTGTCTTCGATTCTGGTTTAATACATGTACTATAAAAAACATATGTATTGAATCGAAAAGCCTTAAAATTTCCTCGGGACTAAATCAGGTAGCCAAATATAAACAGACAAACAACTTGGTCAACTGTAAAGTGCCAGCGGCTGTATGCTGTAAAATATTTTAGACATGAATATAAAGACATTAGGTAGTAATACCTTCCGCAATAGCATGCACTGTAAATACTCCTACAAATAGCACTATCACAGTGTTCGCTGTAATATTTAGCAATATATGTGTTAGTCGTCGTATACACATAATTTGCGATATATAAAATACTACTCGATCCTTAATTATACTAATAGATGGATATTTACTTCGTAGAAAGAGTTTCTAATGTAGTTACGGATTTGCTAATACAAATAAGTAAATACTTTTATTTTACAATGATTGTATTATTATATTGTATGCATATATTCGTTTATCTGATCGATTTATAGATTACTAGGGTGATTACAAATGATTATAGATGTGGCAATAGAAAATTATGATCCTTTAGAAGTATTAATGTCTTAACGTATTAACATCTTCAACATTTTCGTGAAATGTTATGTTAAGTAGATTTTTTTTAGTTAACCTTTATTGTTAATTGTTGGAAAATTAAAAAAAATTAAAACTTCCGCTTTTGATGAAACTGTAGACACACTCGCTAAATAAATAGTCACAAAGGTAGCGGTTGTGTCTACAGTTTCATCAAAAGCGGAAGTTTTAATATTCCAAGTATTTAACGTCAACGGGTCGATGGCCGCAGTGGTTAGGCGGCTGACTATTGTTGTGAGAGGACGATAGGTGCCGGGGTTCAATTCTCTGGAGGGACGGTGACATTTTTTCAGAGAGTTTAATCCCGGATCGACTTGCCATTCGCTGTTGGGAGCAAAGTGATTAACAGCGCGGCATCATAAAAGGCGATATGATGCTGCCACAAAGCCATTTAAAACACAACTTACACACACTAAAACTACACCGCAAGAGTTGCAGTGATAGCCAGACAAGTAATACAGCTTACGGAGTCACTGCAACTAAGCATCCACCATACATTAAAAAAAATAATAATGTGTCTTGAGATGTCCTGTATGCAGACAAACTAAAAAATTGAGAAAAAGCTCCAGTATTTTCGTAAATTTTAAGTTTGAGTGAGCGTAATTAGTGAACCTCGAAAAAAACAAAAAAACATAATATCTCGAAAACTGGCGCCTTTTGGATAAGGGAAATTGGGCTATATGTATTGCAAATGATCTTTACTAACACGCTGTAAAGTATGACGGTTTCATTACCAGTCACCCTGTATACTTATTTGCAGTAAATCTTTACCGTTTATTACTGTTCTAAGTTTCACTACAACATTCAAAAAACAATAGATAGAAAATATCTTTCTGAATTATAAAGAGGGCCGACTACTGTTTGACAGTTGGCGATGTTGCCACAATTAAATTTTTTCATAATATAATGTTTTTATAATTTATTTAAACCGTATTTTAAAATTGGGCTTCATACAGACATGTGTAGACGTATTTTGCATGCTCATAGCAAATTTCAATAATTAAATCTAAAAATTAATTGAGTAATCTCTATTTCTCTATCAAAGTAAACGGGAATAGAGATTGTGAAGTTAATATCGAATATTAATGGACAAAATTGTATATAATAATAAAAAATATGTATATATAAAATAATTAAAAGTATATATAAAATTATATATAAAATATATATAAATACAACAAAATATTTGTAGAAATATGTGTATGAACTCCAATGTTCAAATTATATTGAAATAAAATCAAGCGATTTATTGAATTATGTAGATATGGCACCGCTGTAAAATAATCAGCTGGTAGACGACCCTCTTAAGTATTGCAAAGTACTTCATCATGTATTTTGTTGTCGTAGATAAATAATCATTTTTCAGATTAAATTGTTTCTATTGTTTTTTCATAGTATTTTATTTTACTTCGTCTCTTTTCACGCACTATAGTGAATTACTTTATATGATATAATGATACTATATACCTACGTTTTGTATGTATATCAGGAAATATGGATTGACTTATTAAATAAAAATTAATTTAATTATTAATAATAATAATTAATTTTAAATATGTATACTAATTGTGCAAATGCAAGAGGGTTGTAAGTGATACGTTAAGACTTAAAAGTATATATATATGTATTTCAATATATATATGTATATGAAGATATAAACTGTAGCGTATTTTATACATAAATATGTGAAGCCGTATACCTGAGACATACAGTTTACCAAACAAATAGTAAATCAGAGATTAAATCGCTATCGGCACCCCGCAAAATAGGTGATTCAGTACTTATGTCTGTTATGGTACATATGTATATATGCATATTAACTATAAGTTATAAAATCACAAACACTCTAACATCATCTGCAGCACCGTATTTATGCCTTATCTTTTCCATACATATAATGCTATAAGTCGTTTCTGTACTTTACTTTCAATGATACAATATAGGGCAAAAGCCCTATAACGCAGTTTCAGTACCGTATTGTATCTATAAAGAAAAAATTGAAAGCGTATTACCACCGTCATCTGGATATTTGCCCCATAAAACGTGTTCCTGCTTTTGTCCTCTTTTACTGGAATTTTTGTAACGAGCGATAACGATATCGAGGCTAACCGGAAACAGCCCGAAGAAAAGAGGGCAGAAACTGTATATTCTACTTTACTCCATTTTCAGGACCGGATTTCTGCTATTCTTTGTTAGCTACAGATTTACACAGTAATCCATTTCGATTGAAAGATTGTGTGTATCTTGTATTTTACTGTTATTGATTTTGACTTTGATTATATTTACGTTTTCTATTTCCTCCAAAAGTGAACGTGAAGACAGCTCGAAATGCTTATTTGGTTTAAATAAATAGAACGATTTCAGTACTATATAAGACGATCCATTTTACACATTCACTATTTTTATAGTTTTGAATTCGGCTTAATTAGTATAAAATTTTAAGTAATATTAAAAACCTTTTTACTAACAGTTATTTGATTATTTCCACTATTTCTTAACACTTTTTTGCACGTAGAAAATTCAGGCAGCTGCTCTAGCAACTGGCTTGGCGCTATTGTAGTAGATATGCACTACGTGAAGTTATGATTAATTACTAGTTATTTACAAATTAAATGTGCGAAGACAATTTTTTCCAGCATGAGTGCGGATTTTATTAGGGCGAATACTGGAAATAGTGATATTTTTGAGCTAAACTTTATTTAAAACATGCGATAATTGCAGGAGCACTGTCAAAAGACGTCTTTTTTGCTTTTTTTAATTTAACACGTACTAAATTGCAAATTATTCGGAAATACTTTTTTTTTTTTAATGTGTGGTGGGTGCTTAGTTGCAGTGACTCCGTAAGCTGTATTACTTGTCTAGCTATCACTGCAACTCTTGCGGTGTAGTTTTAGTGTGTGTAAGTTGTGTTTAAATGGCTTTGTGACAGCATCATATCGCCTTTTATGATGCCGCGCTGTTAATCACTTTGCTCCCAACAGCGAATGGCAAGTCGATCTAATATTAATAAGTAAATTATTAAATGAATATAAACGGGTCGATAGCCGCAGTGGTTAGGCGGCTGACTATCGTTGTGCCGGGACGATAGGAGCAGGGTTTCAATTCTATGAAGGGATGGTGACATATTTTCAGAGAGTTGAAATCCGGATCGACTTACCAGTCGCTGTTGTTTAACAAAGTGATTAACAGCGCAGCATTATAAAAGGCGATATGATGCTGTTACAAAGCCATTTGAATACAATTTATACACACAAAACTACATAGCGAGAGTTGCAGTGATAGCCAGACAAGTAATACAGCTTACGCAGGCACTGCAACTAAGTACCCACCACACACAGAAAAAAAATTGTATAATTCGTATATTTCGTTCTTTGAGGTTTTTTGCTAAAAATCATACAGTTTAAGTAAGAGTAAAATTTCACTAAATTTGAAAACAGTATCGCAAAACACAATTAAACAACAAATATTATAAATAAATTTTGATGTAGGTAAAGTGATTTTGATCTGACGAAACAAAAGATAAGTAGACATAATATACACGTCTTTTCTCATTTAGATGTTAAACAAATATTATTTTAGATGCTGAATCTGTCAAAAAATATATAACTAATAAGATATAATCAGGCTTACGTAAATGTAGTGAAGAACAAATTCATGCATATGTTTGTTACTATTTTATTAACGGTTCGCTTGTTATCAAAACAATACATTTAATAATAATAGAATACAAAAGAATAACAATACATTTATTTTATATCACATGGAAAAAATCTTTCCGGTCAACGTTTTAAGTGATTTATTCGACAATTTAATAAATATTATTAATACACAACGTCTTAAAGACGTTATACTTAGACCATTATAAAATTAGTCAAAAATGGCCAGCACAGTACGTCTTCAAGACATTATATTTTGACGATGACTTATTTCGTCAAAACTGAACAATATACGACGTCCCGAAAACGTAATATTTTGACGATGACGTAGTGGGTCGAATTTGACTAATACAAGACGTCCTCGAGACGTACCCGACATCTTTCTGTTTGCTGGGTATTTCAGGAACGGTTTCAAGTTTTGCCCGTTTGTGGTATGTTACATCTATTATTTTACAAAAATGAAAGAATATTTGGAGAGGACGTTTAATTTTCTACCGAGTGTAGGCATGTGTCAACACAACGACTAGTGTCGATAATTAAAGTAGCCCGTTTTATCTGGCCGATTGCAATCGGTAGAAGTAGGAATAACGTGAAGCGAATGTTGTAGTGTGTATCGAGCCGTCATATATAATTCTCGCTTCGGGATAGCCCTACTCTTACTACCGAACAACTCGACAAAATAGACTATTCTACCAATGACAGCTACCTATATTGGTTTTCTCAGGATTAAGTCATGGCTACATTTTAACCTGGTTCTGATAATTTCTAGCAGGCGTAATGTAGCTACGCACAACCAAATCATATCATGTGCGCGCGTACTACACAGAGGCGGTAGTAGGTAAAGCACTGGATCTCCGTATTAAAGGGGATGGTAAAGCTATCGGTGTGGATATAGGAACATCGTGAATGTGTTGTCATCTCGCTCGTACTGAGCGCTTAACGAATTTCATCCTTATCGCTTACCGTTCGCGCTAGCACCCGTATTTACTATATCCCGTATATATATTTTGTAACCATCTTCTCTCCCCCTAATAATATATAAAGCGACCGCGTATATTCGCCATCCCGTGTTGTCCAACGTTGATGTACGGGCGGTTGTTTTTGTTGCAATTGCATAGCAACCCAGGACGCTTGCGCGCCAACGTAGTCAATGAAATGTTAGTCGACGAATTCGGCACCCGCGCGTTATACGACACACCGACTAATACGTCGGACACAGTTGAATAATAATAATATTCCGCGTTTTACGTTATACAACACACATACATGTTAGAACAGGTTAGCTAACTACAGCACCACACGTATTCGCGTTACAGTTACAGCACACTTCCTTTGAAACATCGGTAATAAAAGAAAATCGCACAACGCGGCGTAACGGCGCAAAATAATCGAAGTAAGCCGCGGCCGAAACAATGAAATGTCAAAACATAAAATGTACTCAGTTGGCGAATTATACCCGAATTATCGTGCGAAACATATGAACATTTAATAACAGTAAGGGTGCCCAGGGTGGAAAACTATGTCGACGATACACTAGATAATAGAAAACATTTTTATCTATTCTTATACTTTGTGCTTCAAGCATGTAGTAGGTTTATATGGTAGTTTTTTTTTTGATAAATTGTTTCAAACCGGCGAATCCTATAGACAGATCGAAAGAGTATTTTCTTAAATATTTGCGGATACCGTCGTTGTGTCCTCGTTAGCAGAGAGGGTGTGTCTAACCCTGCCGTGCAAGCTATAGAGAACTGACCTAAATTGTAGTTTAATCATTCGCAGAGGGTAAGTAGCATTTTCTTTTATTAAGTAAACCTATCGTCGTAGATAATTACAAGTTACACATGTATCAACTCAATTAAGTTAAATTAATTAATGGTTCTTTTATCGGGATCTGTCGTGTTTAAATACCACACGTTTTAAAGCATGGGAGAAACATCAGTTTGTATGAACATCAATTCGATGCACGGTATATACAGAAATCTATGTTAAGTGTATCCACTTATTCTATTAAGTTATTACGGGCACTTAAATGCTGCTTCGAAGATACTTTACTCGTTGTACCTATCAAAAGTCTTCAGTTCGAAGTCGCGCATATGGAAAACGAACGTAGTGTCGTATATGCATGTATATAGATGTCCAGGCAGATATTTTTAATGGGTAAGATTAAATTTGTAAACATTTTAAGTAATATTTAATCGATTAAATAGTTCTGAAATGATTAATACTCTTCTAAAATTGGTTTAAACACAATATATTGAAAGTATTTAAATTAGATTCTTTTTCTTTATTAACATGTTTTTCATAATGCCTTCTAAAAACTGTAGGTATATCCATAATCTCTGATCCATCTTTAAACTAGTTTAGAAGACCAAGATTTCTGGTTAAGGAATATATGTATGCCACGAACTCCTAATCAACGAACTCACCATTATTTTGGTTCTGACTTGAACGACCTTTCAGCCATACTTTTCTGAATTGTTTCAAAATCGTATTTATTTTAGTAATCACCAATGTTGACACATAAGCTGGCCTGTCTTCCTTTAAATCAATAATCAATTGCGATGTTCCTTATTAAAGATAAAGTATTTCCAATTCGAAGATAAGTTTAGAATTAGAGATGATTAAGCTGCTTAGTATACAATTGACAAAAATAATTCATCTGAAAAACAATGAAAATAGTTCATGTTCTATAGCCATTTTGTGTACCTACTTTTTCAAAAGTCTAAAGGTGAGAGAAACCGCCTTTGTATATTTGAGACCTTTTTGAAAAATTAAATTTATTCAAAGTAATGTAAAAGTATTTATCCATTAGATAATTGTGCAGAAAGTTTGCAAACATTTGTTGAGATTAATAACCGTTTTCGGTCCGTAACAAAATCATGCCTTTACCATGTTTCACTGACAGTCAACTCTATCCAGCTGCGTAGGGTTTCCAATAGAAGTATCAAACACCTAACAAGTCATTCTTTACACTGTACTTTTTGATTAATTTTTTCCAATAAGTAATTTAATTTATTTTATATTATACTAAAACCCATTTATCAACTTCAAAAATTATGACTTTAGTTGAAATTTATGTTTCTTTTAAGTTTTGAAATTCATGTAAAAATTCTTTAGCTTTATACAATCCTTGAGGAGCTTTCTGACATGTTCTTCAGTGTTATAATAACTTAAGCTCCAGGAGCCAACTTTGTTTTTATTACTTTTCGCAAGCGTTGATACAGACGAGGGCAGTGTACCGAAATGATCTACTTCAAGGCTCAATATTGTCAGACTTTCTCTAACTCGTAACATATTGATAGCATGGACAGGGGATACCACATTTGCAGTTTTTAGCTGCATCCGTGTGAAATCTTTTTTTGACAGTCTGTGCTCAATATGTGTTCCTGCCACTTAACCAATTTATAATCCTAGGTTGGTTTCTTCATTTATATACAGAATAGAGGACGAGTTGCGATAGAAAAGTAATGTGAGGTGGTGAGAATTTTTATATTTTGTCTTACACTCGAGAAGCACTTGTCAAGAATGAGATGGTTGTATTTTCATCAGAATTATTAGTAACACCGGAGCAGGGCAGTCGTCTTTTGGCAACAACTTTTGTTTTACTAGGATTTCTAGCGGAACAATTCTCGTTAAGGTTACAAATTTGTGACCGCCTCTCTTTAACTAGTAGTTTAGTTACTTCTTTTCAAAATGAGTTGCTCCAATTGAAGTCGTTATAACATTAAAGAAAACTATTCTTTCTCATTGAATTGATGGAGACACAACACACAGACAACGCACGCCATTAATTGTACTGGGCAATGTTTAAGAACAAAATGTAATAATTATTATATATGGTGATTCGTTAATTTTGTCGAATTCTTTGGGTCAAAACATGAAAAAATAATTCTCTAAATATTTGTTCAAGAACGCTTTCTTTTCGTGATAGAGGATGTTTTATTAATATCTAAAAAGCGCTTTGGCAAATTTCAATGGCATTTTTATAATTTGTTAACATAAAGAATATTTTGTGATGCGTTAATAAATGAAGAGCGTAATAACATGAAGTATGTTCAAAATTGAAAACTCTAATAATAAAATCTAATTGAGGCTAATTGCGCTCTTGTTATCATTACTATTCCAAGAAGCCGAAAGAAGATATTTGTTTACATAATCTTTTAGGTAAGAATAAAAAATTATGTAAATCAGCATAAGAAATACGAATACCTCAAATGCTAGGTAATGTGGGTAAATTCGAAACTTGTGTGCGTATTAAGTTTTATCCTTTTGTATATTCGGATACTTAAAGAATTCGTTTTCCTCTTAATTCTTAATTAAATTTACAAAATGGATAGTGAATAAAAAGTATTTAATTCTCCTTAAAGTTGCTAATGGATATTGGATCCCCTTATTGAAATTTTATTAAAAGTTCACCTTTTTAGAGAATTGATAGGATTTCATAAAAGTGGAAGATCTCCAAGCTATTTTAGATTTGAGATAACTAATGGTAGGTATGTATGTGTATCATCTATTGCATATTTACTGATAAATGTATGAATGACAAGTTAATACAAATTATACTTCATGTACCTTGTTTCAAAAATCAAAAATTACTTCGGGATGTCTCAAAAGTGAGAGATTATGTTCTTTCTGGTGTTGGCCCAATTTTTAATAATCTATAGATTTTGGAGTGTCTAAAAGTACTTTGTTGTACTAATAATATATATTTTTTAGCACTATATTCAAATTTTGTGTGATATCTTCACAATTGTTACTAAAAGTAGTTGTTTAAAGAATCCAATTTGAAATTTTGCGGTTATTATTTAAGAATTATTTTGGAACAATAATGAACTATATTTTCTGTCCATCCTGTCATATAGTATTAACAATACTATTATTTGAAGCAGTACAAACATTTGAAAAGAGAGCGTTAAAACCGAGAAACTACGGTAGACATTCCAGAAAAGGAACAGTTAAATCAGATAAGTCCGGTCTCGAGGGTTTTCTACAAGGAAAATGAAAGAAAGTAATATTTTGGTAATAGTAGTAGTATAAGAGGATTTGTAAACATATTGATGTTCGCGACTAGGTGTACGACAAGGACGAGGTATATAGAGTGGGCATATTGTCGACGCTTGGAAGAGGATTATGTTGTTACTGACCGAATTTCTCTAGAGTTTCGCAATTCTTTTGTGTTTTTCCGTTTAGATGCGACTTTTCTCGATTCGTGGTACGAGTAAGAGAGAAATTGTCTTTGCTTTAGTGGGCGGTACGTATAGAAGTAATACCTTCCACTTCCGCTAACGATGATTTATATAAGTTTATTTTTGTTAAGACCGTCCTTTTTTTGGCATATTTGATTACGGAAGTATAGCAACTTGATTTATATTATACACATTTTTATTTATACTATACTGTACGTTGTTTTAGATATTGCTTTGAATTTTGTATAACACTACAGTACAAATCTTTCAAACACAATAACATATTAATTTGTCCTTGCGTTAGAAAATGGTGCATTGAATTTATTACTGTGGTTCAGGTTCTTCAATTTGTGGATAATGTAATATAAGTCAAAGAAAACAAAAACGTCAGCTGAGAAATTGTTGCAAACTATGATTCTATTCTGTGCCCCAACATGTATTTATATATGTATCTACATAAAAATAATTGGAAATTCCTCTTTTTTACTTTTCAAGGAGTTCTTAACTTCTGCGGGTACGCATTGTATAACACATAATAATTACATTTGAATTAGCAACAATATTTAACCTGTTTAAAGAGCGTGGTAGGATAAGAATTTCTATAATAAGAAAGAGAATGAATGCTACAGTAATTTTCTTTTGGTTTTCCTTTTTTGTCAAATGTACTTCACTATTTCTCAAAACTCTTTCGCATCTTAATTAAAGAGGGGGCTGTGTATATCGAATTATTTCCCCCTTTGTGAAAACTATCTCCTCAATTGTTAAAACTATATCACTTTGTTATTACACGTATGTAAGAATGAATGCTGAAAGAAGGCAAAACAACAAAATCACGAACGAGGTACGTGCTTTAATAATCGAAGGAATGAACGATTGTAGTTCGCCAGTCCAGATAGGACACAAAACGTACAAAATAACGAACGAGCTGAAAAAAAGAAGAGTAGGGCATCGCCCCAGTAAATTTACTCATGGGAAAGAAAATATCAGCAATTTAATTGATGAAGATTGCACTTTAACAGTGAAACAAATGAAAACCAAATTGTTAGAGCAAAATCCGCAACTAGAGGTCAGCTTATCAACAATTGACAGAGCGACAAAAACATTTCACTATTCTGTAAAACGCGTTTCTTTTGTACCAGAAAGGCGTAACGCGCTAGTATTATAGTACTATTACCCAAAGTAGGTTTGATTATGCTGTTCTATACAACAAAATAATGATTCATAGAGAAAAAAATGTATTTTATTATCGAATTTGGGATTCAAGTGAATTCTAGAAGATCTTATAGAAGAAAAATAGTAGAGCCAACAAAGTTAAGGCTCAATTAAGAGGCCATAATTATTCGATTGCTGCTGCAATGTGTATTAATTCATTATATTCAACATTCAAAACAGGCTTTACAATGTAGAACACTTTGGAGAATTCTTGACATCTTTGATTGACCAGCTAGTCGTACACAATATACAAGGTGCATATTTTGTCATGGACAACGTCCGATTTCATAGAACGGATGTCATTCAAAAACTGATCAGAGCTCACGGACATCTACCAGTATTTCTGCCCCCATACAATCCTTTTTTAAACCCAATTGAAGAGCTGTTTAACCAATGGAAAACTATCATAATGACAAGACAGCCTACGGAGGAAGAACAACTATATGTTCAAATTCATAATGCTTCTGAAGCTGTAACACAAGAACATTGCCAACACTATATTCGACATATTTAGGCGACTGCCTCAACAGAAATGAAATTTTGAACTAGACTAGTACCTACATATGTGTTTTTTTTAAGAATTGCGTTACATACATAATATGTATAGGTATAATATATGTAGTATAGTTACTAAATTGTTATTATCTTCTTCCTTTTCTAAAAAAAATGTCGAACTTTTTGTTGTTGTTTTGATTTATAAATTTTAAGAGGAAAATCATTTGCAATAACGTGAAAAAGTTTTAATAAATGATGCCAAAATGACCTATGTGGGAAATAGTTATGAGAAATAGTGTCAAATACATTTGACAAGATAGGAAAACCAAAAGAAAAACATTGTGTATACAATTTCGATTCTCTAAAATAACAATAATCAACTTCCTCTTCTTCTTACCAGGTCCGCAAACTGTTCCAAAAAGTAATAAAAAAATCAGCGATTTCGATTGACCATTTTTTGTATAGCTTATCTACTAGACATATTTGGAAACGCTGTGCCAATAGCAAAAATTGTAATTCAAAAATATTGTTCATTCGCCATTGGCTGTTTCATACCTATAAACCATAAAATTGAAAAATCATCGTTTGACCACATTATTACTGAAATTGTTAGAACATGAGAAACAAAATGTTTATTTGGTAGTTTATACATTCAGGTTAAGTATTAAAGAAATATGCTTGAGTGTGCAGGTTCTGCTCAGGTGAATTAATACTTTCTCCATATTTGCTAGTCATAGTCTGATTCAAACCAGAGTCCTGTTTTTTTTTTGTATAGAAAGCAGCTGCTAGTGGTGTTACTCGTTGCCCCGTGTTTAATCATCTATGAGAGAGACTAAGCAACAGTCGATGAAATACTTGTTTTATATATTTGAATTTTTTTTTCGATATTTTGAAAAGGTTAGAGGTGGTTAAACATGTTCAAATGATGGTTAAATCGCTGCCGAAAAAAAATCTTTGAATTTTAATTTTTGGGATATATGGCATGAAAGCCTGCACCATACATATTTATAACAGCTATAGCCCAAACCATAGGTGGTTAATCAAAGTCGCTGATGGTTAGTGAAGGTCAACAATCGTCAATCTTGACGGTGTTCTACAATCTCGCGGTGCTAAGTTCACGGACGTCGTCCTACCGGCATCCCTCTATGATGCTTTTAATTGATACCTACTTTGTGAATATTAAAAACCAATGATTCTTGAATAACTGCTGCGAATTACCTCACTAAATTTTACTCATTGATCTTCTTTTAACCGTTTTAACTGTATTATAGATGTTAAAACTTGGGCCGGCTTATTCTGCTATACAAATTGAAATTTTCTTCTTTAAAAATGTATAAAACATAATAACATGATCAGTAAATATTAACCACATATGAAAATGTATTCAAAGTCGATAAACGGATTGTTATTTGGGAATATTGACTGGAGGGAACAGGAAAGTTCAAACTCGTTTAACGTATAATTTAAAGCAATATTTTCACTCGAAATTGAATCCTGATAAGTTTAAAGCGGTACGGTTTTGATTGTCGGAATTAGCACTTTTTAATTTCCATGTCATTTCCATATCTCTGTCGTTTAAATGACCGTATTATCCCCAAAACACAAATCAGCAAATGGAATAACAAAGCACGCTATATAAACGATGCAACCTGGAAAATTGAATAAAATCGTCATCGTATACCATGTTTATTGTTAAATATTCACCCTCGTGCCGGAAAGAACGCAGGAAAGGTAAACGTTTATATTTGTTTTTCTTTAATAAATGTTGGGCGCGCTTTGTGCGACGAAGTACCGCTGAAAGCTAGTGCAAACAGAGAAAATATAACAGTCTACAGATACTTAACTATTAGGTGCTCTAAATTGAAGAGATCTCACTTGTTGCACGTACAAGGATTGTTTTTATAAGATTAACATTTTTATGGTGGCGCCACATAAAATATTTAGGATTTTTTTGCTATGCTTCTATTTTGTACAGGCAATATGATGTCCACCGGTTTATACTGTTTTTTTTTTATGTAGATAACGTAAGATTCAGCTAATTACTAATTTCCTGTTATAACAAGATCGAAGAATTGATTGCATCCAGTAGAACCCGACAGTTGAAAGCGGCTACGTAGCACTGTGGTATGATTAGTCGAAATTTAAATTTTAACTAATCACAGTGGTCTGCTACGTAGTCACTCTCAGCTATTGGCTTCTACCGGATGTGGACATTGTAAACCATGTTTTTTTGACCTCTACGTATAATTTGCTTTGATGTTTTCACAAATGAAAATGCAGCCAACTAGATTTGTGTTTTCCTCTTTACAAACACAAACTCAATTAACATTTAACCAATATTAGTCACAGTTGTCAGATGTATAAAATTGTCTTGCGCAGATTCTTGTTCCAATTAATTTCATTTCAATACTTGGTTTAAAGTAGCTATCGCTTGATATAACACTTTTAGACAAGGTTTATTCCAGAAGTAGCATGAAAGTTGGATTTATTTAGTTCAGAAATATAATTCGCTAAACAAAAATCGACTGTCAAGACTACTCACTAAATATATATGAACCTCAAGGCCATTGCGGGGCAAGTTACATCAAACGGGCAGGAATATCGAGGAGATATACAACGTGGATATACTGAATTGTCTACAGTGATCGAATACGCTACAATACCGGGAGCATCGCGCTGGTTCTGACGATGTTGAACTTCGGGCCATAACGCTGTGTCGTCGGAGATTGGCACGGGAATTGCTGGAAATCAAGAGGAGTCCCTGTGGCTTCGGTCGTGATGATCGATGTAGGGTCAAGAACACCTGGCGGATAACGTTAGTGGATTACCGGCAAAGTGGTAATATCGAAACGGATGCAGATCATCGAATTGGAACGGTCACGGATAAGCGGAGTGAAGAAGAAATAAAATATATGACGAGAATAGAAGACCTTTTGAAGAAGCTGAGAGCATAATCAGCGAAAACCTGAAAACTTATCTACACGTTAATAGCCGTGACTTCAATACTGTAAATAACGGTCGTAAAAACGTTCACGAAAAAGAATATGAAGAATTTATAAATTGGAGAAAAAGCTAGAAAAGTAAAGTTTGGCTAAAGGGAAAACTAAACAGTATTTAGTCCACTTTCCACTTAATGTCGGAAGAATGGACATTAAAACGAAGTGGAGGGCCAGGAAGATAAATGACTGCAAGAACGGTACAATTGGAACAGAATGTGCTGAACATGATAGAGGAAGATCCTGGTAGTTCTACGCGACAAATTGCAAATACTTTGAATGCAAGTCATTGGACAGTTTGGAAAATTCTTAAGGACAATTTCTTTTATCCATACCACATTCAATGCGCCCAGGCACTACTGACAAGACCGATACCGTTCTAAATTAAGATTGATGAAACAAATTATTTTTCGTTTATATAGAAAATGGAACATGATGGAATGACACAGTCTCAACTGAAGAGCCAAATGTTTTTAAAGAGCCACTAAGATTTTTGTTTCAATATTCTTATTAGAATTAGATTATATAAATTCGATTTTTAATTTAAAATAAACAGCTTTAAATTCGAAATAACAGGTATTTATTCATATAAAAACATACAAATTTTTATATATAATTATTCATTTTTGTGCATGGAAATGGAGAGCCGCAAGTTTACATTGAAAGAGCCGCATGCGGCTCGCAGACCCCTGTCTTAGACCATTTAGATGTATTTCACGATAAAATCAGAAGTTCAGTATTACATGTTAACGTGAACATAGTTGGATATACAGGGTGTCTCAGCGAGACAGTTCATTAGAAGTTTATGGCGTTCTGGTCAAAATATAAATTTGAAAATTTAGAATTATATATAGTCGATTATGTCGATTATGATATTAGATTTCTAGCTCTTCCGGTTATACCGGAAGTCGCCATCTACTTCATTATTTTTAATGGAACACCCTGTATATTTTTACACATTTGGATTCACCTATTTTTAAGCTTTATGAATATCTTTACGTTTTGCGATTTGATTCGGGCGTTTTGTAGTTATTACATTTTTTGTGAAAAATTTGCTCTAGCAGGCATTTATTCAAAAAATCAGAGGACACTCGATTATTCGTATATCAATTTAAAATATGTACGTAAGCAACATGTTGGAGTATATTTTAGCGCCGAGAACGGCTGTCTACATTGCGCGGTTATTTTACTATGACACGTTAACTCTTCGAAATGTTGAAGAACCATAACTTCATTTTTTTTAATGGAACCTCCCATATTTTATTACTTAGTCGTCTTCGGAGTCCAACTCTACATTTTTTATGTCCTGCATGTACTATGCCTAAAATTAATAGTTTAGGATATGATTAGATTTTTTGAAAAATACGCACATAACTCATAGATACTTATCCAGTGTGCCATGGAGAATAAACGTTTTTAATAATAAAAAATAATGAATCTAATAATATTTTTATTGAAGAGAACATAATCGATTATATATAATTCTAAATTTTCAAATTTATATTTTGACCAGATCGTAATAAACTTCTAATGAACGGTCTCGCTGAGACACCCTGTATATGTATAGTATATATGGTATAGTGATAGTCTTAAATCGCGAAATTTTGGTGGCCCGATGGTATCGGCGTGTGCGATTAGATACATATTTTTTTGTTATCCATAATATAATAAATAGTGGAAAAGGAACCATAAATATCAATTAAGGTTCTTCTTCCTCTTTAAATCGTATCACACCAGTACAAGAATTGTTAGGAGTTATTATTATCACAATTTAAAGCTAAAGTTAAAGCTTCTTAAAGATAGCAATTTTGTATACCAGTTTATAAAGCATGGTTATATAAATTCGGACATCTTAATTCACAAAATACAATTGAGTGTTAAAAATGCATTCAAGAACCGCTATATCCAGAAAAATTGATTGACAAATTCGATTTTCTTGCCCATTACCTTCAACATCCGGTGTTCGGAAGTATGGAGTATGGACATTAACAAAAATAATTGCCTCTTCGTATTGTATTTCATTAATAGTATATTATTTAGGTAGATATTCCTGACGTTGTTGACGATAAATAAGAATACACGATGAAAGTATTTGATTTTTATGTTAAGTAGTAAAGTTTAATTTAAGACATATTTCTCAGTATATCGCACAAACTAGATAAATTTTGTATTTTCTGAAATAATAACTTGGAGATAATAAATCTGTGTAATAGAGTTTTTTATATAGAATCAATTCAGTCATTAATTTATGGTATTCACTGAACTTGGACATTTCTGCATTTCAAATTAATTCTACCTCTGGTTCAATACGGTAGCTATATCTATAGCACATGAGGTAATCAATCTTAGCTAATATTTTTTCCATTAAAAGTTATATCATACAGCAAAATTAACGTGAATAAATGTGGACCCAAATATGTATTTCCATTCTTTTTATGCATAAATTCAGCTTCGCGATGTACGTAAATACATGTTAGTACATTACTGCCGATCATATATTCCGTTTGATTAATCACCGAAAAGACTGTGTGTATCATGAAAACATGTCAAAGAGTGATTTATGTTAAATAACGGCCGCGAATGTTAAAAAGCAATAAAATTTCGGATGCGACAAATAACTATTATCGTTGTTAGCGGTAATATTTTGGATAAATCCTTGAATTTATAGCTTTTTATATTTATTGCAAAGTTTGATGCGGTATTAGTACCTGTTTTCAGCATTTTAACGATATAATGTATCAAATTTCTGATAAAATGTCAGCAGTAATGCTGTTGGCAACATAAATAAAATTATCAGCTATTAATTTATAATTCATTTCTCGCGTGTGTGGTAATTTTCGACATTTTAATTTAACAATAATTGTAATCATTAATAATTTTAATTTAGTTATTTTCTTTTGAATTATGTCTGTTTACGATTTCGTTATGCGATTAAAAAGACACATATTGAAATAAAAGAATCTTTGAAATTTAAGCATTAAGAATACTTGATGTCCGGTTTGGTTGAGAGGTCACAACCTCTGAACTATACATATTGTGATATGATGTTATATTAATTTCGATATTTGTTAGTTTTATAATATAAAATGAAATTTATTTGCAACAAGTAAATGGTGTGTGTGAGTGTTAATATAATGTTTTTTTTTAAATATATATTCTGTCTGGATTATTGTTGTGTCAATTCTAGACGTTTATTGTGATATCCAGATAATAGATAAATATTATACAACTTTGTGACTCACCCAACTGAATGACAATGCATTTTGTAAAAAAGCGTTTCTTGCTCTATGCATTTTATATAATAGAATTGCTCTCTCTCTCTCTGGTTTTTCGTAATTTTTAAATTTATTTCTCGTATTACTACGAAAGTATTTCATAAAACATTCTGTTTTCAAGCTGTCGTTATTATATAACATTGTTTTTAAGAAGGTTCATTGTTTTGCGTTTTTATTGTAGTTTAAGTGCTGTAAATATAACACGGAAAGCTTGAAAACACAATTTCTTAAGCCTAATAAAATATATAAAAATAAATAAAAACTACCTAAAGGCGAAGAAAATTTAATATTATTATTTTCCTAAGATAAAATAAAATTTTAACAACAATTTTAAACTGTACAATAGAATGATAAAATTGTTCCCTACGAACTCAAATACCTAACACCAGAACTGCTTTACAAAACACGCTGATGTATTTCGTTCAATAGTGCAACGCATAAAAACAAAACAAAGGCGACCTATCCTCGTCCGACCCAGTTAGCAGACAAATGGAAGACTCTAGAATTTACACGTCAATTGTCACGAGACTATTTTAATACGTACTTATAGAACTACGCAATCCGTCCCATCCAACACAAAGACAGAGTAAACTGAAAACATAAGGTTTTGTCCGAACTATCCGAGAATTACCAAGATGGATCTATTGTTCATGAAGGAATAGGGGATTATCCTGCAATGCTACCGGGTTAGTCGGCTGCTTTTATTAAGGATTCATTTCGCACCCACATGATTTATATCTTAAACGCCCATTGTTTTAGATTATTACCGCATTTCTTCATCTTAATGGATGCATTGATGGAGACGTGCTGGTTTTCAGTTGTTTCAATATAAGTAGCGGAATTGTGTTCCTTGTAGATATGATTGGTTGTGATTTATTTAATTCTGAACTTCAATCAGAATTAAATTTAATTTTATTTCTTACGAAGAAAACAGAACATGTGTTGAAGTACAGAAATTAACATTTTTGTGTTTCAAATTGCCTTTAGGGCTCATAAAAGTAGGGTGTTCTTAAGCACGATCTCAATTGAGCCAAAAACAAAAACAGTAGTTACTATGTAAGTATTTCATGCTGGAAGTTTTCGCTAAATACCTTCATTCATATTATAACAATGATGAGCATAGTTCGCACGAAATGTAGATACCATAAAAATTGATGTATATTCTCGAAAAAAGTACAAAAAATGTACCTAAACGTTTCATATACATGTAATGAAATACTAATGTTACAAAAAGCCACTCAACCAAGTTAAAGAAAACTAAAAGTTTGACATAAGTTTTTAACATAAGTTTGGTATTATAGTATCATCTAAAGAGTCTCTCCGATTCTCATATATGGTTTTAGTTTATATCTTTTCGTCAGGATTATTTTTCAATATTTATAAATGCAATTTTCATAGAAATAATTTTGAAATATGTCAGTATGTAGTTTTAATCGCCAGAAACTGTCACTACTAACAATTACTTTAAATTTAGACGTAAAACATATCACAATAAATAATACTTTCGATAATATTATCGTCAAATTTGAGTTTCCGTTGCTTCTGGACTATGCACTTCTAATAAAACTCGCACCGTTTGTTTAAAAGTCGCTGAATAGAGAGCCTCATCTTTTATGTATTCTTCTGAAAGTAAGGAGTTGATACCAATTCTCATCTTTAAGATCTGAAGTTGTATACTGTAAGTTATGGTAGCGTTTGATAGGTAAATAACGGATTGGTAAATATAGTAACGAGTTAGAAAAATATCCGCCATACTGATAGTTCAAGATGCTTCGATTAACTCAACTCCAGCCTGGTCTATCAAAAGTGAAACAGACAAATTGACTATTGAGATGGTTTTTCTTTTCGAAACAAAAAAAAATGCCAAAAGTGATCACCGTTGTTTTTTAGTCCTACGGGAACAAGAACATAACTCACGGATGAATTTTTTAATCTACTTACTGGTCTGTATGTAGTCTGTGTTATTATCTAACCTTTAAAATAGTGAAAAAATAAGCAACTTTCAGAATGATAAAATAATATCAATATCAGCAATAAGACGTGTGCGCCACAGCGCCGTACTTTATTTTGGATAGCTAGCTGACAACTACTATTGCGGTAGATGGTGTTGGAATATGTTATCGGCAATATTCAATATGGAACTAATGATAAATACAGGCTGTTTTCAAACATCGTTTAAAAATTTTAACGGCATTTAGTATGATCGAAAATAACGGTAAAAGTAATAATAAACATATGTCCATAAATTAACTGTTTATGAGGTAACAGATAATAGATTTTGAATATTATTTATGAAAATACCGAAACTAGTGTTAGTAGAATTTCGACTAAAGTGGGTGTAAGCAGTAATCTTGTTTGGATAACTTTCCATGAGCAACTCCTATACCCCTACCATATCCAACATGTACAAGCCCTTTGTGAGTGGTTTTTGCGAACAGCTGCTGATCGGCCAAATTTCGCTTATAACATTCTTTTCACTGATGAAGTGGTTTTACTAAAAATGGAGTAATTGATAATAATCACGTTTGGTGTGACGCGAATCTTCATGTTACCGTTGAAGCCAAACACCAACAACGTTTCTCTCTAAACATCTGGTTAGGCATGATAGGAGACCGGTTGTTAGGACCTATTGTTTTTCCACAGCGCCTAACAGGTTCTGCATACCTCGAGTTACGAGTTACAATACTTTACCTGAACTTCTGCAAGATTTACCTATAAATCTGAGACTGAGCTCCACCGCATTTTACGCGTGCTGTTAGGGAACATCTTAACAATGAATTTTCTGGGAGATGGATAGGGCGAGGAGGTCCCATTGCTTGGCCTCCAAGATCTCCCAATTTAACCCCGTTGGACTTTAATATCTGGGATTATTTGAAAAGTTTAGTGTACGCAACACCGGTAAACGATCTTCCAGTGTTGCGCCGACGAACAGAACACTGTTGCCAGATAATTCGAGAAGATGTACATAGAACCTGTGTCGAAATGGAAGGATGTCATTTTGAATATCTTCTTTAGTTATAATCTATTTTATGTTAAAATATCGCTAAAACGGTAAATTTTCGGACATATGTTTATTATGACTATAAACCTTATTTTCGATCGTACTACATGGCCGTAAAATCTTTAAACGATGTTTCAAAACACCCTTATATGCATGCTTCCACCGCCAAAAGCCAAATACTATTAAATTTGCTTGTCTGTTCCATAACATCAAAAGATTAAAACCACGAAGATATCACACTTATAGGATCATTTCCGCAGAACATTATACTCCACATTCAAAATAAAGCTGATGCAATCATATGATGACTTGTAGTATTCTTCTCTACCTAAGAATTGGTAAATTTTTAAATGAACATTTATAGTTGGATATAATTAATTTATTAATTTGCTAAACAATTTTTCAAGATCAAGTATAGTTATTTACTTATTTTAAGTACATTAAAATTAGTGAAATATAAAATATACTTAACTGTTAATACTAATTTACTTTTATACAAAACATTTAATTACTGTCCTATAAGCGGATATAAAGTGTACTTAATTTTAATATATTTGCGCTGGTCATTAGTCCCGATTAGCTCTGACGAGCTCTGATTCGTACATAGATGGGAATAGTAGATTTATATAGATATTTATTCTACTAAATAAGTTGAAAATTATATTTGAAAGGTATATAGTAATGTCGATGTTAGATACAGTTTTCGATTAAGAGTAAAACCTCTAATGATACATTTTGCATGGAAAGCAATTCAATTTACCTAAATGATTACTCCAGAGATAAATGAAATTTTAAGGGAACGTTATTAATAGCACGGATAGAAATGTGCTTGTTAAATATAGTACGTCTCATCGCATTATATACGCAATTCTCAAGATACTAAATGAATATGAGCCTTATACCCTCTGTATAGGACTGCCGAACTCTTCATTTAGAAAGAACCAGTACCGCTTCCGCATTTCTCCATAATAAAACCGTTTTTTTTTTCAAACTCGCTTCGTCGGTGGATATTTTTTCTAAACGCATTCATTTCTCTTTTTATTATTCATACAATCAATTTAACTTCAAACACATTTAATGGAGTCGTAATGAGAGTGGAATACTCCTTGTTCTTGTAGGTGTTTCTCGTGCGTTTTAATTAAAAACGACCGACAGAGTTTACCATAGGAACAGCTGAATATGTAACATTAAATTTTTATGGAGGTTGAATAAAAAATACCTCTGAAAAAGCAACTGTATTACGTTTATTAAATTCATCTCTCAAACAGAGATCCGCCGTGAATAATATAGAAATTGCACATGAAAACGGGAATAAAAACGGCAAGAAAAAGTTACGTAACGATGAAATTACAAAACTGTAATAATAATTAAATGAAGATATACCTAACGTGGATAGGAAAACCTTCGCTGAATGTTTACTAAACCAAAGAAAAGGTTTCTTCAATTGAAAGAGTGTTCTTTCTACCGGAAAAATGATTCTTTTCGACGAAAAAAAATAAGCCATAAGCTTTAGCAAGCAATTTTATTTCTGTTTTCACATACTTTTAACTGAAGAGTGGGATGTTGTAAATCGAATAAAATTCGATCATCTTTGATTAAGTTGAAAGCATGGTGGAAATGAAAAACTCGTTTCGATGTTTTTGTCAAATTGAAGATAACATAATCTACATATGTTGCTGTCGTGTTAACACCATGTGTTTTAGTAAACTTTTAGCAACTTGTTTATGGGCTATATTATACCATTTATTTTTGCTTTAAGCTGGTTTTATTATTAGTAATGTTTAGAATTAACTTTATTTATCTAAGTTGCATTACATCTATTTTTTCGTATTAATATCATTATTTTTTAAATAAGTTAATTTATTTGTTAGCTAAGGTATATCAGAACGATAAAAATCAGAATTATCCACAATGCAAAATATTATAGAATTTCGATTTATGATTGCCTCTGTTCACAATAAAATCGGTTTACGACCAGATTCGATGACTAAATTTTTACTATATTGACGTATTTTTAGTTCGCAACCTACATTAATTTAAATTTATGATGATGAAGGAGATAGAGTGATAAAAATGTTCGATTAACAATTCGAAATCTACCATAATATTTTACACCACTCCAACTTTAAACTATCACCTGACATTTCTCCTGTTCACCACTCACATATAGTATATATATTTTTTTATGTGTTGTGGGTGCTTAGTTGCAGTGTCTGGCTATAACTGCAACTCTCGCGGTGTAATTTGGTGTGTGTAAGTTGTGGTCAAATGGCTTTGTGACAGCATCATATCGCCTTTTATGATGCCGCGCTGTTAATCACTTTGCTCCCAACAGCGAATGGCAAGTCGATCCGGGATTAAACTCTCTGAAAAAATGTCACCGTCCCTCCAGAGAATCGAACCCCGGCACCTATCGTCCTCTCACAACGATATTCAGCCACCTAACCACTGCTGCCATCGACCCGTTTTATGATTTTGATAATACTGCTACTTTTGAATAATGAACTCTATTATAAAATATTACTGTTCTGTTCTGTTCTCGGAAACGCTTTAGAACAACAAAGAAAAAGCTCTGTAAATTTCAGAAGAAAGCTTAATAATTTTCTATATCTACTTCTTTTTCTTACAAATACATTCGCATATCTCAGTCCCGACTAAGATAAGTAATACACATTCGTAATAGACATTTTTAAGAATTTTCTTCTTCTTCTTTTTCTTTAATTACACTAGGCAACAAATTTTAATTTTTGTAGTTTTTCTTTAATAACTGTGTACAGATTTACTTTCTCTTACAGTTGTAATAATAACAATTAAAGTGAATTTATTCTAGTACGTCAGGTTTTGGTACAAACGTTCTGTCTTAAAATGTTTTTCCTTTTTACTTTTATTTTTACTATTCTACTGTAGTTGCTGATATCAAACCCCAACAATAATCAGCCATTTCACTGTTCCACTTGTCCTGATAACGTTTTTCGATAACAGAAATGTCTCGATGAAATCTTTCGCCGTGTTCATCACTGCCTTTGGGTTGTTGTAGACGTTTAAGTTGAGTTGCTGAGTTGAGTTCTAGTTACAGAAATTGCTTCTAAGTTTCGCATTTGAACTATTGAAAAATTTTTGTTGAACGTATTGGCATCCACGCATTCTTAACGCAGTCTGATTGCCTGATTTCTGATTACAGTTTGCACGATTTTTTCCGAAATTCTAACATAATGTATCTTCGCGCAAAGTTAATAATGGGGGACTGCACGAGATGGACGACCCCGAAAGACAAACTTGGCCAAAACAGAGACCTATTGAGCCCCCACGCCGTTTTAGTCCTCTCAACCAAGTTGCACGCGGACAAAGAAGTCCGCAACCGGGTCAAGAGTTAATTGACTTACTGCGGCATCATCTACTTCAGGGATTCCCAAACTATTTTGGACAAGAGGCCTATTTTCCAAAATGAATTGATACATCAGACTCCCATCTCTCTCTATAATCTCTTGAAATATACATATATAATATAATATATAATGAGTATATGCGTCAAATACAGAGCAAGTCAAACCGTGCCTGAAAGACTTGTACGCTCAAACTCATTATCTTGCACGAACTTATCCACACTTACTGACTTGCCATGTTTTTCATCTTGTACGAAGTTGTGCACGCTTATTGACTTGAGTTTTTTTGAAGTACAAAAACAATGATACTTCCTATTAAAATATTAGTCATTCTTATAACAAGTTGGTACACGTAACACAACTTCTACAGTATCTTGAAAGTTTCAAATAAGAACTTGTGTTGATTAATAGGAGTCGATTTTTCGACATCGTCGACCCCCAAAATCAGTTTTCGTTTATGTTGACCCCTGGGAAACCGATATTGACCCCAAGAGGTTAATTTCGAGCACTTTTGGAATCCCCGATCTAATCAAGCAACCACGAAGTATATCCGCCTCTCCCTGTCCACTGTTGGACACGAAAGTGGTTGCTGGACCCCAAAGGGGCACCAGCTGCCGACCGACCGTTAGGTATGCGGCAATCAGGGAAAGTGCACACACTCCTCAGGACAAAGAGGCACGAAACCAGTTGCCCGCACGAGACCGACACCTCGCGGAGAGGCCCGGTGAACCGGTGGGCTCCTCTCCCCGTGCTACCCATGTTAGACAAGTTTTCTTGTCAACGTTGGACGGGTCACCGTTGGAGACGCTTTAGCGAACTCCTACCTCACATCTAACCCCACGGGGCCTAGGCCTCCTTGCGGATGGCTACTATCGGCCAAGCGTGGGAAACGGAATCTGGCCGTGAGGTACAACCAGCCCGCCCGTGAATTAAGCCTGAACTACGGGGACGGCCGGGCAAAAGCCCTACCCCAAAATGCCAACCGCGCCTACCCTTTCGCCCCTCCGGCGATCAAGTATCCGCGGCAGCTACAGTGAAACCGTAGGGTCCCAGAATCACCGAGTTGTTTTAGGATGAAACCGAAGGTTTCCCAACCAGACAACCAGCGGGCGGACTACTCCTCGGCGAACCGACTTTTATCCTCCCCTACTATCTTCGCCAAATTCTCTCGCCACGCCCGTTTCCCTGAGTGTGGCCACCAAGGATGGGGTAGTGCAGCTGCAGAGTTCTCTAGGTAAGCGCCGTAGGGTGCCTCACTTACCCACCGTATATTCCGACGGTTAGCGGCCGGACACCGGAGCGTATGCCCATGCCTACGCCCAAGCATCCTCCCCTATATACGAAGTCTACTCCCGCCACGCCCGTTACCCTGGAACTATGAGACCAGGGATGGGGTAGTGCAGCCGCAGAGTTTTAAGGGTCCACGCTATAGGGTGAACGCCGACCCGGCCACTGTTGGACAGTCAGCAAGGAGATGGACTGAAATATTCTCCGCACTCCTACAGTTTCTATACAGGGAAGAGTTTACTAGGCCTATGCGATGGATGTTTTATTCAGTGCGGAGTGACTGGTTAAGATCCCCGTCAGTAACCTCAGCTTGTCTCTGCTCATAAATATTATATTATGTAGTCTTTTCTCACTTAGACGGATCCCGAGAATTTTACAGTGTCTCACAGCGGTAAGTGCATTGCCTAGCAGTGAGTTCAAATCTGACAGTGGCTTTAATGCTGACATAAGAACTCCTACAAGTCGGTTCTGGATCGATGAGTGGCCGTTCGCTGGCACCTCTTGCGGACTTGTCAGCTATTTCCTTGCCTCTGATTCCAGAGTGGCTTGACACTCATCTTAGTGTAGGGCTGCGATGTTCCGCCAGTTATTGGAGCTTTCTATCGTAGTCAAATACCACTTCGGTATCAAACCTGACAGCCTGTAGTGCTCTAAAATGTCTACCGATCTGTTTATCTGCGGGCAGTTTAGAATGCCTTCTGTGTAGGTCTGAATGGCAAAATAACAGCTTCCTATTCTTTACTTTTCTTAAGTACACATCTATTATTTCACGAACTTATGTATAAACGCAAAACGTATTGTTTCTTTGGTACTGGACGTTTCGGAAACTTATTTGGTAAATATACTTCTAGCATATTACATTTTTCAGTACGAGTGAATGACATTTCGGAGGCAATAATGAAGTAGACGATAAAAACCATATGAAAGCTCTTTCTGTAATAGATACCTACTACACAAAGCTCAGATAAGATTAGTTATTGTACAATATTTGGTCATTGCCTACTTGTACATTATATTGTCAATATTATCAGAAAGTGCAATTGTGACGTGGTATTAGTCGTTTTCTTTTGCATGGTCATTTACAATCATAACAGTAGATAGTCAATAAACAGCAAATATTTTCGAAAAGCAGATTATCTGGTAGTTATTTTCTGATCATGATTGCGAACCATGAAGCAAAAGAAAATACTACATGTATAGTTCGTGTATTAAGTAATGTCTTACCCTTTGAAGCGCTTATTAAACTTTCTTCCGCTCATGCCTGTTCAGACGTTTTTGTAAGTCCCCCTTGAGATGTATAGTTGGGTATTAGGAATATCTCCACCGAACGAAAACGACCGAATCGGTGTGAGCGGAAGAAAGTTTGATATGCTCTTCAAAGGGGAAGACATTACTTAATACACAAACTGTACATACAACTTCCTCAACCCATCTCGTAGACTCAATGTTTTATTAATTTGTAATTTATAAAATATTAGTGTTAAGTAGGAAGGCATTTGTATTAATCTCAATTCATGAACTAATTTTCACTAAGAAACATCATACGTATATCTTGTTTGATATTAATAGACACTAATGTGATATTTAAAATCAGCAAATAAATTAAACATTACAAGAAACGCATATGCGTTGTGGCTATCCTGCATGCATATTAATATCTGCAAGGTGTCTGAAGTTGCAGTTGCGCGAAATGTACACCTTTGTATTTTTTTGAGACGTAAACTTTGTTTTTTTTTTATCTTATCTGGTAATAGTTTAACTGTAATTGTGTAATTAATTTTGTTTGTTATTACTTTAAACTAAGCACACTATTTCAGTACAATTAGGATGGGAATTTCGTACTTCAACAGT
>CM043015.1:63646716-63692921 GCA_023690525.1 Holotrichia oblita
AAATAATGAAGTAGATGGCGACTTCCGGTATAACCGGAAGAGCTAGAAATCTAATATCATAATCGACATAATCGACTATATATAATTCTAAATTTTCAAATTTATATTTTGACCAGAACGCCATAAACTTCTAATGAACTGTCTCGCTGAGACACCCTGTATATCCAACTATGTTCACGTTAACATGTAATACTGAACTTCTGATTTTATCGTGAAATACATCTAAATGGTCTAAGACAGGGGTCTGCGAGCCGCATGCGGCTCTTTCAATGTAAACTTGCGGCTCTCCATTTCCATGCACAAAAATGAATAATTATATATAAAAATTTGTATGTTTTTATATGAATAAATACCTGTTATTTCGAATTTAAAGCTGTTTATTTTAAATTAAAAATCGAATTTATATAATCTAATTCTAATAAGAATATTGAAACAAAAATCTTAGTGGCTCTTTAAAAACTGGGAAACTTTTGGCTCTTCAGTCTCAAAAGGTTGCCGACCCCTGGTCTAGATTATAATGAGATTGCAATGTCTCCACTACACCCCATTTTCATATAAACGGTACATTTGTTTCATCAATTCAATTTAGAATGTATCGGTCTTGTCAGTAGTGCCTGGGCGCATTGAATGTGGTATGGATAAAAGAAATTGTCCTTAAGAATTTTCCAAACTGTCCAATGACTTGCATTCAAAGTATTTGCAATTGTCGCGTAGAACTACCAGGATCTTCCTCTATCATGTTCAGCACATTCTGTTCCAATTGTACCGTTCTTGCAGTCATTTATCTTCTGGCCCTCCACTTCGTTTTAATGTCCATTCTTCCGACATTAAGTGGAAAGTGGACTAAATACTGTTTAGTTTCCCTTTATGAAACTTTACTTTTCTAGCTTTTTTTCCAATTTATAAATTCTTCATATTCTTTTTCGTGAACGTTTTTACGACCGTTATTTACAGTATTGAAGTCGCGGCTATTAACGTATGAATAAAGTTTTCGGGTTTCGCTGATTATGCTCTCAGCTTCTTCAAGGTCTTCTATTCTCGTCATATATTTTATTTCTTCTTCACTCCGCTTGCCGTGACCGTTCCAATTCGATGATCTGCATCCGTTTCGATATTACCACTTTGCCGGTAATCCACTAACGTTATCCGCCAGGTGTTCTTGACCCTACATCGATCATCACGACCGAAGCCACAGGGACTCCTCTTGATTTCAGCAATTCCCGTGCCAATCTCCGACGACACAGCGTTATGGCCCGAAGTTCAACATCGTCCAGAACTGAGCGCGATGCTCGGTATTGTAGCGTATTCGATCACTGTAGACAATTCAGTATATCCACGTTGGATATCTCCTCGATATTCCTGCCCGTTTGATGTAACTTGCCCCGCAATGGCTTTGAGGGATTCATATTATTTGGTGAGTAGTCTTGACAGTCGATTTTTGTTTAGCGAATTATATTTCTGAACTAAATAAATCCAACTTTCATGCTACTTCTGGAATAAACCTTGTCTAAAAGTGTTATATCAAGCGATAGCTACTTTAAACCAAGTATTGAAATGAAATTAATTGGAACAAGAATCTGCGCAAGACAATTTTATACATCTGACAACTGTGACTAATATTGGTTAAATGTTAATTGAGTTTGTGTTTGTAAAGAGGAAAACACAAATCTATCTAGTTGGCTGCATTTTCATGTGTAAAGACATCAAAGCAAATTATACGTAGAGGTCAAAAAAACATGGTTTACAATGGCCATATCCGGTAGAAGCCAATAGCTGAGAGTGACTACGTAGCAGACCACTGTGATCAGTTAAAATTTAAATTTCGACTAATCATACCACAGTGCTACGTAGCCGCTTTCAACTGTTAGGTTCTACTGGATGCAATCAATTCTTTGATCTTGTTATGTATAACAGCAAATTAGTAATTAGCTGAATCTTACGTTATCTACATAAAAAAAAACAGTATAAACCGGTGGATCATATTGCCTGTACAAAATAGAAGCATAGCAAAAAAATCCTAAATATTTTATGTGGCGCCACCATAAAAATGTTAATCTTATAAAAACAATCCTTGTACGTGCAACAAGTGAGATCTCTTCAATTTAGAGCACCTAATAGTTAAGTATCTGTAGACTGTTATATTTTCTGTTTGCACTAGCTTTCAGCGGTACTTCGTCGCACAAAGCGCGCCCAACATTTATTAAAGAAAAACAAATATAAACGTTTACCTTTCCTGCGTTCTTTCCGGCACGAGGGGTGAATATTTAACAATAAACATGGTATACGATGACGATTTTATTCAATTTTCCAGGTTGCATCGTTTATATAGCGTGCTTTGTTATTCCATTTGCTGATTTGTGTTTTGGGGATGATACGGTCATTTAAACGACAGAGATATGGAAATGACATGGAAATTAAAAAGTGCTAATTCCGACAATCAAAACCGTACCGCTTTAAACTTATCAGGATTCAATTTCGAGTGAAAATATTGCTTTAAATTATACGTTAAACGAGTTTGAACTTTCCTGTTCCCTCCAGTCAATATTCCCAAATAACAATCCGTTTATCGACTTTGAATACATTTTCATATGTGGTTAATGTTTACTGATCATGTTATTATGTTTTATACATTGTTAAAGAAGAAAATTTCGATTTATATAGCAGAATAAGCCGGCCCAAGTTTTAACATCTATAATACAGGTTATGAATCTATACACAGTTAAAACGGTTAAAAGAAGATCAATGAGTAAAATTTAGTGAGGTAATTCGCAGCAGTTATTCAAGAATCATTGGTTTTTAATATTCACAAAGTAGGTATCAATTAAAAGCATCATAGAGGGATGCCGGTAGGACGACGTCCGTGAACTTAGCACCGCGAGATTGTAGAACACCGTCAAGATTGACGATTGTTGACCTTCACTAACCATCAGCGACTTTGATTAACCACCTATGGTTTGGGCTATAGCTGTTATAAATATGTATGGTGCAGGCTTTCATGCCATATATCCCAAAAATTAAAATTCAAAGATTTTTTTCGGCAGCGATTTAACCATCATTTGAACATGTTTAACCACCTCTAACCTTTTCAAAATATCGAAAAAAATTCAAATATATAAAACAAGTATTTCATCGACTGTTGCTTAGTCTCTCTCATAGATGATTAAACACGGGGCAACGAGTAACACCACTAGCAGCTGCTTTCTATACAAAAAAAAACAGGACTCTGGTTTGAATCAGACTATGACTAGCAAATATGGAGAAAGTATTAATTCACCTGAGCAGAACCTGCACACTCAAGCATATTTCTTTAATACTTAACCTGAATGTATAAACTACCAAATAAACATTTTGTTTCTCATGTTCTAACAATTTCAGTAATAACGTGGTCAAACGATGATTTTTCATTTTTATGGTTTATAGGTATGAAACAGCCAATGGCGAATGAACAATATTTTTGAATTACAATTTTTGCTATTGGCACAGCGTTTCCAAATATGTCTAGTAGATAAGCTATACAAAAAATGGTCAATCGAAATCGCTGATTTTTTTATTACTTTTTGGAACAGTTTGCGGACCTGGTAAGAAGAAGAGGAAGTTGATTATTGTTATTTTAGAGAATCGAAATTGTATACAAATGTTTTTCTTTTGGTTTTCCTATCTTGTCAAATGTATTTGACACTATTTCTCATAACTATTTCCCACATAGGTCATTTTGGCATCATTTATTAAAACTTTTTCACGTTATTGCAAATGATTTTCCTCTTAAAATTTATAAATCAAAACAACAACAAAAAGTTCGACATTTTTTTTTAGAAAAGGAAGAAGATAATAACAATTTAGTAACTATACTACATATATTATACCTATACATATTATGTATGTAACGCAATTCTTAAAAAAACACATATGTAGGTACTAGTCTAGTTCAAAATTTCATTTCTGTTGAGCCAGTCGCCTAAATATGTCGAATATAGTGTTGGCAATGTTCTTGTGTTACAGCTTCAGAAGCATTATGAATTTGAACATATAGTTGTTCTTCATCCGTAGGCTGTCTTGTCATTATGATAGTTTTCCATTGGTTAAACAGCTCTTCAATTGGGTTTAAAAAAGGATTGTATGGGGGCAGAAATACTGGTAGATGTCCGTGAGCTCTGATCAGTTTTTGAATGACATCCGTTCTATGAAATCGGACGTTGTCCATGACAAAATATGCACCTTGTATATTGTACGACTAGCTGGTCAATCAAAGATGTCAAGAATTCTCCAAAGTGTTCTACATTGTAAAGCCTGTTTTGAATGTTGAATATAATGAATTAATACACATTGCAGCAGCAATCGAATAATTATGGCCTCTTAATTGAGCCTTAACTTTGTTGGCTCTACTATTTTTCTGTGATCTTCTATAAGATCTTCTAGAATTCACTTGAATTCCAAATTCGATAATAAAATACATTTTTTTCTCTATGAATCATTATTTTGTTGTATAGAACAGCATAATCAAACCTACTTTGGGTAATAGTACTATAATACTAGCGCGTTACGCCTTTCTGGTACAAAAGAAACGCGTTTTACAGAATAGTGAAATGTTTTTGTCGCTCTGTCAATTGTTGATAAGCTGACCTCTAGTTGCGGATTTTGCTCTAACAATTTGGTTTTCATTTGTTTCACTGTTAAAGTGCAATCTTCATCAATTAAATTGCTGATATTTTCTTTCCCATCTTGAGTAAATTTACTGGGGCGATGCCCTCTTCTTCTTTTTTTCAGCTCGTTCGTTATTTTGTACGTTTTGTAAATTTTTCTTAGTGTTCGGAAGAACCTTAAATTGTCATCCTATCTGGACTGGCGAACTACAATCGTTCATTCCTTCGATTATTAAAGCACGTACCTCGTTCGTGATTTTGTTGTTTTGCCTTCTTTCAGCATTCATTCTTACATACGTGTAATAACAAAGTGATATAGTTTTAACAATTGAGGAGATAGTTTTCACAAAGGGGGAAATAATTCGATATACACAGCCCCCTCTTTAATTAAGATGCGAAAGAGTTTTGAGAAATAGTGAAGTACATTTGACAAAAAAGGAAAACCAAAAGAAAATAGAAATTCTTATCCTACCACGCTCTTTAAACAGGTTAAATATTGTTGCTAATTCAAATGTAATTACTATGTGTTATACAATGCGTACCCGCAGAAGTTAAGAACTCCTTTAAAAGTAAAAAAGAGGAATTTCCAATTATTTTTATGTAGATACATATATAAATACATGTTGGGGCACAGAATAGAATCATAGTTTGCAACAATTTCTCAGCTGACGTTTTTGTTTTCTTTGACTTATATTACATTATCCACAAATTGAAGAACCTGAACCACAGTAATAAATTCAATGCACCATTTTCTAACGCAAGGACAAATTAATATGTTATTGTGTTTGAAAGATTTGTACTGTAGTGTTATACAAAATTCAAAGCAATATCTAAAACAACGTACAGTATAGTATAAATAAAAATGTGTATAATATAAATCAAGTTGCTATACTTCCGTAATCAAATATGCCAAAAAAGGACGGTCTTAACAAAAATAAACTTATATAAATCATCGTTAGCGGAAGTGGAAGGTATTACTTCTATACGTACCGCCCACTAAAGCAAAGACAATTTCTCTCTTACTCGTACCACGAATCGAGAAAAGTCGCATCTAAACGGAAAAACACAAAAGAATTGCGAAACTCTAGAGAAATTCGGTCAGTAACAACATAATCCTCTTCCAAGCGTCGACAATATGCCCACTCTATATACCTCGTCCTTGTCGTACACCTAGTCGCGAACATCAATATGTTTACAAATCCTCTTATACTACTACTATTACCAAAATATTACTTTCTTTCATTTTCCTTGTAGAAAACCCTCGAGACCGGACTTATCTGATTTAACTGTTCCTTTTCTGGAATGTCTACCGTAGTTTCTCGGTTTTAACGCTCTCTTTTCAAATGTTTGTACTGCTTCAAATAATAGTATTGTTAATACTATATGACAGGATGGACAGAAAATATAGTTCATTATTGTTCCAAAATAATTCTTAAATAATAACCGCAAAATTTCAAATTGGATTCTTTAAACAACTACTTTTAGTAACAATTGTGAAGATATCACACAAAATTTGAATATAGTGCTAAAAAATATATATTATTAGTACAACAAAGTACTTTTAGACACTCCAAAATCTATAGATTATTAAAAATTGGGCCAACACCAGAAAGAACATAATCTCTCACTTTTTGAGACATCCCGAAGTAATTTTTGATTTTTGAAACAAAGTACATGAAGTATAATTTGTATTAACTTGTCATTCATACATTTATCAGTAAATATGCAATAGATGATACATACATACCTACCATTAGTTATCTCAAATCTAAAATAACTTGGAGATCTTCCACTTTTATGAAATCCTATCAATTCTCTAAAAAGGTGAACTTTTAATAAAATTTCAATAAGGGGATCCAATATCCATTAGCAACTTTAAGGAGAATTAAATACTTTTTATTCACTATCCATTTTGTAAATTTAATTAAGAATTAAGAGGAAAACGAATTCTTTAAGTATCCGAATATACAAAAGGATAAAACTTAATACGCACACAAGTTTCGAATTTACCCACATTACCTAGCATTTGAGGTATTCGTATTTCTTATGCTGATTTACATAATTTTTTATTCTTACCTAAAAGATTATGTAAACAAATATCTTCTTTCGGCTTCTTGGAATAGTAATGATAACAAGAGCGCAATTAGCCTCAATTAGATTTTATTATTAGAGTTTTCAATTTTGAACATACTTCATGTTATTACGCTCTTCATTTATTAACGCATCACAAAATATTCTTTATGTTAACAAATTATAAAAATTGCCATTGAAATTTGCCAAAGCGCTTTTTAGATATTAATAAAACATCCTCTATCACGAAAAGAAAGCGTTCTTGAACAAATATTTAGAGAATTATTTTTTCATGTTTTGACCCAAAGAATTCGACAAAATTAACGAATCACCATAATAATAATTATTACATTTTGTTCTTAAACATTGCACAGTACAATTAATGGCGTGCGTTGTCTGTGTGTTGTGTCTCCATCAATTCAATGAGAAAGAATAGTTTTCTTTAATGTTATAACGACTTCAATTGGAGCAACTCATTTTGAAAAGAAGTAACTAAACTACTAGTTAAAGAGAGGCGGTCACAAATTTGTAACCTTAACGAGAATTGTTCCGCTAGAAATCCTAGTAAAACAAAAGTTGTTGCCAAAAGACGACTGCCCTGCTCCGGTGTTACTAATAATTCTGATGAAAAATACAACCATCTCATTCTTGACAAGTGCTTCTCGAGTGTAAGACAAAATATAAAAATTCTCACCACCTCACATTACTTTTCTATCACAACTCGTCCTCTATTCTGTATATAAATGAAGAAACCAACCTAGGATTATAAATTGGTTAAGTGGCAGGAACACATATTGAGCACAGACTGTCAAAAAAAGATTTCACACGGATGCAGCTAAAAACTGCAAATGTGGTATCCCCTGTCCATGCTATCAATATGTTACGAGTTAGAGAAAGTCTGACAATATTGAGCCTTGAAGTAGATCATTTCGGTACACTGCCCTCGTCTGTATCAACGCTTGCGAAAAGTAATAAAAACAAAGTTGGCTCCTGGAGCTTAAGTTATTATAACACTGAAGAACATGTCAGAAAGCTCCTCAAGGATTGTATAAAGCTAAAGAATTTTTACATGAATTTCAAAACTTAAAAGAAACATAAATTTCAACTAAAGTCATAATTTTTGAAGTTGATAAATGGGTTTTAGTATAATATAAAATAAATTAAATTACTTATTGGAAAAAATTAATCAAAAAGTACAGTGTAAAGAATGACTTGTTAGGTGTTTGATACTTCTATTGGAAACCCTACGCAGCTGGATAGAGTTGACTGTCAGTGAAACATGGTAAAGGCATGATTTTGTTACGGACGGAAAACGGTTATTAATCTCAACAAATGTTTGCAAACTTTCTGCACAATTATCTAATGGATAAATACTTTTACATTACTTTGAATAAATTTAATTTTTCAAAAAGGTCTCAAATATACAAAGGCGGTTTCTCTCACCTTTAGACTTTTGAAAAAAGTAGGTACACAAAATAGCTATAGAACATGAACCTATTTCATTGTTTTTCATATGAATTATTTTTGTCGATTGTATACTAAGCAGCTTAATCATCTCTAATTCTAAACTTATCTTCCAATTGGTAAATACTTTATCTTTAATAAGGAACATCGCAATTGATTATTGATTTAAAGTAAGACAGACCAGATTAAGTGTCAACATTGATGATTACTAAAATAAATACGATTTTGAAACAATTCAGAAAAGTATGGCTGAAAGGTCGTTCAAGTCAGAACCAAAATAATGGTAAATTCGTTGATTAGGAGTTCGTGGCATACATATATTCCTTAACCAGAAATCTTGGTCTTCTAAACTAGTTTAAAGATGAAATCAGAAATTATGGATATACCTACATTTTCTTAGAAGGCATTATGAAAAACATGTTAATAAAGAAAAAGAATCTAATTTAAATTCTTTCAATATATTATTGTGATTAAACCAATTTTAGAAGAGTATTAATCATTTCAGAACTATTTAATCGATTAAATATTACTTAAAATGTTTACAAATTTAATCTTACCCATTAAAAATATCTGCCTGGACATCTATATACATGCATATACGACACTACGTTCGTTTTCCATATGCGCGACTTCGAACTGAAGACTTTTGATAGGTACAACGAGTAAAGTATCTTCGAAGCAGCATTTAAGTGCCCGTAATAACTTAATAGAATAAGTGGATACACTTAACATAGATTTCTGTATATACCGTGCATCGAATTGATGTTCACACAAACTGATGTTTCTCCCATGCTTTAAAACGTGTGGTATTTAAACACGACAGATCCCGATAAAAGAACCATTAATTAATTTAACTTAATTGAGTTGATACATGTGTAACTTGTAATTATCTACGACGATAGGTTTACTTAATAAAAGAAAAATGCTACTTACCCTCTGCGAATGATTAAACTACAATTTAGGTCAGTTCTCTATAGCTTGCACGGCAGGGTTAGACACACCCTCTCTGCTAACGAGGACACAACGACGGTATCCGCAAATATTTAAGAAAATACTCTTTCGATCTGTCTATAGGATTCGCCGGTTTGAAACAATTTATCAAAAAAAAACTACCATATAAACCTACTACATGCTTGAAGCACAAAGTATAAGAATAGATAAAAATGTTTTCTAGTATCTAGTGTATCGTCGACATAGTTTTCCACCCTGGGCACCCTTACTGTTATTAAATGTTCATATGTTTCGCACGATAATTCGGGTATAATTCGCCAACTGAGTACATTTTATGTTTTGACATTTCATTGTTTCGGCCGCGGCTTACTTCGATTATTTTGCGCCGTTACGCCGCGTTGTGCGATTTTCTTTTATTACCGATGTTTCAAAGGAAGTGTGCTGTAACTGTAACGCGAATACGTGTGGTGCTGTAGTTAGCTAACCTGTTCTAACATGTATGTGTGTTGTATAACGTAAAACGCGGAATATTATTATTATTCAACTGTGTCCGACGTATTAGTCGGTGTGTCGTATAACGCGCGGGTGCCGAATTCGTCGACTAACATTTCATTGACTACGTTGGCGCGCAAGCGTCCTGGGTTGCTATGCAATTGCAACAAAAACAACCGCCCGTACATCAACGTTGGACAACACGGGATGGCGAATATACGCGGTCGCTTTATATATTATTAGGGGGAGAGAAGATGGTTACAAAATATATATACGGGATATAGTAAATACGGGTGCTAGTGCGAACGGTAAGCGATAAGGATGAAATTCGTTAAGCGCTCAGTACGAGCGAGATGACAACACATTCACGATGTTCCTATATCCACACCGATAGCTTTACCATCCCCTTTAATACGGAGATCCAGTGCTTTACCTACTACCGCCTCTGTGTAGTACGCGCGCACATGATATGATTTGGTTGTGCGTAGCTACATTACGCCTGCTAGAAATTATCAGAACCAGGTTAAAATGTAGCCATGACTTAATCCTGAGAAAACCAATATAGCTGTCATTGGTAGAATAGTCTATTTTGTTGAGTTGTTCGGTAGTAAGAGTAGGGCTATCCCGAAGCGAGAATTATATATGACGGCTCGATACACACTACAACATTCGCTTCACGTTATTCCTACTTCTACCGATTGCAATCGGCCAGATAAAACGGGCTACTTTAATTATCGACACTAGTCGTTGTGTTGACACATGCCTACACTCGGTAGAAAATTAAACGTCCTCTCCAAATATTCTTTCATTTTTGTAAAATAATAGATGTAACATACCACAAACGGGCAAAACTTGAAACCGTCCGTGAAATACCCAGCAAACAGAAAGATGTCGGGTACGTCTCGAGGACGTCTTGTATTAGTCAAATTCGACCCATTACGTCATCGTCAAAATATTACGTTTTCGGGACGTCGTATATTGTTCAGTTTTGACGAAATAAGTCATCGTCAAAATATAATGTCTTGAAGACGTACTGTGCTGGCCATTTTTGACTAATTTTATAATGGTCTAAGTATAACGTCTTTAAGACGTTGTGTATTAATAATATTTATTAAATTGTCGAATAAATCACTTAAAACGTTGACCGGAAAGATTTTTTTTCGTTAATAAATCCATGTGATATAAAATAAATGTATTGTTATTCTTTTGTATTCTATTATTATTAAATGTATTGTTTTGATAACAAGCGAACCGTTAATAAAATAGTAACAAACATATGCATGAATTTGTTCTTCACTACATTTACATAAGCCTGATTATATCTTATTATAGTTATATATTTTTGAACAGATTCAGCATCTAAAATAATATTTGTTTAACATCTAAATGAGAAAAGACGTGTATATTATGTCTACTTATCTTTTGTTTCGTCAGATCAAAATCACTTTACCTACATCAAAATTTATTTATAATATTTGTTGTTTAATTGTGTTTTGCGATACTGTTTTCAAATTTAGTGAAATTTTACTCTTACTTAAACTGTATGATTTTTAGCAAAAAACCTCAAAGAACGAAATATACGAATTATACAAATTTTTTTCTGTGTGTGGTGGGTACTTAGTTGCAGTGCCTGCGTAAGCTGTATTACTTGTCTGGCTATCACTGCAACTCTCGCTATGTAGTTTTGTGTGTATAAATTGTGTTCAAATGGCTTTGTAACAGCATCATATCGCCTTTTATAATGCTGCGCTGTTAATCACTTTGTTAAACAACAGCGACTGGTAAGTCGATCCGGATTTCAACTCTCTGAAAATATGTCACCATCCCTTCATAGAATTGAAACCCTGCTCCTATCGTCCCGGCACAACGATAGTCAGCCGCCTAACCACTGCGGCTATCGACCCGTTTATATTCATTTAATAATTTACTTATTAATATTAGATCGACTTGCCATTCGCTGTTGGGAGCAAAGTGATTAACAGCGCGGCATCATAAAAGGCGATATGATGCTGTCACAAAAAGCCATTTAAACACAACTTACACACACTAAAACTACACCGCAAGAGTTGCAGTGATAGCCAGACAAGTAATACAGCTTACGGAGTCACTGCAACTAAGCACCCACCACACATAAAAAAAAAAAAGTATTTCCGAATAATTTGCAATTTAGTACGTGTTAAATTAAAAAAAGCAAAAAAGACGTCTTTTGACAGTGCTCCTGCAATTATCGCATGTTTTAAATAAAGTTTAGCTCAAAAATATCACTATTTCCAGTATTCGCCCTAATAAAATCCGCACTCATGCTGGAAAAATTGTCTTCGCACATTTAATTTGTAAATAACTAGTAATTAATCATAACTTCACGTAGTGCATATCTACTACAATAGCGCCAAGCCAGTTGCTAGAGCAGCTGCCTGAATTTTCTACGTGCAAAAAAATTTTTAAGAAATAGTGGAAATAATCAAATAACTGTTAGTAAAAAGGTTTTTAATATTACTTAAAATTTTATACTAATTAAGCCGAATTCAAAACTATAAAAATAGTGAATGTGTAAAATGGATCGTCTTATATAGTACTGAAATCGTTCTATTTATTTAAACCAAATAAGCATTTCGAGCTGTCTTCACGTTCACTTTTGGAGGAAATAGAAAACGTAAATATAATCAAAGTCAAAATCAATAACAGTAAAATACAAGATACACACAATCTTTCAATCGAAATGGATTACTGTGTAAATCTGTAGCTAACAAAGAATAGCAGAAATCCGGTCCTGAAAATGGAGTGAAGTAGAATATACAGTTTCTGCCCTCTTTTCTTCGGGCTGTTTCGGTTAGCCTCGATATCGTTATCGCTCGTTACAAAAATTCCAGTAAAAGAGGACAAAAGCAGGAACACGTTTTATGGGGCAAATATCCAGATGACGGTGGTAATACGCTTTCAATTTTTTCTTTATAGATACAATACGGTACTGAAACTGCGTTATAGGGCTTTTGCCCTATATTGTATCATTGAAAGTAAAGTACAGAAACGACTTATAGCATTATATGTATGGAAAAGATAAGGCATAAATACGGTGCTGCAGATGATGTTAGAGTGTTTGTGATTTTATAACTTATAGTTAATATGCATATATACATATGTACCATAACAGACATAAGTACTGAATCACCTATTTTGCGGGGTGCCGATAGCGATTTAATCTCTGATTTACTATTTGTTTGGTAAACTGTATGTCTCAGGTATACGGCTTCACATATTTATGTATAAAATACGCTAGTTTATATCTGCATATACATATATATATATTCAAATACATATATATATACTTTTAAGTCTTAACGTATCACTTACAACCCTCTTGCATTTGCACAATTAGTATACATATTTAAAATTAATTATTGTTATTAATAATTAAATTAATTTTTATTTAATAAGTCAATCCATATTTCCTGATATACATACAAACAAAACGTAGGTATATAGTATCATTATATCATATAAAGTAATTCACTATAGTGCGTGAAAAGGGACGAAGTAAAATAAAATACTATGAAAAAACAATAGAAACAATTTAATCTGAAAAATGATTATATATCTACGACAACAAAATACATGATGAAGTACTTTGCAATACTTAAGAGGGTCGTCTACCAGCTGATTATTTTACAGCGATGCCATATCTACATAATTCTATAAATCGCTTGATTTTATTTCAATATAGGTAATTTGAAAATTGGAGTTCATACACATATTTCTACAAATATTTTGTATTATTATATATATTTTATATATAATTTTATATATACTTTTAATTATTTTATATATACATATTTTTTATTATTATATACAATTTTGTCCATTAATATTTGATATTAACTTCACAATCTCTATTCCCGTTTACCTTGATAGGGAAATAGAGATTACTTAATTAATTTTTAGATTTAATTATTGAAATTTGCTATGAGCATGCAAAATACGTCTACACATGTCTGTATGAAGCCCAATTTTAAAATACGGTTTAAATAAATTATAAAAACATTATATTATGAAAAAATTTAATTGTGGCAACATCGCCAACTGTCAAACAGTAGTCGGCCCTCTTTATAATTCAGAAAGATATTTTCTATCTATTGTTTTTTGAATGTTGTAGTTAAACTTAGAACAGTAATAAACGGTAAAGATTTACTGCAAATAAGTATACAGGATGACTGGTAATGAAACCGTCATACTTTACAGCGTGTTAGTAAAGATCATTTGCAATACATATAGCCCAATTTCCTTTATCCAAAAGGCGCCAGTTTTCGAGATATTGTATTTTTTTGTTTTTTTCGAGGTTCACTAATTACGCTCACTCAAACTTAAAATTTACGAAAATAGCTTTTTCTCAATTTTTTAGTTTGTCTGCCTAGAGGACATCTCAAGACACATTATTATTTTTTTTAATGTATGGTGGATGCTTAGTTGCAGTGACTCCGTAAGCTGTATTACTTGTCTGGCTATCACTGCAACTCTTGCGGTGTAGTTTTAGTGTGTGTAAGTTGTGTTTTAAATGGCTTTGTGGCAGCATCATATCGCCTTTTATGATGCCGCGCTGTTAATCACTTTGCTCCCAACAGCGAATGGCAAGTCGATCCGGGATTAAACTCTCTGAAAAAATGTCACCGTCCCTCCAGAGAATTGAACCCCGGCACCTATCGTCCTCTCACAACAATAGTCAGCCGCCTAACCACTGCGGCCATCGACCCATTGACGTTAAATACTTGGAAAATTAAAACTTCCGCTTTTGATGAAACTGTAGACACAACCGCTACCGTTGTGACTATTTATTTAGCGATTATGTCTACAGTTTCATCAAAAGCGGAAGTTTTAATTTTTTTTAATTTTCCAACAATCAACAATAAAGGTTAACTAAAAAATATCTACTTAACATAACATTTCACGAAAATGTTGAAGATGTTAATACGTTAAGACATTAATACTTCTAAAGGATCATAATTTTCTATTGCCACATCTATAATCATTTGTAATCACCCTAGTAATCTATAAATCGATCAGATAAACGAATATATGCATACAATATAATAATACAATCATTGTAAAATAAAAGTATTTACTTATTTGTATTAGCAAATCCGTAACTACATTAGAAACTCTTTCTACGAAGTAAATATCCATCTATTAGTATAATTAAGGATCGAGTGGTATTTTATACATATATCGCAAATTATGTGTATACGACGACTAACACATATATTGCTAAATATTACAGCGAACACTGTGATAGTGCTATTTGTAGGTGTATTTACAGTTCATGCTATTGCGGAAGGTATTACTACCTAATGTCTTTATATTCATGTCTAAAATATTTTACAGCATACAGCCGCTGGCACTTTACAGTTGACCAAGTTGTTTGTCTGTTTATATTTGGCTACCTGATTTAGTCCCGAGGAAATTTTATGGCTTTTCGATTCAATACATATGTTTTTTATAGTAGTAGTAGTATGTATTAAACCAGAATCGAAGACAACCATAGCTTGTGAGGTAGTTATATTAGAAAAAAAGTACAGAAATTATATATACACCAATGAAAAGTTATCTCATTTAAACTGAAAAAAAATTGTTGTTTGAGTGTAAAACGTGTTCATTTAACACTATATCATACATTTTCGTTCTGCAATGATTGCTATTGACTGAACAAGTTTTGCAATCAGTGAATTGTCCATAACTTCCCTATAGCTCAATATCAACCTTATATCGAAGGAATGAGGAAGATACGCTCAATCTAAATTTCAAATAATATATAGTGTGTCCCATTTAAGAAACTGTACATATGTTTGGTTCATCCTGGCAATCTGGAACATCCTGTATATATGAGAATAATATTAAAATCTGTAGCTTAAGCCCGTCTATAATTTTTGTACATAACGTTTTTTGAAAGATAAGTACATAAAGTTCGCAAAAAATAAATATAAAATTCAGCTTGAAGTCAGCAAGGCATAGCATGAATTACGTTAAGGATTACATTTTGGTCGATATTTTCTCATTCTTGAAATAGTAACCTTCCCAGCTCCTGGACAGTTCGTATGTCCAAACTCAGAACTGGTCAAATAACCGAATCCATATACATATTCTTTGAAAACTCTGACTGTGTGAGATGATGCATTTTCGTGCGTAAAAATTCCATGTTTGCCCGTAGTATGATCATAGAGAGAATAACACAATCTACTAGAACCTCGGTAATGTACGCTCAAACAAGAATGTGAACTGCTTTCTATCCTATACAGTAAAAAAGCAGTTCACACTTCCATTTGGAGGTGAGTCAGTTTTTCTTTTTTCGGATTTTCTTCATACTGGCTGACGTCCGTCTGATCCAGTTTTCTTCTTCTTTCCATGACACATCACTTCCATCAAAACTCGAAACGACAACTCGGTGCGGACGTGCAATAGTACAGCTGTAGCCAACCTTTTAAAAGGCTATCTACCTAGCATCATTCGAAATTATTTTTAACAGCAGGGAAGGTCATACAACAACTGAAGAACCTAAGTTTCTCTACTTACGGGTTTTACTCCGCAAATATGTACATACGTGAAATAAATGTTTATATACAACTAATATTCACTGAAAAGTAACATTTTCAATTCTTCTCAAAAATCAGTTACTTATATTATTTTACTTATTAGTGAACTAGTTGTAATACTGTCTGATGTATTTATATTATTTATTTTAAAAAATCATTGTAATTTTCAGTGTCATTTAATAACATTACTAAGCTCTACATACATCAGACTTCTCAGTAAATACTTTCGTCGCCGCATCTGGTTTATATCAGACAATCAAAATGTCTCTTACTTTTTTACGCTGAAATCGTCCCACAAAACCGAAGCAATCGCAAACACGATTGCGTTTCTTGGTATAACTTTAAACAAAGTACATAGTTGTGTAATATCTTACTAAATGCGGGAACATCTTGAGACAATTTGTGGTAGATAAAAATATAGAAACTGTATTATCAAGCTATTATTCAGGTTTTCGATAATTGCAAATTATACTATAAAAATAAATCAAAAAGTAAATTTAAGCTTGTAAATCTTGTAAATTTAAATGCATGTAAACAATATCTTATCCCTACATTGTATCAACTTACTCAACAAATACCCATACAATACCACAAATCCGTATAAGTGTCAAGTTTTTAATATTTAACCCCAGTAAAACCTAGTACCTATTAAATTTCAACATTCATCGGTGCCCTCTATATCGTACGATTTTCATCTCGAATTCTAAAACTTAATTCAAATATATGGCGCACTGTATGTATGTTCACTATGTCTGTTTGGCGTGGAACATATTATAAAAGGATTGGGATTATGAATGTTTACCTATGAACGGTTGGCTGGTTTTGTAATTGTCGATAAAGAGAATGACTCACACAGTGCTCCAGATAAAACCTCGTGCATTCGCAATTCGTTCGGTACATTAAGATTAGGGTTGACAGCCACGTTTTAACTTTAAAACATTTTTCGATTGTAAAGTAAACTGATCGACTTTCAATTTCAAATACTAGAGACACTTTTTTGAGAGGGGGCTAAGACATGGCAGGGAACACAAATTATAAATGCAAAGCTTTCGGTGTTAGTTAATGTTGAAATTAAATATCGGAAAACGCATATTGTTCAGAATCTGCCGCTTTATTGCAACACCTCATTGACAACAATTAATTATTTGTTTATTACAAAATATATGGTCATATGTCATATGTGTTATAATAGGGTTTTGCAACTGGTCTTGTTATGTATACACATCAGAATGGTAAAGAAATAAATTAAAAATATGCATGCGTTCTGGAGAAAGCTTCGAAAAACTAATAATTGTTTTAGAGTGTCATTTTGTTTATAGACAAAATCAAGCATTGTTTTATCGAAATTATGTGGCAAACTTCCGGTAGTGTAGTAATTTCGTTAAACCGACACTTCTTTAAATTTTTTGTATTTGAAAAACAGTCCAAATATCATATTTGAATAAATAAAACACATACAAACATTTAAATAACATTTATTTCAAGCAACTAAGAGATATAAAAAGTATGGCGAGTATCAAACAAATAAAATCTTTAAGAGGAGCGAAACTAGAAATCCTATTGTTTGTTTTAACTTAATTCAAGATGTTGTTGGATGTTGTACGGCCTGATGAAGGTTTTTCCAGAATTACGGAACAAGCCTCGCTGACGTTCTGTAACGGTTCTCTTCGATGCCTATTTCCTTGTACCTGTACAGATAGAAAAGCAGGAAAAGTTCCAACATGCGCTATAGTTATCAAAAATAGGTCACAGAAGTTATACCATTAACAACAAAGCTACAATGAAACTATTACATAGAAGAAAATAATTTAAAGTATGTAGTGATACATTTGTCACGCGCCCAAAAAAAGACCTACCAAACTATCAACAATAAGAACAGTTCCAATATGAATGCTTATCTGGCATTTGTGGCCATTAATTAGTTCAAAGAAGATATACTTCACTCTCTAATTGGTTGATAGACCCCCAGGTGGGTATGTGGTGTCAGTGGAACTATGCCATTAGAGCACCCACTCAGACAGAATCCGAACGAAGAGGAAAACCTGACGAACATCAGAGCTGTAGAGGTACAACTTGCACTAAGGTATATGTTACTGCATCAAAGCAAAATATGACTCGCAATTAGCATTCATACTAGGTAGATCCTACTGTTGGATGGTAAACACGAAATGAATCTATATTGATTTGTTGGGGAAACTATATAACTGAAAACGAAACTGAGCATCAAACGAAGAGCGAAATTTGACGGGCATAAGAGCTCTAAGCAGCTCTAAGCAAAACTCAAACTTCGAATAAAGGCCAAACGAAGAGGCAGAATCTAACAGCCCGTTGAGAGTTACCTTACTCCTAAATCATACCCTATAATATATATAGATCTGTCTCCGTTTATTACCATCCTATTCAACTTCTGGTTACATTGCAACTGCACTGTTCAAGTGTTGAATTATAACTCCAAAACAAAGTTGAAGTTTGGGATATCTATAAATAGTTTTTTATGAAATTTTCGACGATATTTGTGGGTTTCTTCAAGCCATATACCTAATAAGGAACAGATAATGAAAATTATCAACCGCATACAGTTTTTCTTAACAATAAAACTTACTTAATGTTGTTTAATTAGTATCTCATAACTATTGCATTGGAGTTAGACAATGATCTGGAACAAATTAATACATATTATGTATAGTATACATATCGTTTCTAAAATTAAGCAAAACAATCTATGAATATGTACAAAATGCAGCTTTTAATATTCATAATACTGCTAGATACATTGTTAATAGATAAATCGTTTTTGTCTAAAGTGTATATTTTTTATCATTTAATGAAATGTTGTAGTTATCTAGAAACAGAACGCTAAATCATTTCTATCAACCGACAGTAGATATATCATATTTTATTGATGTCATTGTCTAGACCAGTGGGTTTCAATCGCCGTGTCGGGAACTTTGGTGTCTCTTTGAATCTTATCGGCTGTGCCACTAAAAGCTGCTGATGGTTACTGAATTTGAATTTCCGAAAAGTCTGGATTACGCGTCCTTCAGTTCACGACAGATAGGCATCAGCTTCTCAACCAATTTTCTTTTTATGATGGACAGATTGGTAATAAAAGAGAGGAAGCCTTAAGGTCGTTTCATGTGTGTCCGCTGACTGCTAAAACGCTTGCATGTGAAACGATCTTTAGACATCGACAGATCTACCTTTTTAGGCGACTGGAAATGAGGATACTAATTTTCGACACAGAACAAAAATTGCGCTGATAATTTTCGTTTGTTATGATAATCTATATTCAATTTTATTGTGCTTTACAAACTAATTAGTTGATTAAGCATTGTGTACTCATGTTTTGAATATACATAGAATTCGTAAAGTAGCGGATAAATTCAAGAAAAATTAAAAGGAGAGTTTTTCAAAAAAACCCTCGGCCCGCCTTTCTTTAGTTTTAGTTTAGACTGTGGAGACTATATCAAAAAAACAGATATGACGTCACCGTTATTTTTTAATGAAACCTTCCAATTTTTTATTAGAAATTTTGAAAGGATAGATTTTTTTACATACGATAAGGTAAATATGGATGGTGATTACATACGGAAATTTTGAAAAAGAAAATTGTAAAAGTTAAAAATTTAATTAAAAGTTTTAATTAAAATAATTTCTTGGCACGTTTGTGGTTTTAAATCTTCTAAATTCGTTGATCGAATCACATGTCTTTTACTTTTTAAGTGTCCCCACAAGATATAATCCAGAGAAGTTAAATTTTCGGTGGCCCTCTTCTATATCATTATCATTATTATTATTATTATTATAACTTTAGCAAATAAGGGCGAATAGGTAAAGCGCAGTGTTGCGGGGCTCCATATTGTTGAAAAAGCATGTCACGCTGGTGCAAATCGGGTGTAAATCCGGTTTCAAAAATATTGGAGTAGAGATGAGTTTATTTCACAGACAGTCCAAATATCTCGCACCAGTCACTGTATCTTTAAAGCAGTAAGAAACTCTTTCGTCAACTTATACCGCACTATACGTTCAGTTTTTGAAAATTTTGTGTATGAAATTTCGTGAACCAATTCGATTTTCCAATAACGGCAATTTTGCTGTTACATCAAAAAAAATATTCTCTTTACAACATTACCGTTGTCATTGAATAATTGTTGCATTTGCTTACAAAATTCATTTTGCCGATCAAAATCATCTTCCGACAGATCGTGAGTAAAATAACGAAATATCTCAAAATTGGTTAGGTTAAGATATAGGGAATGCTAGTATCAATTGAATGAAAATAAAAATAACTATGAAAAATTGTTATAAAATGCAGGGTATTGTACTTGAAATAAGCGACTTATAATTGTTCGAAATTGTTGAAATTGAGTGGTAGATATAAAACGTCCTGTATAAAAAATTAAATATTTTAAAAGACGAAACACTTTAGTGATCTCTTATAATTTGCTGTGTCAAATTTTAAGTCAGTAGCATTTTTGTTTGCAGCAATATTGTGATTTATTTGGAACTGTGTTTTTCCCAAAAAATTGAAATATCCCAAAAGTTATTAATTTTTGGCATATAGCAGAGAACATGGTAGAAGTAGATCATTCGTGAAAATATTGTATTTAAATCGGCATTATCGATAATGTGACAATTTTACATTTCCTCCATAACTGCATTCCTAAAAACTTCTAGTCAAAACTCTTGGTACCACATTCTGTATATGTGTACCTACATCTACAGGCTGGCCATTCGAAAACGAAACGGCATTGACTTTGGGCATTTATTGTCATATAAAAATAAAATGCTCAGGCACATCAACTTTGTCTTTGAGGGGGACATTTATTAGGCGTACAAGCAAACCCTTATCTGCAATCTCTTGGGTAGGGTGAATCTGACCCCAAAAATCTTAAATGAAAAGGGGGGTTGAGTTGTACTTTGATTGAAAGGTCTTTCGATTCTCTTTACAAATGCTAAAGATTAGCAATTTGGTAGCAGTCAGCCCCTATAAATTACTTGTGAATTACAATATTTATAACTTTGGAGATGCTTTGGAGAGAAATGATTTTACAGGAATTTATATCTTAAAAATTTATGTCAGGTGGCGCCACCTTATGGTAGTAGGAATAATTACTGTAGCTAGTTGGAAGTCACATTACAGGTTCCTTTTTCGCACAAAAAAATAAAATTTTCTATTGTGAAATGTATGTTTTATTTGTGAAAAAGAATATTTTATGTACACTAGCTTGTGCTAGCTTACAATAAAATCTCGTGCATCTTAATGTCAAGTAAGCTAATTTTGGAAGATTATTTTTCCTAATGATGTAAGCTTACTTTAGATTTGACAGGTGTAACACAGTATGCATAAAGGTTGATAGAGGTTATGGTGGCTTATAAACCATGGATGTATTATATATGGATAGCGCCTAATATACAAACAAGCGCAGCGCATTGACTCCAACATTAGAGTGAGAGGTTGCACAAGTGAGATAGAGCTAGAATAGGAAAAGGATTCATATACGCCCATAAGATTTACATTGTTATTTTGGTTTCGTTTAGGTATTTATCCGTTTATCTCGTTTAATATTGATCGGATACCGACTTAAATATATGAAATGCGTAGCGGAATAAATAGAGAATAACTTGTAGTTTGGTTTTTATTATAGATACCTAAGTAAATACTATTAAATATATTAAGAAAGCCCATCAGTGCGTTTCCCCATATAGGTATGAAATATACATATGTTAAATCTTCGGCACAAGGCACAAATAATATATAACACTTACCTTTTAGCGTTATATGGGTAAGGTGGTGCATAAAAAAATATTCGTAAGCAAGATTTTCCCAATATATTAAATGAAATTGATTTTTAAAGTGATTTATGGGATATTCATAATCTTTTTGCCAAAAATCACAAAACCGTTTTCAATATCTTTGTCTCAGGTATTGGCGCGTGAAATATACAATTACCATAAACTAAAGGAATACATAAAATTCGTATAATGAGCATGAAATAAACTAAATTAAAAATTAATTCTTATTAACAAAGAACAAAAATGTATTGCTCAAATTTAAACAAACATTAAAATATTAATTTATTAAAACTTAAACTAATACAAAATTATTTATTGGTGTTTAAATATTACCATCTTTGTATGCATTGGCCTAATTCTTACGCCTCCTGCATTAATGGTGTTATTGTAGTGATGCAATCTCAAAATGAAATAATTGTGTAAAATTAGTTTAATTAATTGGTAATGGTGCGAATTTAATGATTGTTGTTCATAAAAGTGATTCTGCAAGTTTTTAAAATAATATAACGCTAAAAGGTAAGTATTATATATTATTTGTGCGGAGGATTTAACATATATTTCATACCTATATGGGGAAACGCATTGATGGGCTTTCTTAATATATTTAATAGTATTTACTTAGGTATCTATAATAAAAACCTAACTACAAGTTATTCTCTATTTATTCCGCTACGCATTTCATATATTTAAGTCGGTATCCGATCAATATTAAACGAGATAAACGGATAAATACCTAAACGAAACCAAAATAACAATGTAAATCTTATGGGCGTATATGAATCCTTTGCCTATTCTAGCTCTATCTCACTTGTGCAACCTCTCACTTTAATGTTAGAGTCAATCCGTGAACAGAATGCGCTATCCATATAATAATACATCCATGTTATAAACCATTTATAAACGTAGTGTACTTTTGAAAATGAAACGCCAACTTAGAAATATCACAAAAAGGTGAAACTAATGCGATTTTATTGCAAGAGTGTACATTCGACAAAACTTTTTAGTATATAAACAAACAAACACATTGAACGTCTATGACAAACAATACTAATTAGCCGATTTAAAATTATCAGTAACCAGCAGCAAAAACTGTGAAACCGTATCGGATTGTTGAACACATTAAATTTTTTGAAGTTACTTATGTGAATGATTAGTGAAATTTAGCAATTATTACTATTAATTGTAAGGTTCGTACGTAGGTTACAAAATGAATAATAACAAACGTAAAAGTACACCTGTAATTCACTGGAAGACCCTGGCACCTCTGAGCCTCTCAATTTCAATGTTCGATCAGAATTGTCAATTGTGGCACAATTCGATGACTATAAGGTTATACAAGCAGCGTCCAAATTCAACAGTAGAACAAATCTTCTATAGTTTTGTTGAGCAAACAAAAGGTATACCTAATTGATTGGTGGCGTATTACAGCAGAGGAATATCGCAGACTTCAAACTGAATTGGATAAAAAGAACCATGACGTAGGAGACTTAGAAAACAAGTTAACAGTTGCACGTAAGTTATTTCGGCCAACAAAAAAGGAATACTTGTAAAGCAGAAGAGGAACAAGATGTTTTTGTGAGTATAATAGTTTAAATTTAGATTTTAACAAGCTTATTGTCCACAAATATTGTAGGAAGAGCAACTAACAAGGGTACAAGATGATTTAACATAAGAATTTAGAAATAAGATTCCAGATTTAAACTAGGGAAAAATTACCATTTTTAGATAATCAACAGTCACTACGACCAGAACGTGAATGGAAGAGGGAGTTCGCCATTAAGTGCAATTCCGAAAATCAACAATCAACCAACAGGTATATACATATATTAAGACTATTGTAGTGGTGAGTATAGGTATTCATTTGAAATAGTTTCCGACATTAAAAACATGCAATAAAATTTAATAAATTCAAAAGTAGCTCAATAGTGTAGAATGATGAAGAGGTATTAGATTGTAATGTCTCTTTTATGTGTTCTATTAACATTTGCTTTACAATTTCTCAGTGTGGTGCTTTTAACCCTCTAACGCTATAAAACAATTACTTTCTAATGAAATCCAAATGCCAGAGCAGCAGAACTTCACATTACTCAGAATAGATACTGCAAAAGGGGGCAGCAGTAGACCTGAAATATTGCAAATTACAGCAAGAGCGTTTCTCTTTGTACTTCATTTTTTGAGAAACTGCAGCAGTATTTATATAAACTAAATAGCCAGATGACAATAGATTCGTTTAAATAACTATGGTTGATTTTTTTAATTAACACACAGACTGAATAAGGCATATTAAAAAAAAACTGTGATAACTTGAACCGTTGCAAATATTATACAGGGTGTAACAATAGTGCGATATTCTTCCATATCTTCATTTTTATAGAAAATACAGCAAATATTTAAATACAAAAGTTGTTTAGTTTTAGTTTTAGTTTGCCCGTAACCATCAGTATCTTTACATTTTTAAATGGAACACCCTATATATGATCCCATTTTTGAAGTGCCCAGGGAATTTTAAGGCAACTTCATGCAGGATCATATTCAATTATTATCATTAGTTTACAAGATATTGACATTTGTTTGAAAATGTTGACATTTTGCTTTCTTCAGAAAACTGCCATTATTTCGGTAACGAAAAAATGTAACATTATGAAACTTAACATAATGTTAAAAACATCTCCTATGATGACAGTAAACAACCGTAGACTTAAATACATTATACAGAGTGTTCTAGAAATCAGTGTCTTTTTGAAACAATTGAAATGGGAAAATCTTCATATTTTCAAATTGCAACACTATTTATTTATATTTATTTTCAGAAATGTTGAAATTCAAGAACATCAAAAAGTTCTGACGAACCAGTGCCCTATATATAGAGGTAACAACAATAAATAAGTAAGTAGTTTTTGAGCTGCATATGTGTAGCCACTAGATGCAGCAGAGAGAACTGCATTGAATTGGTCGATAATGAAGGAGTTGCGTCAACCAGTGCATTAATTTTCCTAATTAGTGAAGTCAAAGTAAAGTCCATCAACAATGATTATCAAAGTAAATGGATGCTTTCTTTGCGATGAAACTGTTGTTGAAAATGTGATGTTTATAATTGCTGCACACAAAGTAAAACTGCAAATATTTTAACAAGGCCACATATACAGGGTGTAACAATAGTGCGATATTCTTCCATTTTTATAGAAAATACAGCAAATATTTAAAAAAAGTAACTTTTATCGGCGTAAAGTTGGTTGAAATGAACAATTTTGGACGACCCTGTATAAATTATGATAAATTTTAGGACGTAAATTTGATGTATGCTAATTCGGCTAGTAACATGCCAAATACTAGGTTTTTAGCTACAATGCCTTCAGAAATACAGAATTTTGAACATAACGTTGCAATTGGTCCTATAAGTATTTGAAAAAAAATGAATAACTCAAAAACGGCTGATTTTTCACATAGAGTGTCTTAGTAAGTTTTGATGCAGAATTGTATGCCCGATTCAAAAAACTCATAAAAAATACAGCATCTTATTTAAATTAAGAAAGTTGACGTCAACTTTCGGTAAACCGGAAGTGGTACAATGGCGCAAATAGAAGAACATCAATAAGTTCTAACGAACCAGTTCCGTGAATTATCCTGCATACTTTTGTAGACAATTAAGAAACTTTTTTTGAATATACAAAGTGACAAAATTAACTTGTTAGAAAGTGTATTTATTAGTATCCCCATGTATTGAGATATTTCAATTAATAGTTGATGTTTTTGTCAGATGAAAAAGTGGAAAATTTAAAATACTAATCGTGTCCGACTATATTTCCGGAAAAAAGACTGTCTTCGCTTTACTGAATTTAATCCAGATTATAGACTCGCACTGTATAGTTAAAATCATTGCTAGGGCCGTTATTGCGTACCTACTTATAAAAATGTTCAAGAGATGCTTACAGCTAGTAATAGTGATTATTGCAATCATATTGGAGTACTGCTTTTTATGTGATACTACGCATGCTAACATTATTTTATTATTTTTCAGAAATCCATCAAAGCGCCCTAAACCCAAAAAATTCTTACCAACGTAGGCATCATTACTAACCTAAGGAATATAAATTTAACAATTTAAATTACTGAAAAAGAGTATACTTACGGTATTTTACTTTCATTTCTATTGAATAATTCTATAGTGATATTAATATACATAATATTTTTATACATTACATACTTACTTAATATATGATCAACAACATTTGCTTTCTAATGTTTTTGTCATTGTATGTGCAGCATTGTGGCTACTATTTTAATAGTTTAATTTTATTATATTTTAATTATGTCTGATGCCCCACCTACATACATTCCGTTTACATATAAATGCACAGATACCTAACAAAGAGCAGTGATAGAAATTAAAATACTATGTAGTATGTTTTGTAATATATTCTAATACTGCATTTGCCACATTAGTATTTATTGAAATAAAGTTGACTATGCTTAAATTACCATAGTTTTATTTTTTGTTGTGATATCTTTTAGTTTTCTCTAAAATAGGTATTTGTATTAGACATCTCTGACTATTTTATAAACACATAAAAAGTACGGTGATTTAAACAAAAGTACCTGTATGTAAGTCAGTGCCGTTTAAAGATTTTCTAGGGACTTTTAGTTTTTTCAATTTTTTGTCAATAAGTAGATACAATGAATTAAATGTGTGAAAAAAGTGAAATACAATAAATAAATAGCTTTTACCCCTCAGCAACTCACAAATACGGCCATACAGTCACCCAACAAGTTATCTACCTTACTTTCTATTTCTCCTTTAGCATTCTTTTTAACATATTGACTATTTATTTACGGAATGAAACAAGACTTATAATACCATCTGCCCATCGATTTTTCGTTAGAAATATTTTTAGGTCGTGTTATGAAAATAAAGAGCCTTAAAGTAAAGTCACTAAACTAATGAATTTCTCTTTAACACATGCAAATAACAATGCTCCATTTGAAAAAATTAAGTCCGAAATGTATTTACACAACTCGATCATTCTGTATAATGGCAAATAATTTCAAAGTGAGTGTAGACCATTATTTTACTTAAGAGTAATTTAGCTCATTAAGGGTGGGTTTATCAATGTGAGGATAAAAGTGTTAGTTAAGTAACTGACAGATATTGCTAACTGGCAGATAAAATTTAGCAACTACAATGCTTTATCTTGCAGATAACTTATATTTAACACTGAATAAACGTTTCATTGTAATTATCTTACAAATAAAATTTTATCTGCAAGAGAATTTATTTATCCTCACATTGATAAATCCACCCCTAGTGATATATTTAATTTTCTAATATTCATTTCCGCCTCTTATAAAAAATTGACGACATTGGAGCGTTTTTTAACTCGCTTTTCTCTCCATAACTATGGGCTTTAGAAGCAACTAACTTACATCAAATTGTTTATAGGAATTAGAAGAATCGATTGTAATATGTATTTTAATACCGAGTATCTCAATTAAAAAAAAAACAATATAGATCGATGAGCTAGTGAAGTATGTATCTAACATGTCAGACGCTTAAATGGGAAGAAATGGGGATTAAGACCAAACATGCCGAATTGGATATACAGAATGGTGGTAAAGCCAACTATGACGTATGCGGCTTTGGTATGGTGGACAAAAAACGCATCAAAGAAACGCAATTCAGAAGCTGAGCAACAGGCTGCAACACACGACTCCGAAAGGGGTGGGGGGTCAGAGATGGAAATGTACGGCCCAGAACCTTTCTTCCTCTTACTTTTATTCGTTTGTAGGTTTGTAGGTTTATTCGTTTGTAGGTGTTTGATAGCGAATTTCCAACGTTTGATAGTCAATAGTTCATTAGCAAACAATAAAACAAATTCTTCGGAAAAACCTATGTGATGTTAGCCCCTCATGTCGTCATTTTGACATCAAATTCAATTTTAGCAGAATCGTTTGTAGGTGCCTGATAGCAAATTTCCAAATCTTGATAGTTGATAGTTTATTAATAAATAATAAAACAAATCTAGTAGGATATTAGGCAGGCAACCAAAATTACATCAGAAAAGCGTCCTATGGGGAACATGTGTAATTGTAACTCATCCCGGCCACATTTGCCATCGAATTTAAATTCCTTTGAGAATAATCGTTTATAGGTGCTTGATAACAAATTCCCAACGTTTGATATTTGAACATTTATTAATAAGCAATGAAAGAAGTTTTACAGAATATTGTGTAGGCAACCAAAGAAACATTTGAAAATCATACAAAATAAAAAAACATAGGTACCTATATTAAAGTTATTTATTTTATAAAATTATTATAATAAAAAAACAAAGACAAGAGGAAGTACTGGATTCAAATTGGATTTGAAAAAGTTAATAAAGAAAACTTAAATTATCAGTAGTAACTTTTACATAATATGTCCGATAGGACGCTTTTCTGATGTGATTTTGGTTGCCTGCCTAACATCCTACTAGATTTGTTTTATTATTTATTAATAAACTATCAAGCTTTGGAAATTTGCTATCAGGCACCTACAAACGACCTACAAACGATTCTGCTAAAATAAAATTGAATTTGATGTCAAAATGACGACATGAGGAGCTAACATCACACAGGTTTTTCCGAAGAATTTGTTTTATTGTTTGCTAATGAACTATTGACTATCAAACGTTGGAAATTCGCTATCAAACACCTACAAACGAATAAAAGTAAGATTTATTATAATTGCTTATAGTGAGTGGCTAACTTTATGGAGCTGTACACATGTTTCACGAAAGTTGTAGAAAACTGCAAATATTTTACCTAAAATGAGCTTTTCGAAAATCTAGTTCCTTACATACCGACTCAGCTCGTCATGAAGATCCCCCGTACTTCAAAGTATATTACAAATATTTAAAAATAGTACAAATTTTTGAAAGGTGGTATTGAATATCGAACGATTTATTGAACGTCTCAGGTGTCGATTTTTTTAAATTGCTAGGTTTTAATTTGACAGTTACATTACATGTACAGTCTCTTTCTAAAGTAATGTCTCCCCCTGCTGATGGATTCATATCAATAATACTTTCCGCTTAGCGTATTATTTTCATCGGACATCTTCGGCTAGAAATAAGCCGCAGGGGATACAATACAGATCGAACGTGTATATAACCTTTGTAATTATAATTTTAAATCTAGATATGTGTATTTATCTGCTAGCGGTAGAATATACCACTTCATTAAACCCTACTTTTATACCTGTGATGGTCAGTTTTCCTAAATATATAATATATAACGTATACTTTCAGTTATTGTTAATCTTCCAGACATTTATTAGAGACAATTTTTGATGCATATTATAACAACATACTTATTTAAATATTAAAATAATACTCATTTTATTGAGGTATACACGTTTATTGATGGACAAATCTCACAAGAAATCCGTCCCAACAAGGATCCCTTTTAAAGTAAAAACAAATAACTGATATATTGGTGAGAACGGTCTATTAAAAGTATTATACAAACGAAACGGGATTTTGAAACCAAATTCTGTGGTCGGATATGGTTGAATATGAAGTATTACGTGAAAATATTTTTGTATAAAAATATTGTATTTGAATTCCTGTTAACCGGAAGTGGGCATCAACGATATTTTAAATAGCATGCTATAAATTTAATTACAAATTCAGCTTCTAAGATACATTTTACACATATTTCATGTATCCTATGCTATACCTAAATATGATACCATTCCTTTTGAGTTATTCGCAATTAAATAAAAAAAGTGACAGCTACCGATCTTACTTTATAGTGATATTACGTCACGTAGGAGCAGAAGAGACAATTGAAATTTTGCATATACACAGCTGATATCGTGTAGTTATATAGAGTTTGAAGTTCTTCTCTGCAATATTATACAGGCTGTTTAAAAACAGTTGCTTACAAAAAACTTCAAAATTCGGAAAGTCGCTTCTTTTTAATGCAACGGTATATATTTTCTTAGATATTCTGATTCTACAAAAGATTATTTTTAATCTATATTAGGTGTTCCTATATCTAAAATGAAAGGTGAATAAGTTCTAACGATTTAATTAGCCTCCGTCCCTAAAATGCTCAGATACGTCAAATTATGGAAGCAAGGGTGCTTAGCTTATTTGTTTTACATACTTATATACTTACTACTTATTTTGACGTCTGTCATTTTGGTTAGTCGTTCTCGCATAACAGAGAAATATATCTGCACCGGTATAATAATTATCATGCCCAATACGAGAATGTATTTTATAACAATAAGAATAGTATATTAAAGTATGAGTGGACAATAGGGTCGTTAAAACACGCGCCATTTTTGAAGCACGACAGTGGAGCCGAAGTGCTTGAAATATAGCAAGTGCAGATTGGTATAACTGATTTTAAAAACCGAGGATTTAATCTTTCATATATCAATTGCACATTTCACATTCCTTTAAAGTAAGAGTTTTTTTCGATAAAATTATTATAAAATATCTCATTGCAGTTTTGACACATTTATTAACAACTTTTTATTTGTAAAATTTTGTTTTGTCAGATCGATTAGTTGACACTTATACTTCACCTATTTTTGAATTGTTGATGTTGCCCCTAGTAACTTTAAAACACGCGCGTGTTTTAATGATCTGTTTACTCACGTGTTTGCATGTTCTAAACAAGCAAAATGGTTTACCAATAAAAAAAATTATTGTATTTGTTACAAAACATATTATAATCTTAGTATTTCTTGTAATTTTTATTTTATCTGTAATAACATATTATTACAGATTGTTTTAGCTTCTGTACACGTTTCTCTCAGTGTGAAAAATTTAGATTACCTAAGAATTTTCCCAAAAAATTAATAATACAAATATAGCAATATACAGAGTTCACGATATTTTTGCAATAATTTTGCCCACGAAGATTTTTCCAAACATTATGAACAGCCTCTTGATGATTGGCGAGCGCTCATATATTTGCCGAGTCTACAAGATTTTTCTAATAATTAACATATGTATCTATTAAAGAAAGTGTTATTTTGTCTATTGCATTATGTTTCTCTACTATAATCAACAGTAAATTCAATTGTTTATTAAAATCTCTCATTAGGTTCCACCACCTTAAACAGAGAAGAAACCAATTTGATCCGATTTATTTAATCCACTTATAATTAAACACAGAAAATGTTTGAAAATTTAAATTAACCAATATGTAAATCTAATATTTAGGTATATATTCAATAATTTTAAATATTAAGCACTATTATGTTATAAAATTATATTTTATAATGACAACTACCCAACTAGCCATTAACGTAAGCAGGATTATTGTCTAACTGCGTTATCATCTATCTACTCTATTTAAACCCATGATTACAAAATATTGCAGTTTGTAATTAGAAATAGACTAACGATGTACCAGACTCTTCGAAACGACACTATTAAAGGGATAATAATGGATTTGCAATATATCAGTTATTTGTTTTTCTATAAAAAAGAGATATTTGTTGGGACGGATTTCTTGTAAGATTTATCAATAAAGGTGTATACCTCAATAAAATGAATATCATTTTAATATTCAAATAAGTATGTTATAATATACATTAAAAATTGTCTCTAATAAAAGTCTGAAAAACTAACAATAACCAAAAGTATGCGTTATATATTACATATTTAGGAAAACTGACCATCACAGGTATAAAAGTAGGGTTTAATAAAGTCCTATATTTTACCGCTGGCAGGTAAATAGGCATATCGAGATTTAAAATTATAATTACACAGGTTATATACATGTTCGAACTGTATCGTATCCCATGTGGCCTCTTTCTTAGCCGAAGATATCTGATGAATACAATACGCTAAGTGGAAGGTATTATTGATATGAACCTGACGGCTGGGGGAGACATTACTTTAGAAAGAGATTGTACAATCAGTATATAAGATTATCTAACTGAAGTTATTTTTATACCATTTACTCCATTACAATAGACTATTTATTTAATAATTAATAGTTTATTATAAAATATGTACAAAGTTTATATTACAATAACTTCATGAAACTATACAATTAACAATTCAACAAGTAATAAATAAAGACGCAAAAATTATGATAATTTAGTAGATCATTCCTGGATGGACGCCGTTGCTGCTTTGGAAGTAAACATTTGGGTTGCTGCTTAAAGTATGTTCCATTGTGTAGAAATTCACATCTTCTGGATTTATGTAGACACCTAAAAAAAGAGAAAAATGATGTTAGTAAAATTTATTTATTTACTTTAAAAACTTATTTTACTTTTAGAGATTGCAAAAATGATAAGTCGAAAAACTACAGAAATTTAAGGAAGTGTATATAATAAGTACCGGTAGTCACGTAGCAATTTATAAACTTTAATGGGATATTTTGAATTTATAACTCCTTTTTAAGCAGGTGTACTTTCTTTTTTATAAATATATTATAATGGTATATGGAGATTTTGATGTTTATTGATACTTTAGATACAACATTTTGATAAAATTGTACAGAATAAAATTTAAAGAAATGGTGACTTACACACAATAAAAAAAGTATGTCAGTACAAAGCGAATTGATGAGTGAAATTTCAAATTATATGAAATGCATAGAAGAAAGCATAATTCCTATAAATATCTGTTATTACGTTGGCAGTTAATGACGCGTATAAAATGAGAAACCAAGGCGAATGGAACGTTCTCTACAGCTTTACTTGGCTCAATTATGTTTGATTCGGTATTTAATAGATCGAAAACGGTATCAGAACAAGAATAGTACGGTGTTAGTCGGAATTAAGTCAGCATATTCGTTATTTGCCTTCATGTTCAACGGTACTAGCGCGTGCTCATACGATGAATCGACATCAAACAGTAGATTGTTTCATGAATTGCAAAAATAAGTACCATTGGAATTTATTCAGAGCAAAAATTGTATATGGATATAGTATTTTGTATAGCATACTTATAACATTAAAGTTTTAATGTTTAATTATAAAGATATGATTGATATAATAATGCAAAGACAGTACAAAAAAATGTGTTAATAACATGACATATCAACATTACTATGGTCACTAGAATCAATTATTCATTTTGTTTTGTATGCGTTTTATGTCTGAAAAATATATCTCTAAATAAGTGATATCGAAGATTGCCTGAGTCTCTATTATGAGGACTTCGAAGTTTCGACCGCGTCACAAAATTGCTATTAATTCCTGTGCCATATGGATCCATATTAACATCCTACGGTTTCCCGGATTTTCGCTAAGTTAGGCACATACTTAAGGATTATTTAATCCTGCAGGCGTTGCCACGTTGATCAACATTTATCGCATTTTGTCAAGCTTAATTGACCACAATATGCAAATATATATGTATTACAATTTTTTTCTGCGTTTCATTGATATTATCAATATCAACCTTTATTTTATCTTGGCTTTGGCTTTGGTACTCCATTTGTTACCATTCCCCTCCCCTTCTCCCCCTACGTATGATTTATCCATCCCACTTTTTTATACTTAAAATTAAAGATAACACATATTTAATTTAGTCCGTACATTAAAATGGAGCACAAAAAGTTAGCAGAATATTCGAAAAACTTTTAATCAAAAGTCTTTGTGCAGCAACTCTTCATTACCAGACTTGATAATCATAAACATAGAATATTAATATTGCACTTGATTCTATAATGACTATATTTTAAATTTAATATTCATCTCGAATAATTACTATTTCCGTATGTCTTGTCCTAAAAGATGAAGCGTTTGTAAACAACACAATCTGTTATGATATGCGTTGAAAACAATCTCGCAATTAGGGTTAATGCGGAAATAAAAGCGGTTTTAAAATCGAGGAATTAATTGCAGTTAAAATTCAACATGTGGTCGACAAAATATGAGATGTATATATGTTTAACTAGAATTGCTAGTTGTTTTGCAAATAAATTTGTTGTTAGTCTGTGGTGGGTTGTGGTCACAAATTAAAGCTGTTAATAATTTTCAACTGTAAAGTGACGATGATTAAATTACCCGTAAACCCATATCGACTCGTCTTAAATATCACTCACGTTCTTACTGACAGAACGAAATTTGGTAAAAACCGCAGTCTTGGGAGTATCAGTTTAAACTATTTATTATGTATATATGTATATATTAATAATTTGATACAACGTACTTGAATATTTTTTAATAGTTTCGGGCCATTTTTACCTTTCTGAACGTTTTTGTCACCATGGCTTTCATATTTTCATGGCATATAATTGAATATAACTTGTATGAATATTTGTTAACAGTTTTTGAAAGCTCTTGAATATTAATTACGTTTTTGAACCCAATTTGAACACTTTATATCCTTTTAAACGCTTTTTCGAACCTGACGATATTTGAAGACTTTGAACAGGAACAGTATTGAAAATTTTGGAACATTTTCTACAGTTTGTGAACATGTTTAGAACAGTCTTTGAATAGGTATTTTAAACCGGTTTTCATCGCGTTATAGTAATTGTAGTAGTACAGTAGAAAATTAAACAAAAATAAAATTAAATAAAAATACAAAAAATATACAAATATCTACTAAATTCGACGTTTCGCTACTAATGTAAGTGGCTTCTTCAGCAGCAATAGTGGGTAGAGGTTACGACTATTTGATATGTAAACCACGCTAGAATCGAAAACCTTTCTATATTGTCGGATCTCACATCTTCTTTGAAGAAAATCAGTGAGCGCTCTCTAAACTTATCTGATATAAAGTGCTCTGAATTTTAAACAAACGAAGTTAGTGCTGTAGTGTACACTGAGCTTTTTCCTTGTTTGCTCCATTTTATTTGTTAACACTTTCTTCCATCTTCTATTTATTTTTCTAAATATTTTTTAATAATTTTTTAATATTATGATTCCACTTATTACTGCGGTAGAGAGGAACAACGTCGTACGTTTTAAACTAAAAATCACAGTCTTTTATTGCCAGCACACAAAGTTTTCACTTCGCCCCTGTATATAATTGTACTTACACTTTGCAATTAAAAGTGTGAGAACTTGTACTGAAGAACAAGAATGAGAATAACTTCATATTAGAAGTTATACGATATTTGAATATAGAAATGCTATTCATGTATACTTATCAAATTATTTTCTTTCATGATTTGCACGTCATGACAGCTATAATAATAACGGCTGCTTGTTAAGGTTCAAATGTATCGGAACGATTTGAAATGAAGATCTCTACTCCGGCATTGCGCAGCAGTTTGATCGCATTAATTGGCTGTAGAATTAATCATAATATTCGTACTGATGCATATTTAAATGAAATGACAGCCATTGTATTTCATATACATATGTAATCTTGTAAAAAGGTGAATATAATTTTTTTATGTTGATGTTCCACTTTTAGCTTTATTAAAACGTTTTATTTTTGAAAGCTAAATATAAGAAAGATTCTTATTATAAACCGTTCATTTCTATGTCATTTTATTCTGCACATGTTGGTCACGTATTCATATTTTTTTATATAACGATCATCTATCAAAGTTAATAAAATGTAATGAATAAACATCTTAATACTCTTCATATGTCCGTTTAAAAATAAAAGTAGAGGAGGATAGAAGAGACACTTAGAAAGTAATCACTATTATTTACATTTAGGTAACTTATGTTTTGAAAAATAAAAGCAATGTGAATCAATTAGGAACTATGATGGAAGTTAGGTCATGTACAATAATGCTAATACCCAGAATGTTGCATACAATAAAGTTCTCCCAAACAGTTGTATAGGTAATGAATTCCTTATTCGAAAGTGCGGCGAATTCTTAATTAAAAATGTTTGTGATTCAAATCGCAAAAACAGTAAACGAAGAAAATCTAGGTAATTTGTGTATATTTTCAGAAATGAAGAGTATAATAGCTATACAACGAAAAGCGTAAAAGTAAAAGTTTTGGAAATAACGCGGAAACTAAGGACGATAGCCAAGGTTGCAGAAGAAATCGACGCTGAACGAATCATTTTGCTATATTTCCTTGTTATCAAAATTGCCTATCTAAGCATCGAAATTTGTCCATCCTGTACAGTCTAATAAAAAATATCACAAAAAACAGAACTAGCCAGTGCATAACATTTATGCCTCAAATTGTGCTTAGAAAGTCTCTATACCACTAAATTCTGAAAACTAGATATACATAAGTAAAAACAAGAAATTTGTTATTTTTCAATATTGGGTAAGTCCGGGGGAGATGGCCGTACGGGAGAGATGGCCAGTACAAAATAATTCTAATTATATTACACAGATGCCGTTAGTTGTAATCGAGATCGCTCAGTCTTGCGGTTTACAACGTGCGCCCAAGATATTTGTGTGTGAAAAAAAACATTAAAAGTAAGTAAAAACTATTTCTTATTTGAATACATGTTGATTATAAGTTATGGTATTGCATTTTATGTTATTTCATAAAAGTTTCACAAAATCTTGCTTGTTTTTGTAGTTTGATGTGAAGTGATACCTTTTTACTTATTCTAACCTAAAAGTTACCAAAATTAAACGCATGTAACTTTTGCTTTATTTGGATGGCCATCTCTCCCGGACATTTGGGATAGATGGCCATACTTTATCTGGGAGAGATGGTCATGCAGTCGTAACTGCTATTTTAAGATATTGAGGAGAGTTCTAAGAAACCAAAAACAAAAAAAGTACTGTTCAATCTACTGAAAATAAGTCAATTAAGAAACTTAAAGGAAGCGATAACGAAGATAAAGAGGAGGACAAATGCAGAGGCTGCGGCGATAATTATTACAAAACACAGCTTGCACACACACAGGCTGCAATGTGTAATTTGTCTGCTCTGGGTGCATGAGACTTGCACGGAGTTTGAAGATATGTGTTCCAACTGCGGAAATAAATAAAAGAAGGAGTTCAGAGATGAAAAGAGTAAGGGAAAAGAGAGGAAATGCACTGGCCGTCTTACCCTGAATCTTATGGCCATCACTCCCGGACACTCCGGGTGAAATGGCCACACGTATTCTTTAATCTATTTATATAACTCAATTTTTTTATTTTTGTACTGGCTTGATATTAAAATTTGTTAACTATGATAAATAAAATTTAGTTCAATATTTCAATCGTTGTCTTATACCTCATGGTTTCTCGACAACAGGCTCTTAAAGTTAGTAAGGCCGTCTTCCGCGGACTTACCCTTATTCAACATTTCTTGAAATAAGGGATGAACTTCAATTTCAAATTGAAAGGTCAATTATTTGATTGAAATTGTCTGCTTAAAAATGCCTTTTTGCCCTTTTTACAAATATTAGTGAATTTAATATAACACTTCAGGGAGCTTATTCTTGAATGTGTACGACTGAAGTCGACTACTTTCGCAGTCGCATCGTTTAATGTCGCATACGTTCACAAATTCTTATTCCCGAATGGTATGCGACCAGTATGCGATACAATGATTTGACAACGTCGCAAAATGTAGGCAAGCCAACGAATGAAAACACAAATACCTAGATAAAAGTTAGTAACTTCTGGTAACTTTCAAATGTTAAGTGCAGCACTGTATTTCGATAATTTTTGTCAATCATTTTCTGTAAATACCAAGGCGTAATAAATGGAAAAAATGAATTGCCATAGTACGCATGCAAGGATAAGTGACGAGCAAAAACATATTTTACTAAATTATTTAGAACACCCGCAATTGAAAAGCGGGAAATATTCCGCGACATTCACATATAAAAGTGCTCAAAATATGTGGGTGATATGTTATTTTATATTAAAATACTATTGCATTACTTTATATACACCTATGCTATATTGGTTTTACATACGATAGCAAAATTAACAGTAACATTTCATATATCACAGCAGAATAGTATTCTTCATAATGCACATTGCCCGCTCCAGTCTTTTGCTGCTATTAAAAAGTTTAAAGCAAAAGCATTTTATATTAAAAAAACCTCTAGAAAATAGTTTTTGGTGGTTTTAAATATGCAATTTGGGTATTTCAAATGACTTAATCATACAGCAAAGATCGTTTATAAAAAAAAAATATTTCTTCTCAAATTTGAGATCGAACATGATACCTATATCGAAAATAAAAATAATTTTAAGCTAAAAAGTTCATGTCGAAATAATTATCAGAGGGTAATGTAGTGCTAAATTTTACGTGGCACAGTCTTTGCAAATCCTCTCGGTACACTGTAAACATATCGGTATTTTACACATGAAACATATGTGGGTGGCTTTTATTTCTTTCTTGGAAGGACATTTTTCTGTACGTGGTTCGTTTAGGAGGTTAACCAATTTCAAATGGGTATTCTTCATCCAATTTTAGAATTCGTACTCATCATCTGAATCAACATCGCTATCTCAGAATACACTTCTTCCGCCCATTTCAACAAAGTTTCATAAAAACATCTGTGCACCTCACTCTCTTTGAGGGTCTACCCAGGATTATCTTGTGTAGACATTTTAACGACTAGAATACTACACAAGATCAGTAAATTAAACTGTAAACATAATAACATAAATACAAACCTCCGGTAAATTTTACCGGTTACGATCTTCAAACTAATAGCACAACTTTATTTGGTACGTAGCAAATAACGCATTCACCTTGGTAAGTTGCTCAAAACTGACTCTCAACAGAGTCAACTCTGCTCTCAGAAAAGTATATTATAGACGCATTATATCTGTAAGTGACGAAAATCGCCGAAACTTGGTGAATCCGAAACCACGAAACATTCGCCGGTATTATTTACCGGTCATCTGTGAAGTGGTGAAGGGTTAATAAACATGTATGAAATTGTATACACACAATCTACTTTAGTTTCCGCTAACTTCACACCTTTGAATTTTATGCGATTCGTCTGCTTTGTACCAGACGTTAAAAGTGGTCGACTTAAAGCGCATGAAATTGACGCGATACGTTTCAAGAATTGGATTTGCACGTGACTCGCACACAATTTTGACATCTCGCACGAAATTGGTCGATCGCACACATTCAAGAATAAGCCCCCAGGACAAACAGGTAAGTATATTTACTGCTCATGAAAAATTCTTGATAAACATGGACAATTGTTTTCAAACAATTAAGAGGAGGAATAAGGTTGAAGGAGATAAGGTAAGGAGGAAAATTCATTTATTTTATTAAAATTTAAATTTAACGGTCCTGTTTAAATAATTTATTTAGAGAACATTTGGGTTAATTTCGTAATAACTGTTCCACACAAATGAACAATAATTTAAAATAATTGTCTTTTTTTGTTGCAAATAATTTGCTTACAAAACGTTTCATGAAAACAATACTTGCAAAGCAAAAGCTATAATAAATATGTACATTAGGAAAGTTTTTCCACTAATTCCATTTAGTCAGTTTTTTTTAAATTAACCTTGACCTATGTATCAGTGATGTAATGGAGGAATAAAATAAATACTAACATTTACAATACAATAGATTTTAAGTGAAAAGATAAAATATTAATTTGAAAAATTAAATATTTACCTAACGCTTATGCCTAATAATGACAAAAATCCATTTACTAATCTAAAAACAAAGATTAAAAGGCGCTGAATATCAAAGTAACGTCGTCTATAAATTACATTACAAATACTGTTTTAAAAAGTATTTATAAGCACAGAGACACTGCTTCTTATAATATATCCATGGAAACGGCTTTATCTAAGCATTCTAAAGATAAACAACTTAAATTTGATTCAGACAATTTTATTAAGTACCTACTTATATTGAAAAAGGAAACTAATGTAATATTATATTATATTAGAGGTGTTAAAAGGGTGTCAAAGTTTATATGGAAAATAATATTTTTATGGTTCAATTCACTTGAAAACTGGTAATACTTGTTTTTGACACAATTAGTAAAGCATGTTTGTCGGCGTTCCCAAATTCAGTTCCTAAGGAGATGGCAAAGTTTGTATTGAAAACAATATCATTATGATCAAATTCACTTGAAACTTGGTATTAATGCTTTGGACATAATTTATAAATCACATTTTTTGGAGTTTTCAAGTTCAACCCCTAAGGGTTCGCGTACGTAGGAGTGACAAAGTTTGTATATGGAAAGTAATATTTTTATGGCATACACTGTTTGTACAGTTTGTTGATTGTGTGACAATATATAATTTCAATTAAAATGAAAATACTGAAATAACTAACGTGGTTAAACTTGAACACTGCTTAGGAAATAGACAATATTCTTACCTTTTACGCAAAAAAGAGTCTGTTACAGACTCTATTAAGAGTAACCCAGTCTTTCATTAAGGATCCCATTTTCCCTAAATGTTTTGCGTGACCTATTATGTAGTACTTCAAATAAAAACTTAACTTAACCATTTTGTCATAAAAATTGTCGTTAATTTTTCTCCATTTTCTCAACTTTACCTGTACTGTTTCATTTATTATTTATTTATTTTTACAGTAGCATATTATATTATAGCTTACTTATGAATGAATAACAAAAAATATGTTACCACTTTTTATATATTTTCAGATACATATATTGTATGTTATGAAATTAAAAGTGTTTTCCTTTTCTGCAGAAGCATTTTGCCATATTGCTTAATCAAAGTCCAATATTGGTTATCGATAAACATACATATAAATCATATCCCGCTGTTTGGACAAATATTTATGAAGGTTTCGCTTACTTACATTATATATTTATGTAAATTAGCCGTTAAACATACTGAATCCTGATGGTGCGAAATGTCAGCTGCCATATGTGATACACTATTGTTACAGATATTGAAAGTTTCGATACTTCATTTCTTTACTACACTACTACGTAAATGTATAGGTATCACTGACTTCATTGGGTAGCCAACTGAATTGATTATAGTTCGACGTAAAGATGACCGACTGTATCTAAAACAATAATGGTTAAGCTAACGCAAAAGTGCGTTTCAGGAAATGACTGCCTTCATTAAAATTCGATTTCTCTACTGATTAGTATTAAATAAAATATATCACTCAATTAATAAGAATAGAAAGAAAGAATATCCGGACTTACTTTGAATTAAGACGCAATTTATCACAGAAGATTTCACATTCTATTTAACCGGAAAGAAAAAGTTTAATTAAACGCTGTTATAAAATGTCTTAATTATTTGAAAAAATTACCGGAAAAATCAATTACGCTGCCGTAGCATAAAAAGAAAGTTTTGTAAGACATCGAACTTCTCATTCTCGATAAACAACAAATATGCTTGAATGGAAAAGCTTAGTTTAATAGAAAATTCATTGAATAGAGCGGCAAATACAGTGAAAGTTTTTATAGCAAATAATGCTGAATCCAGATTTATGTCTTCGCGTGTTCATGTAAAATTAGCAATTGTTATTGCACTTTACTTTTCTAAGAACGAAAAAGTTTTAAAATATTATACATATTATAAAAAAAAGTATAGTGATTTTGTACTAAATTGGAGAATGAATTATTCAATACACGTCCTCGATACAATAATTATGCAAATCTATTGCATTCCTTAACGTTGTCAAGGAATACTTTCTAGTTTATAGTCATCCAAAGAAACGTAATCATTAAGAAAACACGTTTTTTTTTAATCGGAATTGCAAAATGTTTCCTGCACTGTTATGATATAAGCACAACTTTAATTAGATGTATTGAAGTTATTACTATTTTTATACCTATGATCTCGTAGAAAAAATATAAACAGCTATTTTATATCATCCTTTTAATTGCAGATCTTCAAGAAAGTTGCTATTAAACAGTTTTTATCATATAGTTAACGGTCGAGATAAACGGGATATAGATGTCGTAAACTTATACTATTCTTTAATATTAATTAAATTAACTTTTTTCAACTGAAAAAAATCGACTCAACCGAGCTAGTTTATCTGAATCTAATTTACAGACCATGACTTCCAAAGAACGGCAGTGACACATATATACGACAAAATATAAACATAAAAAGTCTATCTATGATAGTCTATCCAAAAGGTTCTTTTACTCGAAGAATCACTAACTATATACATATTCTAACTACAATTACTTATTCAGTATATAAGTATGAGTCTTTCTTCCCCGGTGATGCCATTTGGATTTGATTTTGATATTAGAAGTAACTACTAACTTTTAGTAAAAAAATCGGTAAAAATTGTTGATGTAAGTTGTTCTTATAGATAAAACAAACAAAATTAATGTTCTGCACATTATTTTTAAGTCAGCTGATTATTGACATTGGAACCGAATAGTGGTACAATTTGAACAAAATTGAATGATTATAATGTTGCTAGAATATACATTATTCACCTATTAATTTTTACATAATAATATTAAAGGGGTTTTACATTAATTAGTGGTAAAATCATGTAAAAAGTACATTTTCCAACTTTGAGTTCGATTGAACTTTCTGTTGCCATGGGGAATCAAGAGAAGTTTTATTTGTTGACAAAAAAGAATGTAAGCACCTCGTTACCTGTTTTTGATTTTTAGAATTTATCGACGTGTTTCTCAAAAGAGCAAATGTGATATTTATTACTTAGAGGGAGAGGACTCCGATATTGGGCTTTCTACTGATGACAACCAAACATTTTGCATTACCCACCATCGCTTATTGGTAGAAGTAGAAGTACGACGATCGTGAATTCGATTAAGAAAATGAGTTGCAGTTGAATTTGGTGCAATGGTTGTGTCGACAGAAAAGTAAAAAGAAAATTATTCAGGTAGTTCCAAAATTAATAAATTGCATAAAAAAGATATAAATGGAATAATTGATACAACTTATGAAAACGTCTTCACTACACCTGAAACGTGGCCCTGTTTTACACAGTTTTTCGATGATTTTATCAAGGCTTTATATGAATCAATGTCCAAACGCACGGAAACGGCATAACAGTGAAATATGTCACTCTTTAGGAATTCATATGATTAGTAGAATAGAAAAAATGCCCAGTTGTTGCTTGTACTGATGGTCTCAAGAAACAAGACTGCCTGTAATTTTTTTTTTCTCTCAGATCAAGTTTACACATAGATAGTAACTATATGAAAACAAGAGATAATGCACAGTACGATAAGTTGTTCAAAGTGAAACGAGTGAAACCCTTCTCTGATACTCTAACGATAAATAAAAAAGATGCGCATGGGTAACGCAACTTTGTCGATCATATTATCACAACGTTTAAAGGTTCCTTGAAGCAATATATGTATATTTAGAAACAAGTCTTATATACAGAATATGTCACAAAAAATTTCGGTTAAAGAAATATAGGAAGCTAATAAACAGTGATTTAAAATTTTAAATTTCTACTTCTTCCTGTTACATCGAAAATGTGTATCAGCGCCTTTATTTGAAATTGAGTTACCTTTTTTTTTATTGTTTGACAGCTATGAGCTATTACAAACGCTCATATTACTAAAAAATCCAATGCGTGTACAATTTAAAGTAATTATTTAAGAAGCTGTATTGTATCAAATGCAGTATCATAATCTTTACAAAACTATTTCGGGAATTCGAAAAAAAATTCCAAACTTTTTATCAAGGAAAAAACCCTATAGGAAAATGTCGTAGTTTTAGAGTTATTTTACAAAATAGGTATGTATTAAATTTCATTTTGAAGAATCGATTAGGCTATGGAAAATAAAATGAATAAATAAAAACAAAAGAAGTAATAGTGTAATAATAATCTAAAACCTTCAATTCAATAACTGTGATATAAGATCATGGAAAGGAACATAACCATGTGACTGCTACTTAGAAAAATCATAATAAGTTTGAATGAATTTCAAAGTTAACTCCGAATTATGTGTTTTATTCGGTACTGTCTCTATACAATAAACTATTAAATAACCTATATTATATTATCAAGTACAGGGTGTTTAAAAAAAGTATCGGATACTCTATTCGCTTATAGTTCTCGTCAAGGTAAACAAAAAAGGCTTAATATACATAGGTCCGCAAATCAATTGTTTCACAGATAGAGGTAAATTTCTACTCTCATCAAAAAATTACATTTTTATAAACAAACAGTATATTACTACATTAAATATTTTAACAAAAATAGCAGTTTGAAGAAGATGTTCTACATGTCCACTTGCCATTTGTATACATGCTTCACATCTTCGCCGAAAGGAAATTCGTATTCTTTCAAACAACCCTGGATTTTGTCTGATTGTGCGACATTTGTTTTCAATGCGTTGTTGTAGTTCAGCCAGATTAGTAATTGGCCTTTAAAAATTGCTTTACTGTGACAGCAATGTGTGGTGCTGCACCATCATGCAAAAACCATTAGTTAACTCTCAATTAGAGGAACATCTTCTAGTAATGGGGGTAAAATATTAAAAAGTTGAGATAATTTTCGCCATTTAAACTATTTGGTAAAAACACCAGGCCTATGAAACAATTTACAAAAATTCGCAGCCAAACGTTCACAGAATATCGGTGTTGATGTTTTGTCTCCATATCAGCATGAGGATTTTCATCCGTCCAAATGTGGTTGTTGTGGGAATTCATTATTATATCGTTTGTAAAAAGAGCCTCGTCAGTAAATGAAATATTAGCAACAAAGCTTTCATTTTGAATAAGTTTTTCTGATATGATTCTACAGAAAGCAAGTCTGGAATCATAATCCGGAGGTAATAAAGCATGTACCCGTTACAAATGATAAGGATGTAGCAGCTGTTCTCGCAAAATCCTCCATACTAAAGTAGCATTGATGTTTAGCTCCGTAGCTATTGTTCTGCTGGTACTGATATTCGGATTTTCTTCTACTCTTGCTAGAACATTTTCCTCAGTTTCTGAAGTTGCCATTGATCTTGGTCGTGCAGCATTATGTGTTTTAACAATAAATGAACCATTTTCACTTAATCGTTGATGTAGTCGTGGAAACAATTTATCCGATGAAATTGCACGATTAGCAAATTCTTCGGCGTATGATCGCCGTGCTTCATAAGTATTGCCATTACCACGACCGTACATGAAATGCATATATTCGATATAATCCGGTCTATAAAAAGTACCAGTGCAGGGATTGATGGTCTGAATATATCATTCATACAATTATGCTGCCCTCACATTTTGCCGTATATCACCCACATAATAAATACATGTTTCAAAACCGGTCGATTCCCAGTGCCTTGGAAACAATCTCTGGTTATCCCATTGCCAAAGAAACCAACTGTGACAGAACTTAAAGATCTGCGCCCTATCAGCATTCTACCTGTTCTTTCTAAAGTCGCTGAAAAATAATTGAGTTACAACTCAAAGAATACGTAGCTAGATATAAAATATTACCTGACGTCCAATCTGGCTTTCGAAAGAAATTTAGTTGTACCACTGCATTGCTAAACATAATAGATGATGTAATTCAAAATAATGATCAGGGTAAATTAACTTTAATGTGTCTTTTGGATTATACTAAAGCTTTTGACACACTTAATCACATACTCATGTCAAGTATACTTCACCACATTGGTTTGGGACGAGGTGCAGTCGACTTATTATACAATTACCTTACTGACAGGCAGCAGTGTGTTGTCATTGATCATGTGAGATCTTCTTTTCAGTGTGTTAGAGCGGGCGTTCCTCAAGGATCCATCTTGGGGCCTTTATTGTTCTCAATTTACCAGTATGCTTGCCAATACTATAAAATTTGCGAAGTGTCACTTTTACGCCGATGATACACAAATATATCACTCCTTTCTTCCCTGGGAAGTACAAAGAGCGTGTACGGAAATGAACAAGGATATCAATCATCTACGTTTTGGTTGTTGTGGGAATTCATTCGCATTATAGCGTTTGTAATATGATTCCTCGTATCATCTAAATGAAATAAAATTAGCAACAAAGTTTTCATTTTGGTATAAGCGCAGGCTGCATATGATTCTCACAAAGAAAGCCAAGTTCTGGAAACATCATTCTGGAGGTAATAAAGCATCATACCCGGGTTGCTTAATATGATATAAAATGTAGCAGCTGTTCTCGCAAAATATTCGCATATTAAAGGTTCTTTAATGTTTATGCATAGACTGTAGCAATTCAAGAAGTTCTTCTCCTACTGAAATTCGGATTTACTTCAACTCGATGCTAGAACATTTTCCTCAGTTTCTGAAGTATGCCATTGATCTTGGTCGTGCAGCATTATGTGTTTTAACAATAAATGAACCATACTCTTTCACATTAATCGTTGATCTAGTCGTGGAAACAATTTATTCTGTCCGATGAAATTGCGACGTATTAGCCAATTCTATTGGCGTTTGATTCT
>CM043015.1:63693421-63796689 GCA_023690525.1 Holotrichia oblita
CATAGGTATAATCAATAACTTTGAAAGATATGGCTGTTTAAATCCGTGTAAACACAAAAAGGAGAAAGTACTAGAAAATGAGCAACGCAATGTTTTAATTTGTGCTGCTGTAGAGAAGCAACCACAAATATCTTCGCAAAACACGCAGAACAATTTGATGTTTCTGACACTACGGTTCGTAGTGTGTTAAAAAAATGTAAATATCGCTCGTATAAATTACAAAAATCAAATGAAATATTTCCCGATGATAAATATGAACGCCTAGATTTTTGCGAGAGGATTATCGAACAATGTAACAATAATGACGAGGTTATAAAAAGAATTGTATTTACAGACGAATCTTAGTTCGCTTTACATGGTCGACACAACCCAAGTGTTGCAAGGTATTGGTCACAAGAAAAGAGACCCTGTACTTATGACGCTCGAACACAATACCCCGCAAAATTAAATGTTTAGGCTGGCCTATTACATAACAATATAATTGGGCCATTTTTCATAGAGGGAAATCTAAATGCAGCAAAATATCTCGATCTTTTACAGAATAATATAATTCCAGCTTTGCGAAATGTAGCAGATATAAATACGCTTTGGTTCCAGCAAGACGGATGTCCTGCGCACAGTGCTGCACCGGTACAACAATATTTGCGAAGCATATTTGATAACAGGTTGTTAACTAACTGGAGTGCTATTCACTGGCCTCCCAGATCACCTGACCTTGCGCCTAATGATTTTTTTCTATGGGGGTACCTTAAGTCTTCAATTTATCAATTTCGAAATAACAGGCCTAACACAATAGAACAATTACGAGCACAAATTGTCCATCATATGGCAAATATTCAACCTGACACAATTTCAAATTTTCTGAGAAGCTTCTACGATAGAATAGGGTATTGTGCCTTCGCAGCAGGAGATCGTTTTGAACATGTAATACCATAAATTGACGACTTGTTTGCCTTATCGTTTATTTAGACTTCACCAATAAAACATCGTTTGTGGTTTACTTTTCTAAGGAAATACATTATTTAGGTTTTAGAATAATTTTTGCGTTATTTCTACATTTTTTACTAGAACAGTTTTTATTAAACGAATTCTAAATGCAAGATTGCTATATTAGAAAAGCTTACTTATTTGCACATCTTCAAGGGATAGCTTACGGAAAGATGTTTATTTTTTTTACAGGGGAAAAGCTTTATTGCCTTCTTTACGTGTGTAATTGCTTCTCTTATTTGTGAATCACATTTTCAAGAAGACTCATCATCTATGTTTTTACCAGAAGCTTCTGATTAGTATATAAAGTTTATAGACATTTTGAGAATAAGCAAATAATTATTGTATTGTGCATATGTATTGAACAGAATACAACCGTACGGTCTCAAGTGAAGCGTGCATCTAACTATCTAGTCACGGTGCGAAATCTCCCTAAATAAGAGGTGATACCATGATTTAGAGCCATCTATTGGATCGTGAGAACTGTTGGCGGCAAAATTCAAAATAGTAGGTAATTTATTTTCATATCATAACTAAAAATGAATTTTGTTTTTGTTTATTTTACAATTAATTATTACAATAGTATCATATCATAATGATAATGTAAATAATCAATTGTAAAATAAACTAAAACGATACATTAATATAACTTTACATATGGCGACTTGTAAGAATGTGGTGTGTCAAAAAAGAAAACAAAACCTATATAGACAAGTCACTATCGTTAAAGTTTATCAACTAAACCAAGCGGTTATTTACTTAACACTACAGCTAATAATAATTATAAAAACGCATTAACATTCAAGCGAGGAAAAATATAAATCAATTTAAGTACAACTAATTCCAACGACAACTGATTAATAACTGTCATAGGTATGCAATCATATGATTGTGGGCTTGTTTTGTTTATCTTTTAGCGCTAGAGCGCCCTCTTACGGAACGTGAGAATCTTGCGGCCATGACAGTTTCGTATCTTATATTAAAGATTACATGCTATGTATCTAGTAATACATCCCTACTTCTCTATTCCCGAATAGTTCCGATATACAATGCCCCGACTATAGGGCGGCTGTTTGATCTGTATATATATGTATATGCAGATATAAACTGTAGCGTATTTTATACATAAATATGTGAAGCCGTATACCTGAGACATACAGTTTACCAAACTAATAGTAAATCAGAGATTAAATCGCTATCGGCACCCCGCAAAATAGGTGATTCAGTACTTATGTCTGTTATGGTACATATGTATATATGCATATTAACTATAAGTTATAAAATCACAAACACTCTAACATCATCTGCAGCACCGTATTTATGCCTTATCTTTTCCATACATATAATGCTATAAGTCGTTTCTGTACTTTACTTTCAATGATACAATATAGGGCAAAAGCCCTATAACGCAGTTTCAGTACCGTATTGTATCTATAAAGAAAAAAATTGAAAGCGTATTACCACCGTCATCTGGATATTTGCCCCATAAAACGTGTTCCTGCTTTTGTCCTCTTTTACTGGAATTTTTGTAACGAGCGATAACGATATCGAGGCTAACCGGAAACAGCCCGAAGAAAAGAGGCCAGAAACTGTATATTCTACTTCACTCCATTTTCAGGACCGGATTTCTGCTATTCTTTGTTAGCTACAGATTTACACAGTAATCCATTTCGATTGAAAGATTGTGTGTATCTTGTATTTTACTGTTATTGATTTTGACTTTGATTATATTTACGTTTTCTATTTCCTCCAAAAGTGAACGTGAAGACAGCTCGAAATACTTATTTGGTTTAAATAAATAGAACGATTTCAGTACTATATAAGACGATCCATTTTACACATTCACTATTTTTATAGTTTTGTATTCGGCTTAATTAGTATAAAATTTTAAGTAATATTAAAAACCTTTTTACTAACAGTTATTTGATTATTTCCACTATTTCTTAAAATTTTTTTGCACGTAGAAAATTCAGGCAGCTGCTCTAGCAACTGGCTTGGCGCTATTGTAGTAGATATGCACTACGTGAAGTTATGATTAATTACTAGTTATTTACAAATTAAATGTGCGAAGACAATTTTTCCAGCATGAGTGCGGATTTTATTAGGGCGAATACTGGAAATAGTGATATTTTTGAGCTAAACTTTATTTAAAACATGCGATAATTGCAGGAGCACTGTCAAAAGACGTCTTTTTTGCTTTTTTAATTTAACACGTACTAAATTGCAAATTATTCGGAAATACTTTTTTTTTTTTTAATGTGTGGTGGGTGCTTAGTTGCAGTGACTCCGTAAGCTGTATTACTTGTCTGGCTATCACTGCAACTCTTGCGATGTAGTTTTAGTGTGTGTAAGTTGTGTTTAAATGGCTTTGTGACAGCATCATATCGCCTTTTATGATGCCGCGCTGTTAATCACTTTGCTCCCAACAGCGAATGGCAAGTCGATCTAATATTAATAAGTAAATTATTAAATGAATATAAACGGGTCGATAGCCGCAGTGGTTAGGCGGCTGACTATCGTTGTGCCGGGACGATAGGAGCAGGGTTTCAATTCTATGAAGGGATGGTGACATATTTTCAGAGAGTTGAAATCCGGATCGACTTACCAGTCGCTGTTGTTTAACAAAGTGATTAACAGCGCAGCATTATAAAAGGCGATATGATGCTGTTACAAAGCCATTTGAATACAATTTATACACACAAAACTACATAGCGAGAGTTGCAGTGATAGCCAGACAAGTAATACAGCTTACGTAGGCACTGCAACTAAGTACCCACCACACACAGAAAAAAAATTGTATAATTCGTATATTTCGTTCTTTGAGGTTTTTTGCTAAAAATCATACAGTTTAAGTAAGAGTAAAATTTCACTAAATTTGAAAACAGTATCGCAAAACACAATTAAACAACAAATATTATAAATAAATTTTGATGTAGGTAAAGTGATTTTGATCTGACGAAACAAAAGATAAGTAGACATAATATACACGTCTTTTCTCATTTAGATGTTAAACAAATATTATTTTAGATGCTGAATCTGTTAAAAAATATATAACTAATAAGATGTAATCAGGCTTACGTAAATGTAGTGAAGAACAAATTCATGCATATGTTTGTTACTATTTTATTAACGGTTCGCTTGTTATCAAAACAATACATTTAATAATAATAACAATACATTTATTTTATATCACATGGATTTATTAACGACAAAAAATCTTTCCGGTCAACGTTTTAAGTGATTTATTCGACAATTTAATAAATATTATTAATACACAACGTCTTAAAGACGTTATACTTAGACCATTATAAAATTAGTCAAAAATGGCCAGCACAGTACGTCTTCAAGACATTATATTTTGACGATGACTTATTTCGTCAAAACTGAACAATATACAACGTCCCGAAAACGTAATATTTTGACGATGACGTAGTGGGTCGAATTTGACTAATACAAGACGTCCTCGAGACGTACCCGACATCTTTCTGTTTGCTGGGTATTTCACGGACGGTTTCAAGTTTTGCCCGTTTGTGGTATGTTACATCTACTATTTTACAAAAATGAAAGAATATTTGGAGAGGACGTTTAATTTTCTACCGAGTGTAGGCATGTCTCAACACAACGACTAGTGTCGATAATTAAAGTAGCCCGTTTTATCTGGCCGATTGCAATCGGTAGAAGTAGGAATAACGTGAAGCGAATGTTGTAGTGTGTATCGAACCGTCATATATAATTCTCGCTTCGGGATAGGCCTACTCTTACTACCGAACAACTCGACAAAATAGACTATTCTACCAATGACAGCTATATTGGTTTTCTCAGGATTAAGTCATGGCTACATTTTAACCTGGTTCTGATAATTTCTAGCAGGCGTAATGTAGCTACGCACAACCAAATCATATCATGTGCGCGCGTACTACACAGGGGCGGTAGTAGGTAAAGCACTGGATCTCCGTATTAAAGGGGATGGTAAAGCTATCGGTGTGGATATAGGAACATCGTGAATGTGTTGTCATCTCGCTCGTACTGAGCGCTTAACGAATTTCATCCTTATCGCTTACCGTTCGCGCTAGCACCCGTATTTACTATATCCCGTATATATATTTTGTAACCATCTTCTCTCCCCTAATAATATATAAAGCGACCGCGTATATTCGCCATCCCGTGTTGTCCAACGTTGATGTACGGGCGGTTGTTTTTGTTGCAATTGCATAGCAACCCAGGACGCTTGCGCGCCAACGTAGTCAATGAAATGTTAGTCGACGAATTCGGCACCCGCGCGTTATACGACACACCGACTAATACGTCGGACACAGTTGAATAATAATAATATTCCGCGTTTTACGTTATACAACACACATACATGTTAGAACAGGTTAGCTAACTACAGCACCACACGTATTCGCGTTACAGTTACAGCACACTTCCTTTGAAACATCGGTAATAAAAGAAAATCGCACAACGCGGCGTAACGGCGCAAAATAATCGAAGTAAGCCGCGGCCGAAACAATGAAATGTCAAAACATAAAATGTACTCAGTTGGCGAATTATACCCGAATTATCGTGCGAAACATATGAACATTTAATAACAGTAAGGGTGCCCAGGGTGGAAAACTATGTCGACGATACACTAGATAATAGAAAACATTTTTATCTATTCTTATACTTTGTGCTTCAAGCATGTAGTAGGTTTATATGGTAGTTTTTTTTTGGATAAATTGTTTCAAACCGGCGAATCCTATAGACAGATCGAAAGAGTATTTTCTTAAATATTTGCGGATACCGTCGTTGTGTCCTCGTTAGCAGAGAGGGTGTGTCTAACCCTGTCGTGCAAGCTATAGAGAACTGACCTAAATTGTAGTTTAATCATTCGCAGAGGGTAAGTAGCATTTTTCTTTTATTAAGTAAACCTATCGTCGTAGATAATTACAAGTTACACATGTATCAACTCAATTAAGTTAAATTAATTAATGGTTCTTTTATCGGGATCTGTCGTGTTTAAATACCACACGTTTTAAAGCATGGGAGAAACATCAGTTTGTATGAACATCAATTCGATGCACGGTATATACAGAAATCTATGTTAAGTGTATCCACTTATTCTATTAAGTTATTACGGGCACTTAAATGCTGCTTCGAAGATACTTTACTCGTTGTACCTATCAAAAGTCTTCAGTTCGAAGTCGCGCATATGGAAAACGAACGTAGTGTCGTATATGCATGTATATAGATGTCCAGGCAGATATTTTTAATGGGTAAGATTAAATTTCTAAACATTTTAAGTAATATTTAATCGATTAAATAGTTCTGAAATGATTAATACTCTTCTAAAATTGGTTTAATCACAATACATATATTGAAAGAATCTAAATTAGAGTCTTTTTCTTTATTAACATGTTTTTCATAATGCCTTATAAGAGGCTAAATGAAAACTGTATATCCATAATCTCTGATTTCATCTTTAAACTAGTTTAGAAGACCAAGAATTCTGGTTAAGGAATATATGTATGCCACGAACTCCTAATCAACGAACTTACCATTATTTTGGTTCTGACTTGAACGACCTTTCAGCCATACTTTTCTGAATTGTTTCAAAATCGTATTTATTTTAGCAATCATCAATGTTGACACTTAATCTGGTCTGTCTTACTTTAAATCAATAATCAATTACGATGTTCCTTATTAAAGATAAAGTATTACCAATTGGTAGATAAGTTTAGAATTAGAGATGATTAAGCTGCTTAGTACACAATTGACAAAAATATTTCATATGAAAAACAATGAAGTAGGTTCATGTTCTATAGCTATTTTGTGTACCTACTTTTTTCAGAAGTCTAAAGGTGAGAGAAACCGCCTTTGCATATTTGAGACCTTTTCGAAAAATTAAATTTATTCAAAGTACTCGTAATGCAAAAGTATTTATCCATTAGATAATTGTGCACAAAGTTTGCAAACATTTGTTGAGATTAATAACCGTTTTCGGTCCGTAACAAGATCATGCCTTCACCATGTTTAACTGACAGTCAACTCTATCCAGCTGTAGGGTTTCCAATAGAAGTATCAAACACCTAACAAGTCATTCTTTACACTGTACTTTTTGATTAATTTTCCCCAATAAGTAATTTAATTTATTTTATATTATACTAAAACCCATTTATCAACTTAAAAAATTATGACTTTAGTTGAAATTTATGTTTCTTTTAAGTTTTGAAATTCATGTAAAAATTCTTTAGCTTTATACAATCCTTGAGGAGCTTTCTGACATGTTCTTCAGTGTTATAATAACTTAAGCTCCAGGAGCCAACTTTGTTTTTATTACTTTTCGCAAGCGTTGATACAGACGAGGGCAGTGTACCGAAATGATCTACTTCAAGGCTCAATATTGTCAGACTCTCTAACTCGTAACATATTGATAGCATGGACAGGGGATACCACATTTGCAGTTTTTAGCTGCATCCGTGTGAAATCTTTTTTTGACAGTCTGTGCTCAATATGTGTTCCTGCCACTTAACCAATTTATAATCCTAGGTTGGTTTCTTCATTTATATACAGAATAGAGGACGAGTTGCGATAGAAAAGTAATGTGAGGTGGTGAGAATTTTTATATTTTGTCTTACACTCGAGAAGCACTTGTCAAGAATGAGATGGTTGTATTTTCATCAGAATTATTAGTAACACCGGAGCAGGGCAGTCGTCTTTTGGAAACAACTTTTGTTTTACTAGGATTTCTAGCGGAACAATTCTCGTTAAGGTTACAAATTTGTGACCGCCTCTCTTTAACTAGTAGTTTAGTTACTTCTTTTCAAAATGAGTTGCTCCAATTGAAGTCGTTATAACATTAAAGAAAATTATTCTTTCTCATTGAATTGATGGAGACACAACACACAGACAACGCACGCCATTAATTGTACTGTGCAATGTTTAAGAACAAAATGTAATAATTATTATATATGGTGATTCGTTAATTTTGTCGAATTCTTTGGGTCAAATCATGAAAAAATAATTCTCTAAATATTTGTTCAAGAACGCTTTCTTTTCGTAATAGAGGATGTTTTATTAATATCTAAAAAGCGCTTTGGCAAATTTCAATGGCATTTTTATAATTTGTTAACATAAAGAATATTTTGTGATGCGTTAATAAATGAAGAGCGTAATAACATGAAGTATGTTCAAAATTGAAAACTCTAATAATAAAATCTAATTGAGGCTAATTGCGCTCTTGTTATCATTACTATTCCAAGAAGCCGAAAGAAGATATTTGTTTACATAATCTTTTAGGTAAGAATACAAATTATGTAAATCAGCATAAGAAATACGAATACCTCAAATGCTAGGTAATGTGGGTAAATTCGAAACTTGTGTGCGTATTAAGTTTTATCCTTTTGTATATTCGGATACTTAAAGAATTCGTTTTCCTCTTAATTCTTAATTAAATTTACAAAATGGATAATGAATAAAAAGTATTTAATTCTCCTTAAAGTTGCTAATGGATATTGGATCCCCTTATTGAAATTTTATTAAAAGTTCACCTTTTTAGAGAATTGATAGGATTTCATAAAAGTGGAAGATCTCCAAGCTATTTTAGATTTGAGATAACTAATGGTAGGTATGTATGTGTATCATCTATTGCATATTTACTGATAAATGTATGAATGACAAGTTAATACAAATTATACTTCATGTACTTTGTTACAAAAATCAAAAATTACTTCGGGATGTCTAAAAAGTGAGAGGATATGTTCTTTCTGGTGTTGGCCCAATTTTTAATAATCTATAGATTTTGGAGTGTCTAAAAGTACGTTGTTGTACTAATAATATATATTTTTTAGCACTATATTCAAATTTTGTATGATATCTTCACAATTGTTACTAAAAGTAGTTCAATTCTGTTTAAAGAATCCAATTTGAAATTTTGCGGTTATTATTTAAGAATTATTTTGGAACAATAATGAACTATATTTTCTGCCCATCCTGTCATATAGTATTAACAATACTAGTACAAACATTTGAAAAGAGAGCGTTAAAACCGAGAAACTACGGTAGAAATTCCAGAAAAGGAACAGTTAAATCAGATAAGTCCGGTCTCGAGGGTTTTCTACAAGGAAAATGAAAGAAAGTAATATTTTGGTAATAGTAGTAGTATAAGAGGATTTGTAAACATATTGATGTTCGCGACTAGGTGTACGACAAGGACGAGGTATATAGAGTGGGCATATTGTCGACGCTTGGAAGAGGATTATGTTGTTACTGACCGAATTTCTCTAGAGTTTCACAATTCTTTTGTGTTTTTCCGTTTAGATGCGACTTTTCTCGATTCGTGGTATGAGTAAGAGAGAAATTGTCTTTGCTTTAGTGGGCGGTACGTATAGAAGTAATACCTTCCACTTCCGCTAACGATGATTTATATAAGTTTATTTTTGTCAAGACCGTCCTTTTTTTGGCATATTTGATTACGGAAGTATAGCAACTTGATTTATACTATACACATTTTTATTTATACTATACTGTACGTTGTTTTAGATATTGCTTTGAATTTTGTATAACACTACAGTACAAATCTTTCAAACACAATAACATATTAATTTGTCCTTGCGTTAGAAAATGGTGCATTGAATTTATTACTGTAGTTCAGTAAATTGTTAGAGCAAAATCCGCAAGTAGAGGTCAGCTTATCAACAATTGACAGAGCGACAAAAACATTTCACTATTCTGTAAAACGCGTTTCTTTTGTACCAGAAAGGCGTAACGCGCTAGTATTATAGTACTATTACCCAAAGTAGGTCTGATTATGCTGTTCTATACAACAAAATAATGATTCATAGAGAAAAAAATATATTTTATTATAGAATTTGGGATTCAAGTGAATTCTAGAAGATCTTATAGAAGATCACAGAAAAATAGTAGAGCCAACAAAGTTAAGGCTCAATTAAGAGGCCATAATTATTCGATTGCTGCTGTAATGTGTATTAATTCATTATATTCAACATTCAAAACAGGCCTTACAATGTAGAACACTTTGGAGAATTCTTGACATCTTTGATTGACCAGCTAGTCGTAGGTATACAAGGTGCATATTTTGTCATGGACAACGTCCGATTTCATAGAACGGATGCCATTCAAAAACTGATCAGAGCTCACGGATATCTACCAGTATTTCTGCCCCCATACAGTCCTTTTTTAAACCCAATTGAAGAGCTGTTTAACCAATGGAAAACTATAATAATGACAAGACAGCCTACGGATGAAGAACAACTGTATGTTCAAATTCATAATGCTTCTGAAGCTATAACACAAGAACATTGCCAACACTATATTCGACATATTTAGGCGACTGCCTCAACAGAAATGAAATTTTGAACTAGACTAGTACCTACATATGTGTTTTTCTTAAGAATTGCGTTACATACATAATATGTATAGGTATAATATATGTAGTATAGTTACTAAATTGTTATTATCTTCTTCCTTTTCTAAAAAAAATGTCGAACTTTTTGTTGTTTTGATTTATAAATTTTAAGAGGAAAATCGTTTGCAATAACGTGAAAAAGTTTTAATAAATGATGCCAAAATGACCTATGTGGGAAATAGTTATGAGAAATAGTGTCAAATACATTTGACAAGATAGGAAAACCAAAAGAAAAACATTGTGTATACAATTTCGATTCTCTAAAATAACAATAATCAACTTCCTCTTCTTCTTACCAGGTCCGCAAACTGTTCCAAAAAGTAATAAAAAAATCAGCGATTTCGATTGACCATTTTTTGTATAGCTTATCTACTAGACATATTTGGAAACGCTGTGCCAATAGCAAAAAAAATTGTAATTCAAAAATATTGTTCATTCGCCATTGGCTGTTTCATACCTATAAACCATAAAAATGAAAAATCATCGTTTGACCACGTTATTACTGAAATTGTTAGAACATGAGAAACAAAATGTTTATTTGGTAGTTTATACATTCAGGTTAAGTATTAAAGAAATATGCTTGAGTGTGCAGGTTCTGCTCAGGTGAATTAATACTTTCTCCATATTTGCTAGTCATAGTCTGATTCAAACCAGAGTCCTGTTTTTTTTTGTATAGAAAGCAGCTGCTAGTGGTGTTACTCGTTGCCCCGTGTTTAATCATCTATGAGAGAGACTAAGCAACAGTCGCTGAAATACTTGATTTATATATTTGAATTTTTTTTTCGATATTTTGAAAAGGTTAGAGGTGGTTAAACATGTTCAAATGATGGTTAAATCGCTGCCGAAAAAAAATCTTTGAATTTTAATTTTTGGGATATATGGCATGAAAGCCTGCAATATACATATTTATAACAGCTATAGCCCAAACCATAGGTGGTCAATCAAGGTCGCTGATGGTTAGTGAAGTTCAAAAATCGTCAATCTTGACGGTGTTCTACAATCTCGCGGTGCTAAGTTCACGGACGTCGTCCTACCGGCATCCTTCTATGATGCTTTTAATTGATACCTACTTTGTGAATATTAAAAACCAATGATTCTTGAATAACTGCTGCGAATTACCTCACTAAATTTTACTCATTGATCTTCTTTTAACCGTTTCAACTGTGTATAGATTCATAACCTGTATTATAGATGTTAAAACTTGGGCCGGCTTATTCTGCTATACAAATTGAAATTTTCTTCTTTAAAAATGTATAAAACATAATAACATGATCAGCAAATATTAACCACATATGAAAATGTATTCAAAGTCGATAAACGGATTGTTATTTGGGAATATTGACTGGAGGGAACAGGAAAGTTCAAACTCGTTTAACGTATAATTTAAAGCAATATTTTCACTCGAAATTGAATCCTGATAAGTTTAAAGCGGTACGGTTTTGATTGTCGGAATTAGCACTTTTTAATTTCCATGTCATTTCCATATCTCTGTCGTTTAAATGACCGTATCATCCCCAAAACACAAATCAGCAAATGGAATAACAAAGCACGCTATATAAACGATGCAACCTGGAAAATTGAATAAAATCGTCATCGTATACCATGTTTATTGTTAAATATTCACCCTCGTGCCGGAAAGAACGCAGGAAAGGTAAACGTTTATATTTGTTTTTCTTTAATAAATGTTGGGCGCGCTTTGTGCGACGAAGTACCGCTGAAAGCTAGTGCAAACAGAGAAAATATAACAGTCTACAGATACTTAACTATTAGGTGCTCTAAATTGAAGAGATCTCACTTGTTGCACGTACAAGGATTGTTTTTATAAGATTAACATTTTTATGGTGGCGCCACATAAAATATTTAGGATTTTTTTGCTATGCTTCTATTTTGTACAGGCAATATGATGTCCACCGGTTTATACTGTTTTTTTTATGTAGATAACGTAAGATTCAGCTAATTACTAATTTGCTGTTATAACAAGATCAAAGAATTGATTGCATCCAGTAGAACCCAAGAGTTGAAAGCGGCTACGTAGCACTGTGGTATGATTAGTCGAAATTTAAATTTTAACTAATCACAGTGGTCTGCTACGTAGTCACTCTCAGCTATTGGCTTCTACCGGATGTGGCCATTGTAAACCATGTTTTTTTGACCTCTACGTATAATTTGCTTTGATGTTTTCACAAATGAAAATGCAGCCAACTAGATTTGTGTTTTCCTCTTTACAAACACAAACTCAATTAACATTTAACCAATATTAGTCACAGTTGTCAGATGTATAAAATTGTCTTGCGCAGATTCTTGTTCCAATTAATTTCATTTCAATACTTGGTTTAAAGTAGCTATCGCTTTATATAACACTTTTAGACAAGGTTTATTCCAGAAGTAGCATGAAAGATGGATTTATTTAGTTCAGAAGTGTAATTCGCTAAACAAAAATCGACTGTCAAAACTACTCACTAAATATATATGAACCTCAATGCCATTGCGGGGCAACTTACATCAAACGGACAGGAATATCGAGGAGATATCCAACGTGGATATACTGAAATGTCTACAGTGATCGAATACGCTCCAATACCGGGAGCATCGCGCTGGTTCTGACGATGTTGAACTTCGGGCCATAACGCTGTGTCGTTGGAGATTGGGACGGGAGTTGCTGGAAATCAAAAGGGGTCCCTGTGGCTTCGATCGTGATGATCGATGTAGGGTCAAGAACACCTGGCGGATAACGTTAGTGGATTACCGGCAAAGTGGTAATATCGAAACGGATGCAGATCATCGAATTGGAACGGTCACGGATAAGCGGAGTGAAGAAGAAATAAAATATATGACGAGAATAGAAGACCTTTTGAAGAAGCTAAGAGCATAATCAGCAAAAACCTGAAAACTTATCTACACGTTAATAGCCGTGACTTCAATACTGTAAATAACGGTCGTAAAAACGTTCACGAAAAAGAATATGAAGAATTTATAAATTGGAGAAAAAGCTAGAAAAGTAAAGTTTGGCTAAAGGGAAAACTAAACAGTATTTAGTCCACTTTCCAGTTAATGTCGGAAGAATGGACATTAAAACGAAATGGAGGGCCAGGAAGATAAATGACTGCAAGAACGGTACAATTGGAACAGAATGTGCTGAACATGATAGAGGAAGATCCTGGTAGTTCTACGCGACAAATCGCAAATACTTTGAATGCAAGTCATTGGACAGTTTGGAAAATTCTTAAGGACAATTTCTTTTATCCATACCACATTCAATGCGCCCAGGCACTACTGACAAGACCGATACCGTTCTAAATTAAGATTGATGAAACAAATTATTTTTCGTTTATATAGAAAATGGAACATGATGGAATGACACAGTCTCAACGTATAATCCTAGACCAGGGGTCGGCAACCTTTTGAGACTGAAGAGCCAACAGTTTCCCAGTTTTTAAAGAGCCACTAAGATTTTTGTTTCAATATTCTTATTAGAATTAGATTATATAAATTCGATTTTTAATTTAAAATAAACAGCTTTAAATTCGAAATAATAGGTATTTATTCATATAAAAACATACAAATTTTTATATATAATTATTCATTTTTGTGCATGGAAGTGGAGAGCCGCAAGTTTACATTGAAAGAGCCGCATGCGGCTCGCAGACCCCTGTCTTAGACCATTTAGATGTATTTCACGATAAAATCAAAAGTTCAGTATTACATGTTAACGTGAACGTAGTTGGATATACAGGGTGTCTCAGCGAGACAGTTCATTAGAAGTTTATGGCGTTCTGGTCAAAATATAAATTTGAAAATTTAGAATTATATATAGTCGATTATGTCGATTATGATATTAGATTTCTAGCTCTTCCGGTTATACCGGTTTTTTCGCGTTTAATACTGTGCTTGAATGCGAACGGCCATCATTTTTGAACACTTATTATAATTTCTTTCTAGCTTTTTATACCCATTTCATAAAAAATAAATTAAGAATTTCTTGATTTGTGTAAACATTATTTTTGTTATTGTTATTCATTTTAACTCTTTGTAGCAATAGTGTAAAGGCATTTTACGGATAATTATTAACTGAAAAGCATCAAACGACGAAGAATGATTTTGACGTTAGACTTTGAAAAATAAATCTTTGAGAACGTTTATTTTCCATGGCACACTGGATAAGTATCGATGACTTTAGGGTGTTCCATTAAAAATAATGAATAATAATAAAAAATAATAAAATAGGCGCTTCCGGTATAACCGGAAGCGCTACAAATCTAATAATATTTTTATTGAAGAGAACATAATCGATTATATATAATTCTAAATTTTCAAATTTATATTTTGACCAGATCGTCATAAACTTCTAATGAACGGTCTCGCTGAGACACCCTGTATATGTATAGTATATATGGTATAGTGATAGTCTTAAATCGCGAAATTTTGGTGGCCCGATGGTATCGGCGTGTGCGATTAGATACATATTTTTTTGTTATCCATAATATAATAAATAGTGGAAAAGGAACCATAAATATCAATTAAGGTTCTTCTTCCTCTTTAAATCGTATCACACCAGTACAAGAATTGTTAGGAGTTATTATTATCACAATTTAAAGCTAAAGTTAAAGCTTCTTAAAGATAGCAATTTTGTATACCAGTTTATAAAGCATGGTTATATAAATTCGGACATCTTAATTCACAAAATACAATTGAGTGTTAAAAATGCATTCAAGAACCGCTATATCCAGAAAAATTGATTGACAAATTCGATTTTCTTGCCCATTACCTTCAACATCCGGTGTTCGGAAGTATGGAGTATGGACATTAACAAAAATAATTGCCTCTTCGTATTGTATTTCATTAATAGTATATTATTTAGGTAGATATTCCTGACGTTGTTGATGATAAATAAGAATACACGATGAAAGTATTTGATTTTTATGTTAAGTAGTAAAGTTTAATTTAAGACATATTTCTCAGTATATCGCATAAACTAGATAAATTTTGTATTTTGTGAAATAATAACTTGGAGATAATAAATCTGTGTAATAGAGTTTTTTATATAGAATCAATTCAGTCATTAATTTATGGTATTCACTGAACTTGGACATTTCTGCATTTCAAATTAATTCTACCTCTGGTTCAATACGGTAGCTATATCTATAGCACATGAGGTAATCAATCTTAGCTAATATTTTTTCCATTAAAAGTTATATCATACAGCAAAATTAACGTGAATAAATGTGGACCCAAATATGTATTTCCATTCTTTTTATGCATAAATTCAGCTTCGCGATGTACGTAAATACATGTTAGTACATTACTGCCGATCATATATTCCGTTTGATTAATCACCGAAAAGACTGTGTGTATCATGAAAACATGTCAAAGAGTGATTTATGTTAAATAACGGCCGCGAATGTTAAAAAGCAATAAAATTTCGGATGCGACAAATAACCATTATCGTTGTTAGCGGTAATATTTTGGATAAATCCTTGAATTTATAGCTTTTTATATTTATTGCAAAGTTTGATGCGGTATTAGTACCTGTTTTCAGCATTTTAACGATATAATGTATCAAATTTCTGATAAAATGTCAGCAGTAATACTGTTGGCAACATAAATAAAATTATCAGCTATTAATTTATAATTCATTTCTCGCGTGTGTGGTAATTTTCGACATTTTAATTTAACAATAATTGTAATCATTAATAATTTTAATTTAGTTATTTTCTTTTGAATTATGTCTGTTTACGATTTCGTTATGCGATTAAAAAGACACATATTGAAATAAAAGAATCTTTGAAATTTAAGCATTAAGAATACTTGATGTCCGGTTTGGTTGAGAGGTCACAACCTCTGAACTATACATATTGTGATATGATGTTATATTAATTTCGATATTTGTTAGTTTTATAATATAAAATGAAGTTTATTTGCAACAAGTAAATGGTGTGTGGAGTGTTAATATAATGTTTTTTTTGTATTCTGTCTGGATTATTGTTGTGTCAATTCTTGTGATATCGAGATAATAGATAAATATTATACAACTTTGTGACTCACCCAACTGAATGACAATGCATTTTGTAAAAAAGCGTTTCTTGCTCTATGCATTTTATATAATAGAATTGCTCTCTCTCTCTCTCTGGTTTTTCGTAATTTTTAAATTTATTTCTTGTATTACTACGAAAGTATTTCATAAAACATTCTGTTTTCAAGCTGTCGTTATTATATAACATTGTTTTTAAGAAGGTTCATTGTTTTGCGTTTTTATTGTAGTTTAAGTGCTGTAAATATAACACGGAAAGCTTGAAAACACAATTTCTTAAGCCTAATAAAATATATAAAAATAAATAAAAACTACCTAAAGGCGAAGAAAATTTAATATTATTATTTTCCTAAGATAAAATAAAATTTTAACAGCAATTTTAAACTGTACAATAGAATGATAAAATTGTTCCCTACGAACTCAAATACCTAACACCAGAACTGCTTTACAAAACACGCTGATGTATTTCGTTCAATAGTGCAACGCATAAAAACAAAACAAAGGCGACCTATCCTCGTCCGACCCAGTTAGCAGACAAATGGAAGACTAGAATTTACACGTCAATTGTCACGAGACTATTTTAATACGTACTTATAGAACTACGCAATCCGTCCCATCCAACACAAAGACAGAGTAAACTGAAAACATAAGGTTTTGTCCGAACTATCCGAGAATTACCAAGATGGATCTATTGTTCATGAAGGAATAGGGGATTATCCTGCAATGCTACCGGGTTAGTCGGGTGCTTTTATTAAGGATTCATTTCGCACCCACATGATTTATATCTTAAACGCCCATTGTTTTAGATTATTACCGCATTTCTTCATCTTAATGGATGCATTGATGGAGACGTGCTGGTTTTCAGTTGTTTCAGTATAAGTAGCGGAATTGTGTTCCTTGTAGATATGATTGGTTGTGATTTATTTAATTCTGAACTTCAATCAGAATTAAATTTAATTTTATTTCTTACGAAGAAAACAGAACATGTGTTGAAGTACAGAAATTAACATTTTTGTGTTTCAAATTGCGTTTAGGGCTCATAAAAGTAGGGTGTTCTGAAGCACGATCTCAATTGAGCCAAAATCAAAAACCGACAGTAGTTACTATGTAAGTATTTCATGCTGGAAGTTTTCGCTAAATATCTTCATTCATATTATAACAATGATGAGCATAGTTCGCACGAAATGTAGATAACATAAAAATTGATGTACAGTAGAACCTCGATTATCCGTGTGCGGATTAACCGTGCTGCGGATTAACCGTGTTAGCAAACAGCTTCGATTATCCGGGTTTCAATTTTATTATCCGTGCAGAATGCGAATTAGTACAAACGGTGCACGTCAATTCGTTGTACCATCATCGTATACATCGTACAACTTATACTGCTTTCCACGTTAACGCCTTGAATCGTTTTGCAATATCTCCTACAATTTTAACTTTTTCTAAATAATTATTATTGATTGATTATATGATTATTTTTCTTAATTCAGTTTTGATTTAATTTTTTACGCAATTATTGTAATAAGAAAAGCATGTTTTGATTTTTTTATATCTATATGTTATGTGTTATGTTTTTTGAGAATTTTATATTTTTTTTTGATATTTTCTTTGCCATAATAAACTTTACCAGCTTAATTTTATATTTATTCCAAGTTAGATATTTTTTTCGTAGTACGGTAAGTAGTAGGTGCGGATTAACCGTGCTTTTCGATTTTCTGGGCTTGGTTCAGTCCCGACCAGCACGGATAATCGAGGTTCTACTGTATATTCTTGAATATATATTATGAATATATTTAATATACATATAATGAAATACTAATATTACAAAAAGCCACTAAACCAAGATAAAGAAAACTAAAAGTTCGACATAAGTTTTTGTTTTATCTTCATTTCATTAACATAAATTAGGTCTTATAGTATCCTCTAAAGAGTGTCTGCGATTCTCGTATATGGTTTTAGTTTATCTCTTTTCGTTAGGATTATTTTTCAATATTTATAAATGCAATTTTCATAGAAATAATTTTGAAATATGTCTATGTAGTTTTAATCGCCAGAAACTGTCACTACTAACAATTACTTTAAATTTAGACGTAAAACATATCACAATAAATAATATTTTCGATAATATTATCGTCAAATTTGAGTTTCCGTTGCTTCTGTACTATGCACTTCTAATAAAACTCGCACCGTTTGTTTAAAGGTCGCTGAATAGAGAGCCTCATCTTTTATGTATTCTTCTGAAAGTAAGGAGTTGATATCAATTCTCATCTTTAAGATCTGAAGTTGTATACTGTAAGTTATGGTAGCGTTTGATAGGTAAACAACGGATTGGTAAATATAGTAACGAGTTAGAAAAATATCCGCCATACTGATAGTTCAAGATGCTTCGATTAACCCAACTCCAGCCTGGCCTATCAAAAGTGAAACAGACGAATTGACTATTGAGATGGTTTTTCTTTTCGAAACAAAAAAAAATGCCAAAAGTGGTCACCGTTGTTTTTTAGTCCTACGGGAACAAGAACATAACTCACGGATGAATTTTTTAATCTACTTACTGGTCTGTATGTAGTCTGTGTTATTATCTAACCTTTAAAATAGTGAAAAAATAAGCAACTTTCAGAATGATAAAATAATATCAATATCAGCAATAAGACGTGTGCGCCACAGCGCCGTACTTTATTTTGGATAGCTAGCTGACAACTACTATTGCGGTAGTTCGCCTATGTGCGAATAGATGGTGTTGGAATATGTTATCGGCAATATTCAGTATGGAACTAATGATAAATACAGGCTGTTTTCAAACATCGTTTAAAAATTTTAACGGCATTTAGTATGATCGAAAATAACGGTAAAAGTAATAATAAACATATGTCCATAAATTAACTGTTTACGAGGTAACAGATAATAGATTTTGAATATTATTTATGAAAATACCGAAACTAGTGTTAGTAGAATTTCGACTAAAGTGGGTGTAAGCAGCAATCTTGTTTGGATAACTTTCCATGAGCAACTCCTATACCCCTACCATATCCAACATGTACAAGCCCTTTGTGAGTGGTTTTTGCGAACAGCTGCTGATCGGCCAGATTTCGCTTATAACATTCTTTTCACTGATGAAGTGGTTTTACTAAAAATGGAGTAATTGATAATAATCACGTTTGGTGTGACGCGAATCTTCATGTTACCGTTGAAGCCAAACACCAACAACGTTTCTCTCTAAACATCTGGTTAGGCATGATAGGAGACCTGTTGTTGGGACCTATTGTTTTTCCACAGCGCCTAACAGGTTCTGCATACCTCGAGTTACGAGTTACAATACTTTACCTGAACTTCTGCAAGATTTACCTATAAATCTGAGACTGAGCTCCACCGCATTTTACGCGTGCTGTTAGGGAACATCTTAACAATGAATTTTCTGGGAGATGGATAAGGCGAGGAGGTCCCATTGCTTGGCCTCCAAGATCTCCCAATTTAACCCCGTTGGACTTTAATATCTGGGATTATTTGAAAAGTTTAGTGTACGCAACACCGGTAAACGATCTTCCAGTGTTGCGCCAACGAACAGAACACTGTTGCCAGATAATTCGAGAAGATGTACATAGATCCTGTGTCGAAATGGAAGGATGTCATTTTGAATATCTTCTTTAGTTATAATCTATTTTATGTTAAATCATCGCTAAAACGGTAAATTTTCGGACATATGTTTATTATGACTATAAACCTTATTTTCGATCGTACTACATGGCCGTAAAATCTTTAAACGATGTTTCAAAACACCCTTATATGCATGCTTCCACCGCCAAAAGCCAAATACTATTAAATTTGCTTGTCTGTTCCATAACATCAAAAGATTAAAACCACGAAGATATCACACTTATAGGATCATTTCCGCAGAACATTATACTCCGCATTCAAAATAAAGCTGATGCAATCATATGATGACTTGTAGTATTCTTCTCTACCTAAGAATTGGTAAATTTTTAAATGAACATTTATAGTTGGATATAATTAATTTATTAATTTGCTAAACAATTTTTCTAAGATCAAGTATAGTTATTTACTTATTTTAAGTACATTAAAATTAGTGAAATATAAAATATACTTAACTGTTAATACTAATTTACTTTTATACAAAACATTTAATTACTGTCCTATAAGCGGATATAAAGTGTACTTAATTTTAATATATTTGCGCTCGTCATTAGTCCCGATTAGCTCTGACGAGCTCTGATCCGTACATAGATGGGAATAGTAGATTTATATAGATATTTATTCTACTAAATAAGTTGAAAATTATATTTGAAAGGTATATAGTAATGTCGATGTTAGATACAGTTTTCGATTAAGAGTAAAACCTCTAATGATACATTTTGCATGGAAAGCAATTCAATTTACCTAAATGATTACTCCAGAGATAAATGAAATTTTAAGGGAACGTTATTAATAGCACGGTTAGAAATGTGCTTGTTAAATATAGTACGTCTCATCGCATTATATACGCAATTCTCAAGATACTAAATGAATATGAGCCTTATACCCTCTGTATAGGACTGCCGAACTCTTCATTTAGAAAGAACCAGTACCGCTTCCGCATTTCTCCATAATAAAACCGTTTTTTTTTCAAACTCGCTTCGTCGGTGGATATTTTTTCTAAACGCATTCATTTCTCTTTTTATTATTCATACAATCAATTTAACTTCAAACACATTTAATGGAGTCGTAATGAGAGTGGAATACTCCTTGTTCTTGTAGGTGTTTCTCGTGCGTTTTAATTAAAAACGACCGACAGAGTTTACCATAGGAACAGCTGAATATGTAACATTAAATTTTTATGGAGGTTGAATAAAAAATACCTCTGAAAAAGCAACTGTATTACGTTTATTAAATTCATCTCTCAAACAGAGATCCGTCGTGAATAATATAGAAATTGCACATGAAAACGGGAATAAAAACGGCAAGAAAAAGTTACGTAACGATGAAATTACAAAACTGTAATAATAATTAAATGAAGATATACCTAACGTGGATAGGAAAACCTTCGCTGAATGTTTACTAAACCGAAGAAAAGGTTTCTTCAATTGAAAGAGTGTTCTTTCTACCGGAAAAATGATTATTTTCGACGAAAAAAAATAAGCCATAAGCTTTAGCAAGCAATTTTATTTCTGTTTTCACATACTTTTAACTGAAGAGTGGGATGTTGTAAATCGAATAAAATTCGATCATCTTTGATTAAGTTGAAAGCATGGTGGAAATGAAAAACTCGTTTCGATGTTTTTGTCAAATTGAAGATAACATAATCTACATATGTTGCTGTCGTGTTAACACCATGTGTTTTAGTAAACTTTTAGCAACTTGTTTATGGGCTATATTATACCATTTATTTTTGCTTTAAGCTGGTTTTATTATTAGTAATGTTTAGAATTAACTTTATTTATGTAAGTTGCATTACATCTATTTTTTCGTATTAATATCATTATTTTTTAAATAAGTTAATTTATTTGTTAGCTAAGGTATATCAGAACGATAAAAATCAGAATTATCCACAATGCAAAATATTATAGAATTTCGATTTATGATTGCCTCTGTTCACAATAAAATCGGTTTACGACCAGATTCGATGACTAAATTTTTACTATATTGACGTATTTTTAGTTCGCAACCTACATTAATTTAAATTTATGATGATGAAGGAGATAGAGTGATAAAAATGTTCGATTAACAATTCGAAATCTACCATAATATTTTACACCACTCCAACTTTAAACCATCACCTGACATTTCTCCTGTTCACCACTCACATCTAGTATATATATTTTTTTATGTGTTGTGGGTGCTTAGTTGCAGTGTCTGGCTATAACTGCAACTCTCGCGGTGTAATTTGGTGTGTGTAAGTTGTGGTCAAATGGCTTTGTGACAGCATCATATCGCCTTTTATGATGCCGCGCTGTTAATCACTTTGCTCCCAACAGCGAATGGCAAGTCGATCCGGGATTAAACTCTCTGAAAAAATGTCACCGTCCCTCCAGAGAATCGAACCCCGGCACCTATCGTCCTCTCACAACGATAGTCAGCCACCTAACCACTGCTGCCATCGACCCGTTTTATGATTTTGATAATACTGCTACTTTTGAATAATGAACTCTATTATAAAATATTACTGTTCTGTTCTGTTCTTGGAAACGCTTTAGAACAACAAAGAGAAAGCTCTGTAAATTTCAGAAGAAAGCTTAATAATTTTCTATATCTACTTCTTTTTCTTACAAATACATTCGCATATCTCAGTCCCGACTAAGATAAGTAATACACATTCGTAATAGACATTTTTAAGAATTTTCTTCTTCTTCTTTTTCTTTAATTACACTAGGCAACAAATTTTAATTTTTGTATTTTTTCTTTAATAACTGTGTACAGATTTACTTTCTCTTACAGTTGTAATAATAACAATTAAAGTGAATTTATTCTAGTACGTCAGGTTTTGGTACAAACGTTCTGTCTTAAAATGTTTTTCCTTTTTACTTTTATTTTTACTATTCTACTGTAGTTTCTGATATCAAACCCCAACAATAATCAGCCATTTCACTGTTCCACTTGTCCTGATAACGTTTTTCGATAACAGAAATGTCTTGATGAAATCTTTCGCCGTGTTCATCACTGCCGTCGCTGAAGTTCCAGATGCGAGTGTAAAAATGTATTTTAAGACTCATGTTACAGCCTAGTTTATGGTAACTTCTAAGAAATTCATTAAATATTGTTACGTAATTCTGAGATTTTGTTTTCTAGAAAACTTTGGGTTGTTGTAGACGTTTAAGTTGAGTTCTAGTTACAGAAATTGCTTCTAAGTTTCGCATTTGAACTATTTTTTTTTGAACGTATTGGCATCCACGCATTCTTAACGCGGTCTGATTGCCTGATTTCTGATTACAGTTTGCACGATTTTTTCCGAAATTCTAACATAATGTATCTTCGCGCAAAGTTAATAATGGGGGACTGCACGAGATGGACGACCCCGAAAGACAAACTTGGCCAAAACAGAGACCTATTGAGCCCCCACGCCGTTTTAGTCCTCTCAACCAAGTTGCACGCGGACAAAGAAGTCCGCAACCGGGTCAAGAGTTAATTGACTTACTGCGGCATCATCTACTTCAGGGATTCCCAAACTATTTTGGGCAAGAGGCCTATTTTCCAAAATGAATTGATACATCAGACTCCCATCTCTCTCTATAATCTCTTGAAATATATATAATATAATATATAATGAGTATATGCGTCAAATACAGAGCAAGTCAAACCGTGCCTGAAAGACTTGTACGCTCAAACTCATTATCTTGCACGAACTTATCCACGCTTACTGACTTGCCATGTTTTTCATCTTGTACGAAGTTGTGCACGCTTATTGACTTGTTGAGTTTTTTTGAAGTACAAAAACAATGATACTTCCTATTAAAATATTAGTCATTCTTATAACAAGTTGGTACACGTAACACAACTTCTACAGTATCTTGAAAGTTTCAAATAAGAACTTGTGTTGATTAATAGGAGTCGATTTTTCGACATCGTCGACCCCCAAAATCAGATTTCGTTTATGTTGACCCCTGGGAAACCGATATTGACCCCAAGAGGTTAATTTCGAGCACTTTGGGAATCCCCGATCTAATCAAGCAACCACGAAGTATATCCGCCTCTCCCTGTCCACTGTTGGACACGAAAGTGGTTGCTGGACCCCAAAGGGGCACCAGCTGCCGACCGACCGTTAGGTATGCGGCAATCAGGGAAAGTGCACACACTCCTCAGGACAAAGAGGCACGAAACCAGTTGCCCGCACGAGACCGACACCTCGCGGAGAGGCCCGGCGAACCGGTGGGCTCCTCTCCCCCGTGCTACCCATGTTAGACAAGTTTTCTTGTCAACGTTGGACGGGTCACCGTTGGAGACGCTTTAGCGAACTCCTACCTCACATCTAACCCCACGGGGCCTAGGCCTCCTTGCGGATGGCTACTATCGGCCAAGCGTGGGAAACGGAATCTGGCCGTGAGGTACAACCAGCCCGCCCGTGAATTAAGCCTGAACTACGGGGACGGCCGGGCAAAAGCCCTACCCCAAAATGCCAACCGCGCCAACCCTTTCGCCCCTCCGGCGATCCAGTATCCGCGGCAGCTACAGTGAAACCGTAGGGTCCCAGAATCACCGAGTTGTTTTAGGATGAAACCGAAGGTTTCCCAACCAGACAACCAGCGGGCGGACTACTCCTCGGCGAACCGACTTTTATCCTCCCCTACTATCTTCGCCAAATTCTCTCGCCACGCCCGTTTCTCTGAGTGTGGCCACCAAGGATGGGGTAGTGCAGCTGCAGAGTTCTCTAGGTAAGCGCCGTAGGGTGCCTCACTTACCCACCGTATATTCCGACGGTTAGCGGCCGGACACCGGAGCGTATGCCCATGCCTACGCCCAAGCATCCTCCCCTATATACGAAGTCTACTCCCGCCACGCCCGTTACCCTGGAACTATGAGACCAGGGATGGGGTAGTGCAGCCGCAGAGTTTTAAGGGTCGACGCTATAGGGTGAACGCCGACCCGGCCACTGTTGGACAGTCAGCAAGGAGATGGACTGAAATATTCTCCGCACTCCTACAGTTTCTATACAGGGAAGAGTTTACTAGGCCTATGCGATGGATGTTTTATTCAGTGCGGAGTGACTGGTTAAGATCCCCGTCAGTAATCTCAGCTTGTCTCTGCTCATAAATATTATATTATGTAGTCTTTTCTTACTTGGACGGATCCCGAGAATTTTACAGTGTCTCACAGCGGTAAGTGCATTCCAGTAGGGGCAATGCCTAGCAGTGAGTTCAAATCTGACAGTGGCTTTAATGCTGACATAAGAACTCCTACAAGTCGGTTCTGGATCGATGAGTGGCCGTTCGCTGGCACCTCTTGCGGACTTGTCAGCTATTTCCTTGCCTCTGATTCCAGAGTGGCTTGACACTCATCTTAGTGTAGGGCTGCGATGTTCCGCCAGTTATTGGAGCTTTCTATCGTAGTCAAATACCACTTCGGTATCAAACCTGACAGCCTGTAGTGCTCTAAAATGTCTACCGATCTGTTTATCTGCGGGCAGTTTAGAATGCCTTCTGTGTAGGTCTGAATGGCAAAATAACAGCTTCCTATTCTTTACTTTTCTTAAGTACACATCTATTATTTCACGAACTTATGTATAAACGCAAAACGTATTGTTTCTTTGGTACTGGACGTTTCGGAAACTTATTTGGTAAATATACTTCTAGCATATTACATTTTTCAGTACGAGTAAATGACATTTCAGAGGCAATAATGAAGTAGACGATAAAAACCATATGAAAGCTCTTTCTGTAATAGATACCTACTACACAAAGCTCAGATAAGATTAGTTATTGTACAATATTTGGTCATTGCCTACTTGTATTGTCAATATTATCAGAAAGTGCAATTGTGACGTGGTATTAGTCGTTTTCTTTTGCATGGTCATTTACAATCATAACAGTAGATAGTCAATAAACAGCAAATATTTTCGAAAAGCAGATTATCTGTTGGTTATTTTCGGATTATGATTGCGAACCATGAAGCAAAAGAAAATACTATACATGTATAGTTCGTGTATTAAGTAATGTCTTACCCTTTGAAGCGCTTATTAAACTTTCTTCCGCTCATGCCTGTTCAGACGTTTTTGTAAATCCTCCTTGAGATGTATAGTTGGGTATTAGGAATATCTCCACCAAACGAACGGTGTGAGCGGAAGAAAGTTTGATATGCTCTTCAAAGGGGAAGACATTACTTAATACACAAACTGCACATACAACTTCCTCAACCCATCTCGTAGACTCAATGTTTTATTAATTTGTATTTATAAAATATTAGTGTTAAGTAGGAAGGCATATGTATTAATCTCAATTCATGAACTAATTTTCACTAAGAAATATCATACGTATATCATGAAAACTTATCTTGTTTGATATTAATAGACACTAATGGGATACTTAAAATCAGCAAATAAATTAAAGATTACAAGAAACGCATATGCGTTGTGGCTATCCTGCATGCATATTAATATCTGCAAGGTGTCTGAAGTTGCAGTTGCGCGAAATGTACACCTTTGTATTTTTTTGAGACGTAAACTTTGTTTTTTTATCTTATCTGGTAATATTTTACTTGTAATTGTGTAATTAATTTTGTTTGTTATTACTTTAAACTAAGCACACTATTTCAGTACAATTAGGATGGGAATTTCGTACTTCAACAGTTATGCAATTGAAACAATGCTAAAGCCATTTGAAATATTATATAATCGTCGACACGTCGAGAACAGATGTTATAATAATTGACTCACAGATAGACAACACTATTGTACTAACATCTTTTGACCTCATATTTTAATTGACATACTTTGCTCGGAATTTACAATTGAATATGTAATAGCTCTCGATTTAGGTTGTGGTGTGAACAGAAGTTGTTCATATTAAAGTAAATAACCAATGAATTATCTCGTACCATGCAGAGGTGATAAGTGTTTGCTCGTCATTAATTTAAAAGTTGTCTTCTTCCAAATTTTAATAGTAACTCAAGGTCATTCTCATCTATATTAACAAAATATGTATGTATTTAACATTATGCAATATGCACAAAGTATAAATAAAATAAAGATGAATTTTGACCCATACTGTATATACATGCTAAATACATTTTCCTCTTTAATAACAGAAATATTAGTTTTATGAAATTATTATTTTCTGCTTTATTATTCTACATGAGAACTGAATGCTGGCTTAAAATTAATACCATTATATTCCTACTCTAAATGGAGAAAGTTTAAAACAATAAACATCTGTCTTTGCCTTACACTAAACGTACAACTGGCATAATGAAAGGAAAATACCTCACTAGTATCTGTTTCCGCCGGCAATTCTACCAAGGGGGAACAAGTAAGGGTACGCTCTGACTCATTCCGCTATTGGCTAATTGGATTTTGAATAATTGATGGTTGCTTCTTCATCCCTGCGAAATTAATTTTTGAATCGATTTGGGTAGCGAACCGCACGTTTATTTCGATTTCGAGGTATTTTGACCGATCGGCAAGTTTAACGTTTGTGTTTATTCAGGAGTTTTCAACCTTATAATTATTCAAACGAGTTTTTGAAGTTGGCGAAATCTTGATTAAGAACTCAAAAGTAATGATACGTCCGGTAATTATTTTTTGTTTGTGTTTTTAATCTCCTTAGAAACTCGTTTAAAGCTCGACTTGGTAGAAATTCATTTCAAAGTAATGTAATAAATAATTATTGAGCTTTAATATAAGGGATGAATATTTGCACAGGTTTCAAAGTCCGCTTTGATATTGAGTCGAATATGTATATTGGAACGCATTTTCAATTTAATAGCAATGCCATCGCGTTTTTTGTAACAGATACACAATTTATAATTTAGGAATCGCTACAGACCGAGCCTAGACAACGATTCTAATAGTTTCACCATTTGTGAATAGAAGAAAACATCAGTACTTGCCTGTTAGATCATGACTATAACAATTGAAATCAAACAAAAACACACTTAGTGATCTCAGGACAGTCTCAAAAAAGAAAGTGGAAATACTGCTCGATTTAAAATTAGTTACATGTATGTAAAATGTAAGGATATTTATGTTTATTTGTTTTAAAATTAAAGCTCAATAATTGCGGTAGCATAGTATAATTTGTATATTAAATTACGTTTCACAAAGACAAGTTTTTAGTATATTGTACAAAATGAACGGATCTATGCAAAATATTTCTTTTCCTCAAGCAGCATTCTGGTACGTGAACATATTCACTTTTAGAGGGAGCATATCGCAACGGTTAACTCATTACTTATTTTATAATTCGAAAGGGCTATTTTTATGCTTTGCTTGTTATTTTTTGAATTGTATTAGTAAATAGGGACACGACACAAAGGATGCACAAGTGATGATAGGTAAAATCATTGCCTTAGGTCGTACTTGATGAAATACCCTAATTTGACCCATGTCAATAACGCCCTAATAGCTTTATCGACTACAACTTCACATCTAACGCCACCATTAACTTTTCTCTAACAAGTACAGATCATTACGTTACCCTATATTAGCGCGTTATAAATATACTACGTTATACGAGGACTATTCGTATCTTTTTAACTTAATAAATATAACTTAGTAAGTAAGAAAATCGACTACATAATAATCATTCAATTATTGTTAACAAATCACAAAATGCCTATAATCGGGACTCATAGTATATTGTTGAAATCACCCTAAGAACGAGTACACTGAAAATAAATCAAACATTAGAAACGGATCACGTGGTACCTATCGTTTCGATCTCGTCACACAACATGTATTATAAAGCACCTCCGACAATGGACTAATTCTAACCTCATGCCATCTAATGGGCAAGGTTGGAAGTAGCACGGCAGAGTTTCAAACAACACAGGTCGGTAACAAGACCTAATTTCATCGCAGTTCGTTACTCAACATGTCTTGTATAACACTCTTGTATTGTACTTGGAGGAACGCTGACGACAACGAGAAGATCGAGGCCACGTGGTCCGTTTGTAATGTTTAATTTAGTTTCGTTGCACTTGTTCGCAGGGTGATTCTAACAATATGCTATGAGACATTATTACAGGAATTTTTAAATTTTTTATATTGTGGCATTTTTCGACGTTTACAATAGTTACTGTTTGTTAGAAGATGGATGACAATATTAAAAAAATACAAAAAAAGTTTTCCGGTTACAATTTGGAAGGAAATATCAAAATTGGAAGAATGCCGATTGGAGTCGCGTGTTGCTTACCGATGAATCACGGTTTAATCTTAGGGACCCAGATAGAAATAGTAGAGTGTGGCGACAATCAGGAGAGCATTATGTACCGTACCTACGTATTTTTAGTGAAAGGATCAGCTTTTATGAAGGCTCAGTCATGGTGTGGTCCGGAATATCTACGGGAGCACGAACCGATTTATACGTTATTCCCAGGGACTCACTGGCAGCTGAAAGGTACATTGAAGAGATACTGCAAGACTATGTTGTCCCATATGCACCATTTATAAGAGACAACTTCCTTCTCATGCATGTCAACGCTAGACCACCTGAATGAAGTTAACATGCTTCAAATGGACTGGCTGGCAGGTAGGTAGTCCGAATTTAAATCCTATCGAGCATGTATGGTGGAAGCTCGGTAGAAGAAGCAATCAAGCATCATCTGCCTGCTTCTACCACCTTTGAAGAACTTAGGCAGCTTCTTCAGCAAGAATGGGAAAGTAATCACTTATTCATTCTATAGAAAGTGTGCTCGTTTTTCGTGCCGGTGAGTGTATGTGTCATCGAGATACAGATAATATTTATTGGAGAAACAGTGGTAATTTATTTTACTACCCAATATAATGACAACTTCGTGAGTTTGTACATAAACATAAACGGATAGAACATATCACTTCTTTTAATGTTTTGTGTAGTAATAGAACTCTGATTATGTTGACTGTTTGGGCAGTTTTCCTTGTACGATATTCTTGCGAGGTAAGATTATTATGGATGCACAGTTATATTACATTTTACCTAATTTTTCATTTAAAAAGCAGAGAGCATTAGTTGGTCAAAGTTATGCATACTATAATATTTCTTCTTCTCAAAGAAGTACAGTTTTGTTGCAATGGTTTAATTCTTAGCATTAAGTTCGTAGCATGATTACAAGTTAGATTTTTTTAAGAGTATACAGTATAATATAACAACAGCTGAAAGCGAAGAAATCAACTTTCCGTGATGTAATACGGAATATAAATCGAGCTTTGCAGGAAATTTTGAACCAAATCATCCGGTTGTTTTATGAGCTTTGTATGGAATAATGGAATAACTTCTGTTTTACGTTTGCCGTTTGTCAACGTCAATCTGAAGCTATTGGATTGTAGGTAATCGATAACAGAAACATGTATTTCTGTATGAGATATGAATATCCTTACGAAACTTTCGTTCTGTGCAGTGATGAAATGTATTCGGCACATCACGAAAGGATATTGCCTGTATCAAGCGACGGCTTGAGATAATAGAATGTTTCAATCTCCATGTTGAGTTATCATATATTTCACATTTTATTTCCCTGAAAATTCCGTTTTATGAAAGTTTTCCCATTCGATAGTTCGACAATATGAATTTATTTTCTTGACGTATTGGATTTAAAAATGGATCTATTGACAATTCAACGAAAATATTAATATTATACTGAGTACACAAACTACATAGAGACCGGTAAGTAGGTAGATTGAAAAATTCATCCGTGAATTATGTTCTTGTCTAACCACTGCAATACATATTGAATACATCCTTATCATATTTTTCTGTAGACATAATGCAGAGGGCACTGACGCTAAGCGCTGGGCTAAGCGGTAAAGTGTTGTTAATTGTGTAATGTCAAAGGTTGTTAATTGCGTAATGTCAAGTGTTGTGAATAATCTAAAATTCGCACACTACAATTTTATATTTAATCAAAGGTTTTGCTTAGATTTTAAAATTTACTCTATTGGCATATGTGGGCTAGGGATACATCAGGTCTGACTTTTCTTTGGATTTTACTGTCAACTGGTCCCTGTGATACATCAGAAGCAACTATTTTGTAACTCTTACATAATAAGACGTTATTCATTTTGATCGTAAAAGTTCGCTCTCTAATTGCAAAAGTTATAGTAGAGAGATCACAATGTAACATTTAAACTAGAATTTTTACTACAGGGAAAGTCTGAGAAGAAATTAATTATTATTACCTACATTACCAAAGTTTACTCATTTGAGAACATAATGAATAATTACCAATTAGAAAGAAACACAAAGTATACATTAAAAGCAGTTTTTGAAAATGTTTTAATAGTTTGTAATTTAATTTCTTTATTTATAGTTTTATAGCAGAAAATCTGTTCAAAGTAATAGTAAAAATAAGTAAATAAATTGTTCTGCATAATATGATGCTTTTATTTTATATTGCTTTATTGTTGCTATAGCAACCAAATGTTCTCTATTTGAAACAAACTAGCAGTTATTTTTCACTTTAGTTTTAGTCAACGATATAAAATACAGTGGTTTAACTATGTAAGTATAAGCATTATTTTATATTACGTATATGTCAACCAAAACAAAATTTATAGTTTCAATGGTTTCTATATAAAAAGATGTCATGTATTGTGACTAATCAGGAAGTGTACCTAACTATGCGTTACTATATTCGCATTTCCACAATTCATCGTTCATGTTCGATTACCATTTATAGCGTACAACATGACTAAATACTATACCAGTATCTTATACTTCCTTCTTTGACAAAGTCAAGTAATTACACCGCGTTCCTGTGCATATTAATCATTTCGCGAGGAGGAAATCATTTAAATTTTGTGCAGAATTATCTATGTATGTACCTACTTAGATGCAGCATAGTTATTAGCTTTTGTCACGACATTGCGTGGCATTTCGGATGACTATAAATAATGAATCGAGTTGTAAATGCCGTGGTAAATCTTTATTTTGTTAAAATAGGTAACTTACCTAAATGCGGGAAGGCTATGATGTAGAATTTACTCCATTTATATTAAATTTTTTATATAATCGAGTTAACGAATTTGAATTGAAAATCTTCAAACTTGTGATGTTATCAAGCATTGCGTACGAGACACAAATAGCACGTAGTATGAGTGTTTCACTTTATTTCTACATTGTAAACAATAAAAACCACAAAAGTGACGCGTGTAGTATTGTATGTTAGATATAACAAGACAAAATTACAATGAGACGAACCTGAGAGACGATAAATCAAAAGTACAAACTTGGACGAACTTGTAATTTAGTGGTAAATGATATAACCAAATCATCACTTGGGTTCAAATCCTTATGGTATCTCTTGTAAAATTGGTAATGCGGACGAGTGGACATATGTCCTGGTATTATTCTCCACTGCCGATATGCAAACACCATGAGTTTTATTTGATAAGTAGTACTTAATTCATTTAAATGCATTGTCACGATGAATGTCGTATTTCTTGAGTTTGTCACACAATATTTCCTAGTAAATTGTGCCAATCGCTTTGCTAAATCGAAATACAGATTATATCTTTTCATTTATGATTTGCGGTTGTGCCATAGGAGAGGTCCCACCGCATAGATTGATGAAATCATTGGAAAAATATCAGAAACGATACAAGGATACATTCTCGTTAATACCGATTATATCGCGCTGACTTTTGTTTTTAACTTAACTCATTATTTATTATGTTCCAGATTTCATTTGATTTTTTACTTATTTCGTAGTGTAGTAAGTCTTTTTGTATAATTTGTCTACTGTTTAACTTTATTTTTCTATTTTTAAAAACTTCGTGAATGTATTTATTAGTTGTTATTTTATATAAATGATAAGGATCCACAATATCTTCTTTTAAATCCGCGGTACATTTATCTATGCATTTCGAATAACTAGGATTATAAATTTTAACCCGTTTTAAAGAAAAACGCTTTTCAAAATAATAAATAAAATATTACAAAAACAGTTATATTTTGCGTTCGTATCGAGGGGACTAGATACAGTTAGTCACAAAATGATTCGGCCTAATAGAATACTTAGTGCTTTGTAATTGTATTTAACTTTGCTGGAAATCGTTTAATTGAATAAATATATACTTTGTTCAGATGAAATTATGTTTCATTGCTATTACTAGTTTATATACATACATACAACATATTGTTTGTTTCAAATTAATTTCAACGGTTTTGTCTTATTATAACTTTGTTTAACGTGTTTAAAGAGTTTTATTATGCCTAGAGTGCGGCAACGTCGAAATGATCGCCAATTAAGCGAATTCGACAGAGGTCGAATTGTTGGTTTGCGAGAAGGTGGTTTTTCATACAGGGAAATTGCAAATCGCCTTAACCGGAACCAATCCACCATTATGCGCTGTTATCAATCATGGACTAGGGAGGGTCAGGAAAGACGCCAAAGAGGAACTGGAGGCCGAAGAAGAACTAATGAGATACAGGACCGCCGCCTTCGCCTAATGGCACTAAGAGACAGGTTCTCCAGTACCAGATCAATTGCTGACGTGTGGTTAGGTAATCAAGGTCGTCCTGTAACCCTTAGAACTGTTTATCGTCGAATTAGGGGTTTCGGCTTCATTTTATCGTCCACGTCTTGTGTTACCACTTACGGCTCAACACCGAAAGCAACGTTTGGAGTGGTATAGATTGCGAATGCATTGGATCATGGAGTGGCATAAGGTGGTGTTCAGTGATGAATCTCGATTTTGTCTAGGGATGCATGATGGCCGTATGAGGATCAGACGAAGACGTGGAGAACGTCGTGATATTCAGTTTTCCGTTGAAGGGCATGTGCATCGAGCAGTGGGTGTTATGGTATGGGGTGCTATAGCATATGGGAGTAGGTCTCAGTTGGTATTCATCCAAACCACCATGAACGGCCAGCGTTACATTGAGGAGGTGGTAGAACCCCATATTCTTCCATATCTTCAAACGCTCGAAGACCCACTTTTCCAGCAGGATAATGCCCCTCCCCACGTAGCGAGAATTTCCATAAATTGCTTTGAAGAGGCTCATGTCAATATCTTGCCATGGCTACCCAAATCCCCCGACCTCTCGCCAATAGAACATGTGTGGGATATTCTGGGACGAAAACTTATGAATTTCGCCAATCCCCCGCAGACACTAATAGCTCTCCGGCATGAATTACACGTTTCTTGGGACACCATACCCCAAAAGGATACCGACCACCTAGTCGAATCAATGCCACGAAGAGTGAGGGAGTGTGTAACTAATAGGGGCGGCTCGACACATTATTAATAAAAATTATGTTAAATTGTGTTAGTTATACGTTTGTACCAAGTTTGGTAAAAAAATTCGCACCCCTTCTTGGTGTTGCAACTCCCAAAATGATTCAATTTTCTCATAATAGTTAACAACTACCTAAAATAAAATTTCACTAGTACCTCGTATGACCTCCTTTCGAATCAGTGACACATTTCAAACGATTTTTCATTGTTTTAACTAATTTTTGTGCAGTATTTTGGTCAATAGTGTTCCATTCTTCTATCAAAGCTTTCTTCAATTCTGTTTTATTAGTTATACAAGTTCTTTTATATTTGTCTTTAATATCGCGCAAAAGTGCTCAATGGGATTTAAATCCGGCGATTGTGCTGGAGTATCTAAGACTTTGGGCAGTTGTATAACAGCCAAGATTTGTTCAGGCAGCATTCTTTCGCCAGCCCCCCTTCTAACAAAAGTGCGCCAATTACTACCGAATACTTGAAATTTGGTTTCGTCCGTCCATAGCACCTTTGACCACATATTCATGTCCCAATCTTTATGCAGTTTGGCCCATTCCAATCAGGTGCCCATTCCAAGGTGCTATGGACGGACGAAAGCAAATTTCAAGTATTCGGTAGTAATCGGCGCACTTTTCTTAGAAGGAAGGCTGGCGAAAGAATGCTGCCTGAATATGTTGCATCAACTGTTAAGCATGGAGGTCTGCATCGAATTGAAGGAATTTTGAAAAAAGAAAATTATCGAGACATTTTGGAGCACCACGCTATTCCTTCGGGCGTAAGATTAATTGGAGAAGGATTTTACTTGCAGCAGGACAATGAAATAAATACTTTTTTTGGGTATATTCCCATTGCTTTGATAAAAGTAATATAATTTTCAAACAAAATGTCGGAATAGTTACAGAACACATTGTCAATACATACATTAAGCCTTGTATTTTGTTGCACCAAGCGATACAATTCAAACATTTGACAAACGCCGTGAACTAACTCAGTTCTATTATTCTCATCATTAAAATTAATTTTAAAATCCTCGCATAACAAAATATAATCCGACGTAGAACAGGCTGTACTTAATACATCTGCAAGTTTATTTATAAACAACCCTCCAACTGCCGTCAGATGATCTGTATACCGATATGATCAAAAATTTTTGGTGCTGTGCATAAAACCTTGCTGAATAAACTTCGACTTACTTTTCAATGTTATTGATTGGCATATTAACAATATATTTTTATAATTCTGATGAGCATATATAATATTACTGTCTCACCTCCTTTTATCCTAGACCTTCTAAAAGCTATATCATCATATCAATGCACAGTTTGAAGAGAACCTACTTTAGGTTTAAATTTGTTCCAAAATAAATCGCTTTTCCCATGTAAAAGATTTGTAATCGATATACGCAAGAGCACGTAATTGCGGATATTTAGCTATTTATATTTAGTGTTATTCCAATTTGTAAGACGTAAACAGCAAATGGAGTTGTATTGTTCTTTGTCGCCTAATTTTACCAGTTTAAATTCTTCGCTAACAAGGCAATTAATTTTCCCTTTGACATGGACTTATTGTTACTAAGTTCTGATAACTAACGTTGTTGCTTTGATAACGCTAATGTCAGGCTGTTTTTCAGTTGCTGCTTATACGTAAATCACAAAGCTGTAAAAGTTATGCTTTAAAAATTAATTGGACGATATTTTAATGAGCTTTCCATTTTAACATAGGTCGGTTACCGCAAATGATGCCAATGTAATTAATTATAGTCGGAATTAATTAAAACTGAAACGGAAACAAAACAACATATTATTATTTCTACATGCATATATGTTTCTGATCGAACTGTCAAAATCTAATACCGTTGTTTTATGTTATTCCCAGCCAGAATTTTGCTTGATAACTAAATTACACAATCTCATTTATCGACCAGTAATTCGTTTGTCTAGTTTACATTTATTTTGAAACCATGTTACGTACTTCACAACCGGTGGTAAGTACGGCAAACACTATGTAATACCGCGGTGTACATCCGCATGAATGCAATCAGATTTCCACGTGAATTTCCATTGGAGGCGGCAATTTAGTGCAATGGAATATCAAAACAGCGAAGCTCGCTTAAATATTGATTTATGGATTACCAGCAGGACTTAGGAGTTCAGGCAAGTTCAGGCAACATTGTTTGATAATTTTAATATTGGTTTAATAATCCTAGGAGTAGACGCAATCCATATGCTTACATGATATAGAAAAAAATAAATTTTAAACCGATCTGCAAATACAGCGTGATAACCAAATTTAGTACCTATGCGGAAAGTCATTCGTTCATATTGGTGTATGCAGCAGTATCACTGGAGCGATCATGCGACTCAACGTCGTGGTTAAACTGTAAACCATTGGTTTTCTCAAAATTGTAAATAGTATGTAGAATATTTTTGACTATCAAACTGTAGAAATAGTATATGTTTTCAATAAAATATTTCTAACAAGCTATCGAAATTGTGTTCATAATAGTATCTCCAAAAATCACTCTGTCAGCTGTCAAATTACAAGAATGTTACTTATTCAGCTTTGACAGTTGTATGTGTTGGAACATACTTATAGCTGTATTTTATTTTGGAAATTTTGACAATTATACGTGCTAAAATGTTCTGATAGCTATAACCCTGAAAATCCAATAAGCGTTCCAGTAAAAATAAGGATAAAATTACCTATCCTAATTTACCTTCTACCAAGTCCTATATATGTTTCGAACCAAGAACATGTTGAAACCAAGATAGAAGAATACATTTCAGAGTTGTTGGACACAGATGAATAATATTTGCCATCTCAAGAGGACACGCCTCATTTAATAAATCAATTGGTATTAAATGACCTAGTTCGAGATCTCAATTTATCAAAAACTCAGGCAGAGATATGTATTAGGTTCAAGACTGCAAGGATGGAAGTTGTTACCTCCAGGTACGCGTATTTCTGTATATTATCGAAAACGCCAGAAAGAACTATCACCGTATTTTTCAACTGAAGAAGGATTGCGATACCGTAAACAAAAAATTCCTAATATATCTGAGACAAAACTTAAAGAGGGCATTTTTATAGGGCCCCAGATTAATCTGCTACAACAGGTTCGAGAATTTGACGTACTCTTGAGCGATTTAGAACGGATTGTTTGGGATGCATTTAAAAGTGTGACAAAGAATTTCTTAAGAAATAAAAAATCTGAAGATTACGAGGAAATTGTTAGTGAACTTCTTAGAAGTTACCATGCTTTAGGCTGTAATATGAGTCTTAAAATACATTTCTTGCATTCACACCTGGGGGGTTATTCTCGAATCTGAGGGAATGGAAATTTCAAGAGAATTGTCAAAAAATTCCTACAATTTCAATAGTTCCTATTCTGGAGTTGACTTTCTCACTTTTTCGTAACGAGTAGTATCGAGGAGTGAGCGGTGAAAGTTACTCCCTGGGAGTGCTATTTTTCCACTGTCTCGAGAATAACCCCCCTGAACTTCTTTCCCCAGAATCTTGGCGATGTTAGTGACGAGCATGGGGATAGATTACATCAGGATATTTCCATTATTGAAAAACGCTATCAGGGCAAGTGGAATAGCGAGATGATTGCTGACTACTGTTGGACTTTAATTTGGGAATGTTGCATCTCAATATAAAAGTGAAAAGAAAGACTTTCTAAATACGTCCCAGAGTAGCATATACTTAGTTAGTGTTAATATTGTATGATCAATATGAATTTCACTTGTTTATAATACCAGACGTGATAGAAAATATTTGTTTTTATAATAATTATTAGGAATATAAAACAAAATAAGTTTGTATATACTTAATTCATAAAGAAAAATAAAAAAAAATGAAAATTTGTTGTTCTGTGATAGAGACAATCATGCGTGATATTCATCTTTCTGTTTTCTGTAACTCTTATTAATTATTATAACAGTTCTCGTACACAGTAAATGACGCCCACTTTTGATTTTTTCTTGGCTGTATGATAAGAATTATGTTCTGTTATGTTTTCACGATATAAATAATATCATAGGATACATTTTTAAAATCAGTGATAATAAAGCTAACTATTACAAATTTTAAAGAACAAGTATGGTATCTGTAAGAAAAACCAAATCGGCAAAACTCTATAATCTAAAAAAAAACGACTAAAGGAATCTTTTGAAATAATTTCACAATTCTTTATAAGCTATTTATAGCCCAAAAATGAAATTCAATGTTTTCAATTTTTGAACATATTTTGAAACCTAAAACGATTAGATCAAATTTATTTTCGAATATTGCTCAACTTTGCCTCAATGTAAGTGTTCTCGTATTGCTGACGGTTTTCGAGATCCTAGTGGTGAGCCTATACTGTAGGCTTCGCGTTTGTACAAGTATCACGTAACAGAGTTTCAACAAGGTTGAATCTATGTATGTATATGAGTCTGTTAGGTACAGAACTTATGGTGTCTACAGCGTATCATCACTGTTTCAAATTTTCATTTAGTCGTATACGATACAAGAAAGAGCTTAACTTCGTATTGGCAATAAGTTCAATATATAGCTATACAATGCTGTGGAGGTTCATTTCATATATTTACGTACACATAGTGTGAAAAACGTTTCACATGTTGACAATAATTTTTTAAATATTGGAGTTATCAAAAACAAATCATTAAAAAGTAATTTGATGTGACAGTATGAACATCTGTTTGTATGAGCGATAGCCATTTTTTGTTGTAACGCCCCTCTTGCGCTTTTTAAAGTTCACGGGTCGATAGCTGCAGTGTATAGACGGCTACCCATTGATGTGGGAGACCGCTAGGGCCCGAAGTTCAAACCACCAAGGAGACGGTGACACCTTTCTCGGAGAATCGTATCCCGATCGATCCATTCGCTGTTGTACGCAAAGTGATTAACAGCACAGCATTGTAAATGGCGAAATAGTGCTGTAATGAGGGCATTGAAAACATTTACACATACATATAAACTACACAGCAAGCGGTAATTAGACAAGCAATTTCTAGATTTATCTTGAAAAGGTCAAGTAAGTAAAAGTACTTATAAAACAGTTGGGGCGTTTGATCTTTTAAGATGTCTAAAGACATGAGGATGTATAATACAGTATAGCATAGATTGACAAAATTAAAATAAATGCAATAGCTCACTAATTTGAAGTGCAAATTAAAAAGATATTTAGGAAATTGTCTAAATTAGAAGATGGAATAGAGCATTAAAAAATAAAATGGAGCAAATCAGGAAGAAGTCAAGCCAACGCTAGTGCACTAACTTCGCTTGTTTAAAATTCTTCATGAGGACTTTATATCAGATAAGCTCAAAGAACGGCTGATGAACTATTTAGCTAATTTCCTTCAAAGAAGATGAGATCCGACAGCGCCTTTGCCGATTTGCAAATCCCCCTAATTTGTAAGCAGCGGGCGAGAAAAGAAAATCACACATGCGTGGCTAAAACGCCACTAATGAAACGTCACTAAATACTAAATCGAGTTTCGGTGTTCCAAACGCTCTCATCAACATATCCGGCATTTAAGTGTGGATGTGTTCTGTCACATTTATCGTGAGGATATATTAGCGAATGTGACACGCGAATGTACTCGAACTATCTCCTCGATACGTGTTCCAAGTTGAACGTCCGCAATTCTCCCGTATTTAGTCTAAGTTAATACAATTGCTTAATTTTGTAAATTATGTCGTGTATTTCGCGAGCTTCGTGAATTCTCTTGACTGTAAGAAAAACAATAGTTAACGTTGATAAACAATTTCATGCTTAATAACATGACAGAAGTGCTCACAAAATTAATACCCGAGAAGTAGGAAGTAGGAAGACTGTTGTGTATCTCATTAATTCATTATGAAAATGTATAATATTTTATGCTATTTAAATATGCGCAGATGACACAATAACCGTCAGTGTTTGAGTTACAATTATCATATTTTGCCATAATAATTCAATATACAAGGTGCTAATGTTATCGACAATTTTTCTTAAATGACAGACTATATATCTGTTTTTTATTTATTTTTGTTTATCCAGCTTAAGAAACAAATTCAACTTCTCAAATACTTCGATTTTTGATTTTAATTTACTGTATTTGAAAGATTATGTAATCGGCACTGTTGTTAACTGAAACGTCCTATACAGTCATCGCCAAACACTCGACACTGTTACTTGCGCTTAGTCAGAAAATTCAAACAGTGTTATTATTTTCTATAAACTAAGCAAGATGCTGTTGATTTTTTACGTGGTGTGTTAGTGGAAGGTTACCGAACAATCTTAAGCTCGGTTTGATTTTTAAAATTTCACACACAAAGCTTTCATTTCAATTATATTCTCTAATTAACATCTATTTAAACGGCATTCAAAAACTTTTAATCTACTACTATCTTACTGTTTATTTGGAGATGCCTAAATATAGTCATTTTTCCTTATCTAGTCTACGTTTCAATTAAGTAAGGACAATATAATATGTATGTATGTCTATGGATTGTTTTATAATAGATCAAATAATTGACATACTTTTTGACATTTTGGGTTATTCCTTCACTCGTACCTAGGCATTTTAAAGTTAATTTTATCATGTATCCAGCTACGCCACTCTAGTATTTTGAAATTTTGAATAAAACCCTCGATATTTCATATTCATATATTTTTGTGTTTATTTTATATCGTTTTGTGCCGAAAAAACAAAATTTTATACTTTTATATGAACCGAATTATATGACTTTCTTTTTGTCGGAGCAGCATTTCGAAATTTTCAAATTCGCATCATTTTGTGCTACCTTCTGTCGTATATTTTTTTCTTGCTTCCATATTAACCGGGTTAAGCGATTTCAAGTTCCGAACCTGGTATGTTTTCAGACACATCACCTCGGCATTTCGAACACGCTATAATTTTGTGCTTATTTTGTGTTGTGAAAAGAAAATTTTGTGTTTCCATATTAGCCGAGTTATAAATATTTTAAATCGTAATCTGGTATGTTCCCAGCCCCGTAAACTCATCATTTCCAAAATTTGCTGCCATTTCGTGCTTATTTTGTATCCGGGTTATCCGAATAGCACGTAAGAAATTTCTAAATGCGAGGGAGTGGGGTTGGCATGTTCTTGGTTCCGCAAAAAAGAAGCTCGGTTACAGCTTATTCAAAATTTTGAAGTATTGGAGTGGCGAAGTTGCGGACACGTATTCGTTCGTTCTCATCATCTTTGTGTTAATGTTAAAGAACGTCAGCTTCGAGTAATGTGCAATCATAAATTGTTGTCCGAACTGTTGATAATGGCCTGGTTGGTGAATAAATTCATCTCTACCATTTTGGAGCACAGAAGTCTGTTATGCTAATATGTTAATTCGCGGATATTACCTGGCCTATTGGAATACAATTTTCATTTAAAAGAAATCCCCATCTAACACAGTAAAATCTCGTTGTCCAAGACGCCATTATACTGCTTCTTCTCCTTCACACAGCTACATCAAGATATAGCGGTACATCGTTCTGTAAAACCAGATGACTTGGGATCAAGTGATCGAGTATGTTGAGATTAAGAAACGTCCGGATCGAATTAGCCATTAATGCATCTCTTCTGATAAATTTTGATCACATAAACATGAACCAATAGTTGTATTTCTTACAATATCAGTTCGTACCATTTACAAAAATGTTGGTAGCGTTATCTGTCAAAGACAGTTAATCCTGAATAATAAATTGTTATTAAGAAATGTCATATGACTCTTCTTGTAACCAATTGAATTCTTTATTTGGGGACAGTTGAAATGCTTTAGTAAGAAAATTTAGTTTTCTGCTATTTCGGCTCGTCAATTTGAAGATTCCGTTTCTCATAAGGCTTCTTTTCAGAGGACTGTTCTTCATAAAGTAACCTATCTGTGTATGTAGAAATTAAAATGTGTTTAATGCAATCTTTTGCCTTGCAAAATTTGCTACACAGCTCCTCATTATATTTTAAGAGTTTAAATTAAATTTGTATTGGATGCAAATAAGTTTCGGGATCTACAGCTAATAATTAGTAAATATTTATAACCAAGACACCGCCATTTTGTTCCAGCTTGTTAACTTCAGTACATTCAGATCTAAATTTTCAATAGTTCATTCAACGTTGTAATCTGACACTTTAGAATGATGCAAATAGTTTACAATTAGTATCTATAGCCTTTGCGTTCTAGTTTTCAGGGTTCCCAGCACCTTATTACCCTCACTAGCACGCTGAAACATTAAATTACCTCGTAAACCTACCTCAACTTAATACCGTTAACCGAAACGACGTTACTGTCAGCATCTTCTCCAAAGCGTGGAGCCCGCCTCTGTGCTACTAAGCGATCGCACGACTAGAATCTCGTTATCAGCGTAGAACAGCTTTGCCGAATATAAATTGGTAATGTCCTGTGCATTTCAAATAACTTCGTGAACTTTAGCGTCGCAGAGGAGAGACTATTATATACTGTCGGGTATATGAAATTGCTGAATTTATTCTCACCTCGTTTGCGTGCCATTTATTTATATACATGGCGTTTAGGTAAGCGCTGCGCCGTTAATATTTTAATAGCGACTCGTCTCGTTGTTGTTGAAGATGAGTACTTCCTGGTCTTAGCTTATTACGTTCCTAGGTCTACTGTTCGTTTATTAAAACATAAAATAAAACTTGCCACTAGTGTAACTTGCTTCTTTTATGCTCTATATTCTCCCCAATTTCATCGTCGTTTTTTATATTCCTGGATGGCAAAACTGACGAATCCAATAAAATTTATTTGCTATACGTGATGTTATAACTCGCGCAGATGATATTACTTTGTGAAAACGACCTATTGTTGAATGATGCATATGCATAAAATATAAAAGTATAAACCTGCTCTTTTAAAGTTTGAAGATAAAAGTCATCTTGAACAAATTGTATACATATTTTTAAGTGCAGTTTTGATATTTTTATCATAAAAGCTCCTAACAGGAGCTTTATATATTTGATGGCTTTCCGAAGAAAACTTATATGTATATTAATTTATAATAAAGTATGTCTTCTTCGTTAAGTAGATTGTTTCACGTTGGTATAGAAAAACAAGGATGTAAAATAACTTGTTCCTCTAGAAATGATACTCAATATATGGGCAGTACAAGTTTTCAAAATGATTATGAATCACGTCATTGCACGAAAATGATAAAAGTTTGAAACAGTAGAGCTGTAAAGTTCATCTTTATTATTGTAATAGTCAAGTCATTAATCACAGTATTCCAATCCTAGCCTTCATATGTCAAAGATGATGCCGTTTTAATTGTTTTAATTAATTTATTTAGAATCATTTCTAACCGCATTCTTACTACATTACTGGCATTATGGCTTGATTATTATCAAACGACTTTTTACATAGTCATCACTCATATTCAATCCAACATTTGTTTTTTTTCTAAATTTGACTTCGGATCAATAATTACTGACGTCACAAATACCTACATGCAAATTTTTATTATTAGTTAATATTCATTCATATATGTTGACCATGTTTTTAGGACTGCAATGTGTATTGTGTATTTATTATATATATTCTTTTCCTATTCTCCCTACTCTGTCGAAGCTGAATGTTAAGTTATTCTGTATTTTACTATCCACAAAAAAACTAAATAAAATGCGAATTTAAATTAAAAGTAAATAAGTAAGTGTGTATGAAAAATAATGTTAAGTTAACTTGCCAAAATACATACTAAGAGCGATGTTGTTTCGAGAGATTTTCAATTTTCACTATGTACACAATTCAGGTGGTTCAGGGTAGATTAGCGATCACACCACGCGTCGCAGAACTTCCAGCAATAATAAAATAATATAATAAAAAAGTAAGATAGTCTGTTTACGATAACAGCCAAGGCACGTCATCAATACACGTCATGTTGGCGTCACGCAGTCTTGCCAAATGCTTTGTTTACATTTGTAGGTATCGGTTATGTATTTAAAATCAATTGAAATGTAATTTCTCTAGAGAGTAAGGTCTGGTACATACTCAATGAATAACGATAATTTAATAGTTTTAAATAATTTATATAAACTTATCATTTGTCCTTTAAACTAAAGGTTTATATAATTATTATTATAGCTGTTCTGAAAACTTTCAAAGTACGTTTATTTCTATGTATAGTGTTATTAGTATACACAGTAAATTAACATAATAATAAAAAGAAGAAATATAACATGATATAAATATTAAAATAATAAACTACACCAGTTACATACCATTTTACATTTAGGATGTTATATATCATTTATAATGTGTTTTGTGTGTACAGCCCGAATCCACCTTTCAAAATGTACTAAAATTTTTGGGTTTTCAAAGGTTATTTATTTTTCATTTTGCACCTCGTATTGCCTGCGTGACATACACTACTATTTTAACGAAATCGTTGAAAGGCAAACGCCGAATGTTGCCATTTGCTGTTCTTATGATGTGAAGATCATATCTCAGACAGTTAGTGCTGCCTCACAAATATTGCAGGGCATTCAAGCAATACTATAAATAAAATAAAAAAGCGAATTTCCACGTGCTCCTTAATGAAAGATTCCCCGTTCCTGTTTGTAACTTTCAAGATCAGACCCAACATCAAGTGAATGAGAGGGAACTGAATGATTTTGTTCGCGATCTAAAACTTTCGAAACAGCAAGCAGAATTTTTGGGGTCAAGACTGCAACAACGGAACCTTCTATAGTGATAAAAAAATGGCTCCAGCAAAACCAGATTGAAAACAGTACTATTGCATAATGGGACCTCTTGTTTATACAGTAGACGTGAAGAATTTATGAAACCATGACTTTGCTTCTAACGGCAATAAAATATAAGATTCATGAATGGCAACTTTAATGTGATATGAAAGTTGACACTGCTTATATAGCAGTTTACAGGGCAGATTCATGAAATGCAGCCTTGTTGTGCCTGTGAAAGAGCCGCGACACCAAGAATTACTATACAGAAAAACAATAGCCTACGAAATCATATGCTACTGGAAAGAAAAACACTCCATTGGTTGAGCCCGAGACAACTATTTTGCTTTCGCTGCGTGTCAAGCTAGACCTTATAAAGAACTTTGTAAAAGCATTGAGTAAAGGGGGTCAGACCCTCAATCATTTGAAAGAAAAGGCCTCCAAATTGAGTGAAATGCAGCTACAACAAAATATATTTGTTGGATCAATTTTTGATCCAACCTTTTGATACCAAAAACACAAGTAATAACCATAATTAGCTGCTTAGTTCTCTTTCAAAGGGCTTATCGGGCATCAGAAATGACGACTTCCATTGTGAATCATCTGTTGGACAACTACAAGAACATGGGGTGTAGAATGTCGGTCAAAATTCACTTTTTACATTCCAACCTTGAATTCTCTTCAGAAAATTCGGGAGCCGAAAGCGATGAACAGGGTGGAATGCTTCCATCAAGGCATTCGTATGATGGAACACCGTTTTGAAGGTCACTGGAATCTTTCGATTGTGGACTGTGTCTACTTCTGGGGTGTGACTAGGGGGATTGACGAAAACGAAAACAAAGAAAGCATCGCTAAGACGATGAAAGTTGAAAAGATGTTTTGAACTATGGACTATTGGCATCATGTAGTATATGCATAAAAAATAATCTAAAGCGACCAATATCTTTTATTTTTTAAGAGTAATAAATGTCAGTTTTACCTTTATTCTGCTATACTTATAATTGAAAATTAAAGTAGTAAAAAGTTTTTAAAAGTAAAAGCTTATAAAATAAGAAATGAAAATAAGTGTTGCGGTTATATGATACTCATTCGACTCAAACCTATTTAAATTCGTAAAGGTCTTATATAATAATACTATGACAATAATACTAACGCTGCTGAAGGTTGTATGTAATATAATAACATAATACATACAATATAAACCATCAGGTCTGTGCTAGACGAGAGTTTCATGAATATCGATTGATGCGGCTGAGATGGGGTGGCCGTTTCATGAATCAATTCAAAAAGGCAATGCACCCTAGCACGCAAAGCTTTTGTTCAGGTGCAGTTTATTGGAAGTAGTATACATAATGTTATTTACCAGAAGCAATACTGTCGAGAACGGCAGGAGAGGTTTTGACGACGCGCTGATCGCACATCTCCGTTAAAACATTCGCCGCTTGAAACAATGGGTAATGACGCTTGTTTTTGTTTGCCTTGCTTTGCTTAATTAAGGGTCGTTGTAGATACCGGCCCGATGACGATACATCGGCTGTAAAATATTAGTTTTAGCTTGTGCAGGCTTGTGTAAAATATAGTCTTTGTATACGTTCATGTTAGTATGTTGGTTGATCAGATAATAGTGTGCTACAAATAATTGTCTACATATTGCTTTTATTATTTTTGATAATATAGTGAATAAAACTTTATTCATTTGATACTATTAAACTAGACGAATTTGAATGATTGTAAATTTGTGATGCATTTAGACACCTTTTGAAACTATTATAATAACATACCTATTTCATTTTCCATTTTAATATTTAGGTATTTAAACATTAGCTAAAGAAACAATACAATCTACATTAGCACAGGTGATTATTGTTCATAATTAAGCCGAATTGCAAGAATTGATTTGTGTATTGGTATGTAGTCTTGCAGAATCAAAGGGATTTCTGTGATTTAACAAATGTAAAAAGGATGACGTCAAAATCAAAACATACAGTGAAGGATGATCGTCTTCCAAGGAATACAAAGATATGTATTTTTCATAGTCGTCATTCACAATTTAAAGACAATTTTTTGAAGAAACTGGCTTAAAGTTTTGTAATGCTATTGACTCTCTTATGAAAACATGTAGTATGGACCATAATTCAACAGAATAGCTTGCTCATTATTTCCTTTAAAGTTACTTTAAAGCTATGCTTCTGCATAGCAGCAATAAATTCTCATCAGTACCTGACGTTTTCAATTGTTACATCATGGTACGGCATATAATTTTGGAATAACCATTAAACTGGTAGCAGACCGGACTGACAATCTATCAACTGTCCAAGCTAGAACGATATCTGCTGTACTGATGTGCGTTGTTTTAGCACCTGGCGGCGCTACTTCCGATCTTGCCCACTAGATGGAATAAGGTAAGGTTTAGTCCATTGTCGGAGATTGTTATAAAACATACGTTGAGAGGCGACCTCTTATGAAATTAGGTCTTGCATTTGAAGGAACGCTGATGAGATCGAAACGATCGAAACCATGTGGTGCGTTCCTAATGCTTGATCTATTTTCATTGCACTCGTTTCCAGAGTAATCTCCAAGAATATACCACCAGCGCCTATTACAGGCATTTTTTGTTTTTTATTTTTATATACATATACAGGGTGATTGGTGAGAAGGGCCTATTAAAAGTATTATACAAACGGAACGAAATTTGAAAACAAAATTTTGCAGGGATATAAGGTACCTATATATTTCATTAGATATTCTGAGATTTCTACAAAAGATTCTCTTTTAATCCGTATTGGGTGTTCCTATGCCTAAAATGAATGGTGAATAAAAACGATTTAATTAACTAAAAACTTAAGTACCTAAAATGCTCAGGTATGTCAATTTACAGAAGCAAGGATGCTTAGGTCATTTGTTTGACATACTTACTGGCCACTTATTTTGATGTCCGTCATTTTTTTAATCGTATTTTCGTAAATTCTTCCCACTGAATTATGGGAATAAAGGACCATTTAGGCAAATAGGACCAGATGCTATTCGAAGAGCAACAATTCTAGGAATACGTCTCCGAATATAGAATGCCTCAATAGAAACGGTTGTCATATCGAACCATTTAAATAATTTATTGTTGTTCATATAATTTTTCTACTTCTATATTATTTTTTTATTATTTTAATTTTACCTAATTTGTTATTACTAATTATTTAGACCTTTGATGTAGGTACATTTACGTCATGTTGATTATTCAGATACCATTTGTTGGGAGTATCTAGGAGAGTTCTTAGATAATCTAAATCTTTTACTGATATTGCTCATCACCATTGTTCTACGAACATATCAGTTGCTAAGACTTTTTATATCTTAAAAATTCTTAGAAATTTTTGCTGATCATTGGTCGTAAATGTTAGTATCTTTCACTAAACGTTCGATACGTTTATTTTACTATTTGATTACATTCACTTTGCATAATAAATAAATTCATGATTACTTGATTTGGTTTGTTCTCGATGCTAATTTATAATAACACCATATTCTGTGAAAAATGTATTGTACAGAAGCAAAAGCAATGTTATTACAGGTAAAATAAAAATTGTAAAAAAATAGTAAGTTTACAATATGTTTTGTAGCAAATACAATAATTTTTTGTTGTTGTAAAGAGAAATTCTCGCATTGTTTACCCTAATTATTGTACTGGTGCAGATCTATTTCTCTCAGTGTACGCGAAAACAACTAACTAAAATGACCGACGTCAAAATAAGTGGCAACTAACTGTGTAAAACAAATAAGCTAAGCTGAGCATTTTAGGTATGGAGGTTAATTAAATCGTTATAACTTACTTACTTTTCATTGTAGGTATAGGAACACCTAATACGGATTAAAAGATAATCTTTTGTAGAATCAGAATACCTAATAAAATATTATCTTTCCGTTTAAAAAAATCTACTTTCCGAAGATGGAACTTATTTATAAGCAACTAAGTTTTAAACACCCTGTATAATGTTACAGAGAAGAACTTCAAATGTTGTGTAACTACACAATATCAGCTGGGCGTATGCAAAATTTCATTCGTCTTTTTTATTCCTACGTGACGTAATATCACTATACAGTAAGATCGGTATCTGTCACTTTTTTTCTTAAATTGCGAATAACTCGGAAGGAATGGTATTTAGGTATAGTGTATGATATACGAAATATGTGTAAAATTTATCATAGAAGCTGAATCTGTAATTTGTTTTATAACATGCTGTTTAAAAAATCGAAGTTGATGGCCACTTCCGGTTAACCGGAAGTGATAATTATTCAAAAATATTTTCACGTGATAGTTCATATTCAGCTATACCTAATTGCAAAATTTTGTTTTAAAATACCGTTCCGTTTGTATAATACTTTTAATAGGCCATTCTCAGCAATCACCCTGTATATTGTGGCATTTCTCGACGTTTTCAATAAGTAAATTTATTTTCCGTTTCTAGGTGTAGTCATATATTTCTCTGAAGATGGATGGTTTATAATCTTCAACCCTAACTTCTGCAGGGTAGCAACTCAACTCTTGTGAATGTGTGCGTTTTCGTGTAGTAATATTTAAATTTAACTTGAAATTAACAGATTTAATTTTTTTAGCTCTTGGTTTCTCGAATAAGTTCTAAACTGATTTAAATGTGAGTAATACCTTTAATATTCACGGACGTATTTAGTCATTTTGAAATTAATTTGATGAAAAGAAATTGAATTTGACATTTTGCCTTTGAAACAAAATTCTACTCTAGATAGATTAAAATTTAATTCGATAAATTGTTTTAATATAACAAAATTAAATGAACGTAGTGTCTGCGTATTCGCAAAGTTTAAATTAGATAAAATCTTCGTTCGTAAAAACCGCGTAGTTTAATAATGCGATTAGCATTGTTCCAGTTCGCTCGATTAACTAAAAAATTTTCATGACCCGGTTTTCATCTCGTACAGAGCAGATGGTGCTTTTTGAAATGTTAGAACGTAAAACTAATTAAAACTAATTCCACCATGTTCGCGGAATACGAATACTTCGACAGCCCCCTTCAAACGGATATTGCGGAATTATTTCATAACGAGTCATCGTCAATGTAGCTTCATCTGTTGTATGCCGTCCTATTCAATTATAATTAGCAGCCAGAAAGACTCTTGTAAAGTGCGATTTAAATGGTTGGAAAGATACTTGTTTGCCGTTTCAATTTTATCAAAGGTTTTTATGACAAGAGTGTGTACATAGAAATCTGCAATCTGCAATCTGCCGAACATTTTTATTGGCTAATTTAACCTTTTTAAGTTAACTCAATTTGGTACGGATCGCTGTTAGGAAGTAAATTCACGCTTTTGCTTGAACTACGTGTAAGAAGAGACATTTTCAATCAAACTGTTCTTTATTGCTTACAATGGCAAATCTCTCGTACGATAATTGCAGTAATAAATACTTTAACAATTTTAGCGAATATGTTTAGACTTGACACTATCGAATCCACAGTTTCATCGGCTGTCTTTATGAGATAATATTGCTTCTAGCAATTCCAAAGTATTAATGTGACTGTGGTATTTCTCCAACACATTCAGGAGCTACTCATACTTTTTTTTAATCTGTGGCAACGAATCTGTTCATTTTCAGTTTTTATTTACATGAAATCTGTCCCACGAATTCGGTCTGAATGCGTTTTACAGCTTTAAAACTATACGAGATGTCGTAAACTAACTCAAAGAACCAATAGAGAAAATAGGGATTGTGGTACTCTTCGACGCTCCATTTTATTTCTGGCGAACGCCTATGGACTGTTTTTGACATGTTTTTTAATAAGCTGATGATTTCAAACTATTTTACGTCATATTAAATTTTGGTTTGATGCTGTCTTTACGATGTATTCTTATTTTTTGCTCGTCTTGAGATATCTTAAGACTTTTATTTATTCTATTTTTACCTAGACATTATCTATAAAACTGTCCAAATAGTCCAGCTTTTTAGTTATTTTTACAAAGTTATTGTTAAAACCGCATTTATCTATTTAATTTGCTATTTTCTCTCGAAGAACGATTAGCGAAGGCGCGAAGTTGTCGTTTCTACTCGGAGCTGGTAACTCATTAATGAGTGATCAGAAATAAACGGCTAGGTAATATAGATTCACTTTACCTTCCGGGTATTTTTTTATTTGTCGGTGGCAATATTACCCATGTGGGTTGTACCATAGTTTTCAGCCAAGAAGCGTAAGTATGTGTGCAAAAATTGTAGACATGTTGCGTCCTAGTTAATTATAATACTGCAAATTTTCTACAGCATCCTTACAGTTTCTTACCATTTGATTTTCAAGGGAGTTGATTTAGGTACACTTGGACAGTCATCCAAGGCTATACAGATTCTTATCTTTTATGAGAATATTATAAAAATGTTTATGTAGAGACAATTTGTGTATTTGTGGACAACGAAAATTCGACGTGAATATTTCCTAGAAAATTTTAAAAATGATTGCCTAGTTTTACGCTCCCAAAAAGTGTATTCAGTGCAAAGCTACCAATTTGTTTGAAAAACTAGATACTTATGCTGTAATGTCTTTGTTCGACAGTTTGTGAATCGATAGCGAGTCAAAGATAAACGTCAACATGAACGCATGAATAAATTATTTATGATAAAATTCAAGAGGATTCAGAGGATCACTTTTGCATAATATCTTTTGTGTAATGTGCACTAATAATAATAATTTCATCTTGCCTAAGATTATTTGGAGTATCAAGCGTTAATACTATTTTAGTTACCAGTACTCCGTTACTGTCTTCCAAACTAATAAGAATGTTGTGCAGTGTTATTTTTTGCAATTATCTCTTTGAAACTTATTATGGTGGAGACCCCGTTTGAATGACAAAATCGCAATTTGCGCTTTACCAATGAAATTGGATTTATTGTTTGTCACCAATCTTAATGTTTGAAATAAATACTAATTCATTTCATTTATGACGTTGTTTAAAAAATAGCATTTTATATTTCGAAACTACTCCAAAAAACTACTCACAAAAGCAAAAATCTTATTGAACTAATGTACATTGAATATACGGGGTCAAGTTGGGAAAATGGTTTCTGACAAGACAGATAGGCGTTAGGTATACCTGCTATGTAGTTAGATGCTTAATTATTTATTGATTGCAGTAGTTTTATTTGCTGATAAAGTTGACATTATTTATAAGTAAATCTTGCAAAGCTAGTTCAACAGTCACAAACGCTACCTAATATATTTGATACCACGGACGGTTTGAAAGTTCTCAAATTCCCCTAATTATAAATTACTCTAATATTAATTGTTGAAAGGGGATAGCGTAATATTTTCAGAAAAAAAAACGACAATGTTTGTGGCAGTTAGTTTTTATATAAAATGTATAAAAAATCGAATTGCTCCTATTCTGGATAATGCAGGGTAGTCCCTGAACTACCGATCGGTTAGAATTTTCATCGACAGGTGAACAACTTCCTTCTCAGCGGGCGATAATCATCGATCGAGGGTGTTCGTTCGGCAATTTGCTTAAGTGCCTCTCGCTTCGCTTTTCGTTACTGTGTTTTAAAAGAGTAGAGATCGCATAAATCAATTTTAGAGCGCACTTTTATATATTTTTCGTTTTATATTCGCAGTCCCAAATGACCGAGGAATCAAATCACTGAAAACATATAAATTTCTGAATACGATATTCTCGGTAGAAGGGCGTTTTCAAAAGCGTAAATCTTTGATAATTTTTTTTATTGTTTTGCGTCTGAAATTTATTCCAATGGGTTTACTGTTGCTATTATTCGTTTCTTTACGTTAAGTGTGTGAATTATATATTTGCATACCACTTTTATAAATTTTTTTCAAAACTATGACATTTTTACTTTAGTGTTTAATTTATTATTGAGGCCTGAATAAAAAATAATAAATATATTTCCGGAATAAATTAGAATGCTTTGTAACAGGGCAGACCATATTAGTATCATTCTACTTTCCTTGAAAGATGTAAATCTTCCGTAAATGTACATTATTTCTGGTTACAACCTTGCCTTCTTTTCATATTGTGTTCGTTTTAATATTTAGGTGTTTTGTTATTTGATATTTTCATCGAGATTTTTTTGACTTCACAGCCCACTTGCAGACATTCATGTCAACAATTTTAATTGAGTTAGCAACCACTTACTATTAAAACAAAGAAGTAAATGTTTAAATACAGAATATTAATGTCGAAGATGCAATTATCCCGTCGTAAATACACCCATGCTTAAGAGATGTACATAAGCGGCCTTGCTAATTCCAATCATCGTATATCAAATAATAGAAGGTAATTGCTCGACTATTATTAAGAAATTATCTGTAAATTGCTCTTGCGGACATTGCCTCTGTCTCCATTTACAAGTCGAAAAAGTATTGAAGAAGTCAGTTTGTAAATATACTAAAGCTACGTCGAAGATTGGCTCTGTAGGAAAATATTTTTCTTCGTCGCTTTTATAGATGCTTCAGAAAGTCTAAAAGCTCTCTCTAACTACGACGGATTTTTATGTAATGTCGTGAAACAGGCGTGATATGTAAAACAGCAAAACTTTTCCTTTTCAATATAACTTCCTTTGGTATTTATATATTTACTTCACAGTTTCTATCATCAGTTATGCAGTTTCGTTGAGAACGGCTCTTTAGAAACTCATAAATAAAAACATTTCAGTTCTTCGAGTTCCATTTTCTCTTATGCGGAAAATAACAAAAATATAATAAAATTGTAGTTTAGGCCGGTAACATCCGTATACAGAGATATACTACAAAATCCAAACACACATGAAATTAAATTTCCAATTTCGGGCAATTCTCGTTTCTATTCAGTACAGAAGCAAACTAGGTTGCTAGTTCAACTACATACTTAGTCTGTCTCAGATGCGATGGAACTGGTTCCATCAACTATCATCATCATCAACAACATCGCAACGACATCTACGAGTGAATGACGGTAGGTAAATATTGTACCCTTCATCTACATAACTTCATTTGACGTTTTGGGTAAAGTCATTTCGTGTAGGTCGGTCGAAAAACCAATATGGTTTAAATTAGGGAAAGTGGTGCAGAAACGTACGAAACGCTAAAAAATGTGTATGAGGATGAATGCATGTCACAGGCACGGATTTTTCGTTGATTTGGCCGATTGCGTGACGGAGGACTTTGCAGACGATTACCGAGCAGCGCTGCCAAAAAATATTCGCAATGAAGAAAAGATTGAGAAAAAAATTACGCTTTCAGAAGAGCAAAATCAAGACAATGCTGACCGTCACAGTGAATTCGTCCTAGAAAATCAGATGGTGAACACAGACTATTATTTGGGAGTTTACAATGATTGTATATTAGAATTCGACGAGTTCGACCGGAATATTAAGAGCTAAACAGTTGGTTTTTGTTGCACGACAATGCACCATCGCACAAAGCCATTATGGTACCTACGTGAATTATTGACCAAAAAAGGCATGATTGTTATCGATCATTCACTGTGTTCGCTTGATTTCCCTCTGTGCAACTTCTGGCTCTTTACCAAACTGAACTTGGCGATGAAAGGAAATCGTTTCGATACCATCCCAGTAATCCAAAAGACTTCGATCTTCATACCAAAGGCCATTCTAGTCGATGAGTATAAAAATGTTTCGAAACATGTTTTGAACGTTTTCTACGCTGTATTGACTCAAAATGAGATTATTTTGAATAGACAAAAATAAAAAAATCAAGATAATAAACGCTTTGAATTTTTTTTAGACCATTGGATCAGGGCCACTCTGTGTGCTTCGCAAACACATTGTTATAGGGACTATAGGCGACTGAAAGCATTGTCTTTAAAAGAAACACTTGTCTAAAATCGTTTCCACATGTATATCGAAGATTATTGGCAACAATTGAAAATTACTCTATTTTATTATTGTTATCTGTGGTGGTCCCATGTGGTAGCCAAACTGCGCCGAACTGCGCTGCCTTGTCAGCTTATACAGCTCTTTAAAGAGTCCCGCCTTCAAGTCAAGAATCACAGCATCTTTTTCATGGGTAGGTTCCTTAAATCCACAGATATCAACTCTTCAATGTTGAGGGTTTGTTTTGTAGAGCAATTGAATGCCTTATAATAGCATAGTACATGAATAGACCAATTTCACTGTGTTTTCTTGAGGTACTAAAGAATGATTCTTATATACTTTGACCAGTTTTTTTACGTATTTCTATTCTTTATATTTGGCCTATTCCTAATAAAACAAGAGTATTTTGTCTCTCAAGTTGAAAAATTAAGGGAGAAATTGTTTTTTCTAATTTTTTTAATGATTATTAAATACATTTTTTATTTCTAACAAAGTAAATAAGATTCCCTTCTGTAATTCAGTGGTCAACCAAACAGGTATTTGCTCCATCTATTGTAACAGTGGAGCACTTTTATTAAGATAAGGCCAGTTGAATACAAAACATGAAGTTATTTTTATGTAACAAAATATGTATTGACTTTTGTTATTTTATGAAACGAAAATTTTTATGTAGTAAACATGGATAACATGGCATAAATGGAAAAAATACAAAAACCAATGGTTGTTTCCTGTAGATGTTTATTTTAAAAATTTAAATTCACAAGAAGGTTAAAACAACGGTAAAGTTCCTGTTTTGTTTTTAAGTTATTTAATATTCAAACTGGAATAACAAGCGTTATACGAATTTTGATTTCGGAAGGTACAGTTTTCAAAATCCAAATTAATATTAATAATCCCCAGAAGAGGTGTATTGCGTGGTACATATTTTAAAATTCTAATTTATACTTCATACACCCTCACTTTCACGTACAAAATGTATACATCTCAGGTATTTAAATTATTTGGCAGCTTTTCGTGGAAATTCTGCCTCGCTCACGTACTACGAAAGTATATTATATCACATTTCCAACAACCGGCACTGGAAGTCGGTATACTTCAAACGAGAAAGCCTCTTTCCAATCCGGGTAATCGAAATAAAAGAACAAACATCAGTCAGTCGCCTCATCCTCTTAGCAAGTGTATACGATTCACTTCCTGTATCATTTAAAATTTATACCAAGTTCGTGATCCCAGACTGGGTTGCCCTGTTGTAACACGACGCACCAGCTTATTGCCGTCTTCATATTGTTGCGTTTATACTTCCTGAATTTCTTCTTATCGTAGAACATGGTAACGTGCAACTTACACAATATATCTGTCATGTCACTTCCTTAGATATTCTACCTTTTGCTAATATAGTTTCCTTTGTGCTCAGGGGACTATGCAAACTATTTCCCAAAGGTCCCGGCTACCTACTGTTATCGCGGCATTTCGTGCCTTCTACAATGGATGTATCGTCCTTTATCTTTAGATGGATGTGGAAGGAAGTACTCGGTCAAAACTGGACGTATTCTAACCGTACACGCTTATGGTGATGGAAAAGCGGAAGCAGAATTTGTGTCAGAAATTTCAAATTTTAAACTTGACGGAAACAGTTAAGATCAATATTCTTAGAAAGTAATACATGTAATCTTATATTTGTTTCTTAATGAGTTTAAAAGAAACAACAAGGCCATGTTATAGGTAACTAAAAGATACAGTAAGTAAAATCAATAAATATGAAACCAATTTGTTTGACTAAGATTAGAAAAAGATTATTCTATTTCATAAAATGAATAATTGCCATTATAGTATAGAGTCAAAAATACTTTATTATATTATATATCCATTTTTGTGATCATTTCCAAAATTACTACAGATATTAAAATTCTTTTCTAAGTACAACGTATTATATAGTCTCAGGGATGATATAACCTATCTACGTAAAAAAGGGGAACATATTATTCCTTTTTGTGTTAATTTTTCGATTTTTATAAAAAAGAAGGTCGCTTAGGTTCCTTTGCGTTTTATCTTTGAGTCTCAGATATATTTCCACTTTCAGGTCAGGAGTCAAGCTCTAACAATTCTGTTCAAGGACTAGGGAAAAACATGCAAGAAACCCAGTCAAGAGCTCAAATGAATAAAATTCAGGCGTGAATTAAACTATTATAAATGACGCTTAAATTATCAATATCAGTTCTAAAATTGACTGCGTGTTGTTTTTTTTTTGATGTACTTATATCATTTCGTAAATTAGTCTTTTTTATATTTATTTTCCTTTTTTAAAATCTTAGTGTTTTGAAAATCAAAATTCTGTCTATCTTTAGAGTGTTTAGACAAAGCAGTTTTAGCGGTGACGTTATGTATAACAGTGTATTTATGATTATAAAGTCGTTTCTTTAAATATTGTTTGGTTTGACCGATATAACATTTGTTACAGTCTTTGCAGTCTAATTTATAAACGACATTACTTTGATTATGTCTTTTAATGGATGTTTTTCAATTAGTGAATTAGTGTTAATTGTTAGTAGATTTGGAGAGATTTTTTAAATTCGTTTTTTATTGTCTCGCTTAAGTTTATGTATGGTGTAGTGTGGTACCTGTATGTTCTGATTTGATTTTGTACCTGTGTTATACAGGGTGTGTCATAATATATGCGCAGGACTGATAGGATGTGATAGCTTGTCCAAACATTTGAAAAAAAGTTTCTATCAACTTATCTTCTAAAATGCACCATTTTCAAGATACAGGGTGTTGAAATTTAATTTAAAAAATTCGTTTTTGGGAAATATCTCCGGAACCGTTTATCGTAAAGCTAACAGCTTTTGTAACCATTTTCTACTTATAATAAGCTATGTTGTGTGTGAAAAAAATATTTTAAGTCATAATTGGTGAAGATTTTGAAGGGTATTGGTTGTTTTTCTCCACAACTTCTACGCCACTGGAAAAAAGTACGGTCAACTTTAGAGCTCATGACCAACCGTACGTTTTTTGTGTAGAAAACATTGGCGGTTCAAATGGCCGTCTCCAAACCGTACTTTTTCCAGTGGCGTAGAAGTCGGGGAGAAAAACAACCACTACCCCTTCAAAATCTTCACCAATTACGACTTTTTTAAGTCGATAAGTAGAAAATGATTACAAAAGCTGTTTTCTTTACGATAAACGATTCCGGAGATATTTCCAAAAAACGATTTTTTTTAATTAACTTTCAACACCCTGTATCTCGAAAATGGTACATTTTAGAGGATAACTAGATAGAAACTTTTTTTCAAATTTTTGGACAAGGTACCACATCTTGAAGTCCTGCGCATATATTATGAAACATCCTATATATTTTATTTATTATTTTCTTTACCTATTTATTATAGAACTCGTTTGGAACTTTTTTAATTTTTTTTTCTAAAATCAGGGTGTGCTAACTTAATAGTCTGATCAACTAAACTATTAATTACGTATTTTTAAAAATTTACTCAAGTATTTGAAAAATATTTTAAATGTCTACTACTATTAGCGTCTTTAATGTGCCAATTTGTGTTTATGTGAATGTTATTATGTATTATCTTTACATTTAAAAAATTTCCGAATTTTTTTCTCTTTTAAATGTAAGTTTTAGCCTATCATGGTATGAGTTAAATGTGTGAAAAACATGATCAATTTTATCACCTGTTCAAAGTTCGATGTTGGCGAGTGCACACGTGCTTAATGTGAGTTCTTAATAATTCCCGATAAATTGATAAAAATAAAAAAAGTGTCTACAGTGCTATTGTTGTGAGGAAGGAGCCTTGATGGGTGAGATTTCACTTATAGTCTACAACCTAATAACTACACATATAATTAATAATTAAATACTTATACCTATAAATACGTAAAAGCGACAAGCTGGAAATTCATTCGACAGCCGCGCCATCTTATAGTTAGAACCCTCTAGTACTAGTGATAACTAATAAGCGAGGTACGTTGGGTTGCGGCCGTGAGTGACTGAGCCAGCACCTCTGTGGATCGCTTCTCGAACTGAGTAGACTAGCGACTTAACTGCAGTGGTGACGCAAAGCCTTACGAGTTCGCGCGCAATGGGAGACAGCAAGGATGGAAATGCATTGGCGCGCTCCAAATCTGAGAATACTATACATCATTCACTTTAAGAGTGCAGCGTTAGAAAAGATAGGACCTTATTTCGCGGCTTGTGATTGGTCAATTATCGAGGCACGTACACACTATGTAAAATACTGTTCTTATACGTATGAAATTTGAGGTTAAAAGCGATGCGTCAAATTTGTTTATGTTGTTTTGTTCGTATATATTTGCTGTATTGTGTTATTTCCGTACGTTTTTCTTTGTATTATCAAATTTTGCAAGTACCTTACATTAAAAGCAAAGTTCTTTTCAGTATTACTTGCAAATTCAAGGTATCTATTATTATCTGTATTCATATAATATTACTATTACACTTGATGGATCCTCAAAAAATCCTTCAGGAAAATATATAATTAGTAGGCAGAGGCAAATGGCATATAATTTATATTTGCAACAGAAGCAGAACAATTCAAAGTCAGCTTCTATTACATTGACTGCGAAACAACTTGGACTTGGAAAGAGGACAGTATAGAATATTGTGAAGGATATATATACCGCAGGTGTGTCTCATTCACCTTCAAAGAAATGTATACGTCATACAACCTATGATAATTTGGATGAAGGCCAGCGGTCAGCAATCCGAAAAACAAGTGCATTCCTTTTTCTTGAAAAATGAGTTATGTGTACAAAAATATTGAGCGTAAATATATTTGAATTAACGTTAGCATGATTTAATTAATGTTTGTAGGTTGTTAATGCGAATGAGAATTTGCCAGACTTTAAGCGAGCAACATTATGGAAAATTCTCAAAAAATTAGGACTTATGTGGGTGAAACGCAACCGAGAAAGTGTGCTAATGGAGCGACAAGATATTGTTTTACGGAGACACCTTGGAAAAAGGAAGCATTCGTTGAATGGCTTAATTTAAAAGGAATTGTTGTTGGTAATTCTTTATTAAAAGTTAAATTACTGGAACTTACTAAACAAAAATATATTACTGACAATTCTGTTACATACATTATTGACAAAATAGGAGCAGAAAGTGTTAGCACAATATTACAATTGGCCCTATATTACTGTAATTTGAATCCCATCGAATTAATATGAGCTCAAGTGAAGCATCATGTTGCTAATAATAGAACTTTTAAGTTAGCGGAAGTAAAAACTTTATTATTGGATAGAGTTAATCATGTCACTGCTGAAGTCTGGACTAATTGCATCAAACATTGGATCGCAGAAGAAAATACGATGTATGATTTGGATTTTTGCGTATTAGATCATATAAATATTTAAAAATATTTCTTCTTATGTACAATAAACTTGAAAAATACATTTTCTATGCAATTATTGTGTTTCTATTCTTAAATATTACTAAATATAACATATGTAGTCATACATCTTATATACAATTTCTATACGTAGCCTGAATAATATATTTTACGAACATATAAATTTTACGTTTTAAAAATCAATCTTATCATTAATTGCCTGTGAAAAGCTGTAAAAAAGTTTAACAAAACTTAATAAAATAGAAATGTATTGATTCATAATGTTTTATAGACATTATTAGCTAAAATATACATACGTTGTAATATATTTGTATATTTACCGCATTTGAAGGTTAACCTACGTCAATGTCGATTTTGAATTGAGCGGTATATTTAAATTTTCTAGTGTAAAACCAACGCCGATTGTGGCGCCAACTACTGCACTCTTAAGTTGAATGGAGATACCACGGGATCAATCGAAGAGTATCTGAAACGCAAAAGAATAGAAACGGAACAAGAAGAAGATAAGTCTTCTTCACAAAGTAAGAAAACTGCCAAATCTACTTCAGAAACATCAGAGAACAAAGAAACTACAGACAACAAGGAACGAAACACAGATATCCAGGAGCTTACAAAAATGATTACAGGTATGTTTCAACAGCTGAAAGAGGAAATAAGGTCTAATAACGACCAACTAAAGAAAAACAGCGAGGATATTGCGAATTTGAGAGAGGAAATAATAAAAAGAGAAGAAGACTGGAAAAGGGAGAAGGAAGGTTGGGTTGAAGAAAGAGAAGCATTTAATAAAAGAATTCAGATATTGGAAAGTAAAATAGAGAAACAGGAGAGGGCGGAAAAAAGAAATAACCTGATTCTGAGAGGAGCAGATCTAAATCAGGACGCGGAGCAAGAGTTGCAGACAGCAGTCGCAGGTTTAATACAGAAAGAATTGAATGTTGTTGCACACATAGAAAAGGCTTATAAGATAGGACAGAACCACATTGTTGTTAAACTAAATACATTTGAGAATAAGCTTCAAATATTAAGAGCGAAATCGAAACTAAAGGGGAAAAATATATATATTGATAGTGATCTTACAAGAGATGAACAAGCAATTCAGACGGAGATTCGGAAAATAGCACGACTAGAGCAAGAAAAAGGACACAAAACTAAAATTGCATACCAAAAATTAATGATCGACAATGTGTGGTATAAATGGAATTATCAAGCTAAAGCATTGACAAAAAACTAACCAATATGTTACCCGAGTATGGCAAAACGACAACCCTGGCAATAAATATGGACTGGAATAGGATACAGCACGCAGAAGGTAGGACCCAGCAAGTGACCACAAAAACAAAAGAAACATATAAAACTCTTAGAGCTTGTTTTTGGAACATAAATGGAATTCGAGGACTCTATAATTTAGATCCAGAACAGATCAAAATTTTGAGAGAGATGGAAATAATCTGTTTGTCAGAAACTTGGCTACTAGACGACAAATTGACACCCCCTAAATTTTTATTGGACTATAATGTTATTTTATCAACAGCTAACAAAGAAAAAAGTTTAGGGAGACCCAGCGGAGGCCTGGCCGTGCTATATAAATCAGAAATAAACGTAACCCAAATAGAAATAACAAATTTATGGATTATATGCCACTATAAGCACAAAAAGGTATCGTATGTCATAATGTACCATTACTGGAAACCAACGGAAGACATTATTTTTTGTATAGAAATGCTAAATGAAACTTTGTATACCAAGCTTGAACAATACTCACAATCTAAATGGATTATTGCAGGTGATTTTAATGCGAGGGTCGGCCATCTCAATCAGTTAGAGGAAGAGATGACAGATAATTGCTACCTAACTAGCGTACGAAACTCAAGGGACCACTTAACAAATAATAGAGGAAAAAAGCTAATAGAAGCTATGGAAAATAATGGGTTTCTTCTGGTCAATGGTAGAACGCAAAGTGACTCATCGGCAGATTATACATACATGTCTAAAACAGGCAAGAGCGTAATTGACTTGGTATTTGTAAACGACCAGAGCAGTATTAGGGATCTGTCAGTTGTTGATGTCCTGCACTCCTCCCCCCACTTTCCGGTTATGATCGAAATGGCTACTGACATAGTATACACAAATCAGAAAGATGCTGAGATGGCTACTCAATATATATTTCGATGGAGCGAAGAAAAAGAGAAGACTACACACGTTCACTAATAGAATCAGATAAAATATTTTACCACAGCGAAAATATCAATAATCTAAGTGATAACCTCGTACTAGCATTAAAGGAAGCCTCACTATCATGCAGTTTGGTCCAAACCGGGTTTCATTTCTACAAGAATGTAAACAAGTGCAATGGAGAAAAATGGTACGATCGAGAGTGTAATATGAAAAAGCGCTGTCTACGAAGCTCGCTAAGACGTTACAAAGCCAGTAGAACACAGAAAAGTCTGGATGAGTATTTAACAATCAAAGGAGAATACCGACGATACTTGCGGGAAAGAAGACGTGCTTTCTACCTCGACTTGTATGAAAACCTAGCTCAAGTAAAAAGCTCGAAACTGTTTTGGCAAACAATTAGACGCTTCTCTGGAAGAAGGGAGCGGGAGTGTAATATAACACCTAGCGAATGGTATGTCTTTTTCTCAGAAATTTACGGCAATAGGATCTCGACAGACACAACTTATATATCAGTACTACACCCAGATTTGGACAATGATATTACCATGGAGGAACTATTGCACAGCCTAAGTAAAATTAAAGAAGGAAAAGCTTCGGGCCCTGATGGAATACCTAATGAATATTATAAAAGTCTACCACCAGCATGGACTCACTATCTATTGGACTTATTTAATAAGGTACTAATATCCGAAGAACTACCTATGTCGTGGTCCGAAGTAAACCTGAGTATGATATATAAAAAAGGAGACAAAAAAGACCCAATGAATTACCGTGGAATATCCATAATGAATACCATGACAAAAATTTTTACTTCAATTTTGTATAGAAGATTATATCAGTGGTGTGAAATGCATGACGTTTTACCCGAGGAACAATCGGGCTTTAGGCAGGGTAGAGGCTGTTTGGATAATTTATTCGTTTTCAACGCTACTGTCAGTATTAATATAATACCTAAATCGTCGTACTTGTATGGTATTTTTATTGACTTCAAAAGAGCCTTCGATTCGGTAAGACATGAAAAATTATGGAATAAGTTATATGGAACCGGAGTTAGTGCGAAATTTATTAGAATCTTAAAAAAAATGTATGATAATGCATGTATAAAAATGATGATAAATACAGCTGATACTCGATATGTCCCATTGACGGAGGGTTTAATGCAGGGGGACTGCCTCTCGCCGTTACTTTTCTCTATATTTATATCAGATATAGTAGAGTATTTCACCAAAAGAGACGCCCAGGGTGTAAGGATAACAAGTAGGAGGTCTTTATTACTGCTAATGTATGCCGATGACTTAGCGCTCTTTGCGAGCTCGCCAACAGATGGAAATAAAAAACTGAATATATTGAGGAGCTACTGTGAAGAAAACGGATTGACTGTCAATACTGAGAAGACGAAGGCTATTGTTTTTCATAGGGGGAGGCGAAAACGCAAAATAAGAGGATTATATTATGACGGAAATCAAATAGAATACGTTCGGAAATATGTTTATCTTGGAGTCCCTTTTTCGTGCGGAGGCATCTTTAAAGAAGCTAGCAATTATTTTATGCAGAGGGCAACGGGTGCATCAGCCAAAGTAAGGGACTTACTTATTAAATCAAAGTCAGACTCCTTTGAAACTAAGAGAAGGCTATTTGAAAGTATGACATGTGCAACGCTACTTTATGGTTGTGAACTGTGGTCCTTGAGATACATAGAGAAGTTGGAAAAAATTCAGGTTGGTTTCTTTAAAAGACTGTTTCACTGGCCAATTAATGTACCTAATTACATAGTACGCTTAGAAACTGGACAGCTACATTTAAGAGTTGCAATAATGAAAAGGGTCTGCACCTGGTGGGAAAAAGTTTTAAATATGCCAAATCATCAGCTATGCAAACAGTGCTACGAGGCGCTAATATCTTTGGATCAATCTCCAACCAATGTGAAAGCACTTAACTGGATAAGCGCATTGCGGGATGTGCTGGCGGATATCGGTGAAACCAAAATATGGAATTCAAGAACGACACCTGCTGTGTTTCATAACGTAAAGGGGATATACTTGATAAAATAACAAACAATGAACTAAGTAAGGACATTGATTCTGCGCTTATATCAGAGTCTTCACCTCTATATAGGAAAATCAGCGCCCTTGGTCGACCGGAGGAATACATACGATATCGAACCTCTTTGAAAAAGATAAGAGTAGTTAGCCAAACAAGAGTTACCAATGGATCCACTGCTAGATGGTACTTCGATGGGAACAGGTACATAATAGATTTTAATACTATATGCACAGTATGTAATACAAAGAAAAAGGAAACTCTGCAGCATTTTATGCTTGAGTGCCCAATATATGAATTTTTAAGGGAAAAGTACATAAAGAAGAACAGAACTGTGGCGATAACGTTGGATGAAACACTCACTATTGAGAACCAAAGCCAATTAAACGATTTGTTTTATTACATCGTGGGAGTACTTCGCTTAAGGTCATTCATGTTGAACGAGTAAAGTTCGAGGAATTATTCAAATACTTAGAGTGTTGCTTTATTACTGTATTTTTAAGCATCTTTTATTAAATAATACTTACCACATAAATGTAAATATCTGTTAAACAATCCTGTACAAATTATATTTTGCTACTTTGAACTCTCTTCTGTAAAAACAACTGTTAAGACAGAATAAATCATTATTATTATTATTATTATTATTATTATTATTATTTATCACCTGTATGCAGCATCATTTACATACCGCTTATAAAGTTGTACTTACATAACAGTTAAATTTGTTTAGCGTATCTTGCTCTAGATGTTTCATGTCTATGTACTATTGCAGTAGATAATTGACAGCCCGTTGCTGAATTTAAGCAAAGGTTTACAGCCAACATGAATCTATTTTTCGGTAAATTTGTATAATTTGGTATTAAATTCCAGTTTTATATATTTTTAAGGCTATCTATCCTTCTAATACTATACCTATTCTTTAAAAAAGTACATATTTTTTACACATATATTTCTTATTCACATACGTATATTATGTAAATTTACAGTTTCACACTTCACTTCTTTTTTGCCATACGTTTTAAGCGTGGCCTAACACTAAATTGGGTTTGAATTATGTACATATATATGATACATCTTGAGTCATGAAAGTGATAATTAAATTATAATTTAATAATTGAAACAATAAAATTTCGTAAAAAAGCATAAATAATTTAATTGGTGAATGAAGATTAATTATACGTAGATGGCAATCAACTGCATACTACTACGTATTACAAAGTTTTATGCAGATCATAAACTTTCTGAAAGTTACGTAGATTACGAAGTTAGAGTTATAGAATATTCTCTCGAAAGTATCAAACAAGAAGTAAGAAAGGTAAACTCGCTATAACACTTATTCAGATAGGAAGAAATTATTAATAGAAGGGGTACTCACACGGATAAATTACGGTTTATTAGTTAATACGTTCTTACAAAATTTGAAAATGTCATTTGTGAGTTATGATATGGATTTTACATAGCGGACTTTAGATGAAAAAATTGGACATGAATTCTTTAAAACAGGATATTGGCGGATATGACTCTTCAACATGGAACATAATATAGTATTGAAAGTACACTCGTGCTTTAACTGTAAAGGGCCAGAAAACTGTTGAGAGTATTCTGCAACAATTACTCTCTGTAACACAATTTTCCCAATCATATCTGCAGATGGATACTTACTTTCATCATTATTTTTAGTATTAAAGGAATATATGGATACATTTGGATTTCAAGTTGCGCAATCATTGTTTTAATTTGTAAATGCGTATACTTTTTTGTCGAGATCTGTAAAGCTGATTTGAAATAATTTCGAAATCAGGCTAGCGGATGTTTTCTTTCCAAATACCAAACCATAAGGTGTATTCTTGATTAATTTTTGCTATAGACATTATTGCTGAGCTTCAGAAATTGGTACCGACAAACAAAACTTTAACATTTTAAATATGGAAAAAAAGGTGACAGAGATAGGACAACTGCTAGATATGTTTCGTTTTAGACTGTGGAAAAAAGATTGTTACAACTTCTTCTGATACAGCAATTTTCCTCTAAACAGTTCAACCCACTAAACACCAAAAAGTTTAAACACCGGTTTTTTTTTAGTGTTTAGTGGCTTGAAGTGTTTAGTGTTCGACTTCTGCACAGCAATTTTTAATAACTATGACATAAATTTCATCCACAATCAGTTCGATATGTTCAAGTACTAATGGTGTAAGAGTGGATACGTGAATGAAATCTTGATTCTTTCCAAAAAAAATTGACTGTTACAAACATACATATGAGCGATATTTGTACTCTATTAAATGCCGAACTACATAAATCTACATTGCATAAAAATAAATAAATGAGTAGAAAAATATAGCCTTACTTTTTCGCGTTGTGCCAATATTTTACCTATTAAAAAAAAAATGAAATCCAAAGGGCTTTCTTAGTAGATGCATTTCGAATATTATATTTTTCGATTTATATTAACAGACAAGTCAATTTATTGTGCATGTTTATTATTATTTTATCGTTATGAATTCTCTAAAAATGGAGGTGTACTCTGACTGCCGTTATTCCATTATCTTTTTGCGATAGGTTGCGTTATCCTTGAAGCCGTGTAATCTGTTGCAAATTATGTTAAAAAAGAATTTTAGTATCTGTTGCAGTTGCGGAGATATTCACAAAAATTGAAAAATTGTGCAAACTTTGGTTGGAACTCAAGTTGAGCGATTTTGACTATAAAAAAAGTATAATTCGGTTTTGAAAGGTTTGCCGAAGTCGGAACTGGCACTTGTCCAGGATATTATTAGTAATAATTTTAGCATCGTTATATATGTATCTATGCAAAACCGACCTTTTTTTAATAAATAAGAGAAAGTATTTAAAAATGGGGGTGTAGGATGTCTAATCATCCATGATTAGCTTTTTGCAAAGGAAGGTTGTGTCATCCTTGAAATCATACGGGTCGATGGCCGCAGTGGTTAGGCAGCTGACTATCATTGTGAGAGGACGATAGGTGCCGGGGTTCGATTCTCTGGAGGGACGGTGACATTTTTTCAGAGAGTTTAATCCCGGATCGACTTGCCATTCGCTGTTGGGAGCAAAGTGATTAACAGCGCGGCATCAGAAAAGGCGATATGATGCTGTCACAAAGCCATTTAAACACAACTTACACACACCAAACTACACCTCAAGAGTTGCATGATAGCCAGACAAGTAATACAGCTTACGGAGTCACTGCAACTAAGCACCCATCACACATTAAAAAAATATATAATATGCTGCAAAGTATATTAAAAAATAAAAAATTAGAGGGGGCTGTGGCCCAAAATTGCCCAATTCTGTCGCTACAAAATATTTAATAAAACTTTTTATTATAGAATTTCTTTTTACCAATTATAGCCATTATATAAGCTGAATGAACTAACGCGAAAATATCTATTTATACTTATTAAAGATAAGTCTAGGTGTTTTATGTCTTGCCGATCGACCATGGTTTGTTAACTAGAAAACAAGGTGGTATACTTTCATATGTAGTTTTTTATATAATGAAGAGACTATTTCGGTATATTTGTGTAAATTAATAAATTACACAGAAAAAATAACGAAGGCGTCCTTATATACCACATCACATTACACAAGAACATGAAACGCTCCATTTGTAATTGTCATTTAGTAAACTGATATACGTTGTCGTATATTTTCAGAAACCCCTACCACAAATCGTTACTTTACTGCTACAGTATCGCGAACTTATACCAGAAAACAGAAAACGCGATAATGTCATAATTTCATTCAATTTCAAAGATAGAACTCCGTCTGGTGTGTAGTAGCTAATTTTAGTTTCTGAATTACGGACAAATATTGTTGACATACTTTTTACATGTTACAGGGGACCATGGCAACGAGCGTAGCAGCAGTAGTGCCAGTCGGAGTATCCGCCATGGCGACAATTCAAAAACTTGTCGTCGGAATATTATGGCTGTATTGATTCGACGTATAGTTGGAGATGTTCAGGTAAAATGAAGAGTTGCTGCCTATGCCGTGTACTCGCTCTGTAATTACCGCTTCGTTACTCTTGCGTGTGTTTGTGTGTGTGTGTGTGTATGTCTGTACGTGTGTGTTCAGTAGAGTAATTTTATTACAATTACAACCCGAGTTAATGTCTAAAATATCGGATTTTAATTGAATGTTAGACGTCGATGAAAATATTTCGTACCTACGTGTACCCATAGTACTCCACGGGCAGTTTGCCAAAAATTCTTTCGAGTTGTTTACGTGCAGCTTGGCCGCTAGACTGTTTGTAGTTGTGGCTAGTGGATTTGTTTTTATTTATCCTGGTTTTCGTTTCAACTAAAGCTTATTTATTTACATTTTTTTATTACTACTTAGATAAATATTTTTCCTTTGATGCACTTCTTGTTTGGTTTCTAAAACTTTTTAAAAGGAAAGGTGCAACACATAAATTATGCTATATTCTTTATGTATATAACAAGAAATTTCTGTATCAATATACATATTTACAGACAATTTAAACTAAAATTTTGGAAATATTCGAAATTTTTAAAAATTGATGTAGTATGATTTTTAAATAAATTTTATAAAGTTCATTGCTGGAATTTTAAATTATTGAAGAGGTTATATAGATAGTTGATGATAGATGGCCATCAATAGATTTGGATATTACGAAACTTGTTTCAAAAAATAAATAAAAAATAATTAATCAAAGGCTGAACAAATTTTTCCTTTAAAAATTGTGATTCAGTCAAAAATATATGACAATCAATCGACGTCTGTATCTACAGTACGCGCTTAACGGCTCTGTTATGCCTTATATGTATATAGATGTAATATAACATGTACTGAAAGGTCTAACAGAGCTGTTAAATCGCATACTGTGGATGCAGACTTCGATTGAATGTCTTACTTTTATGTGAAATGTTGAGACGTTGCAGATTTTTACACTAAGTGTATTTACTTAACAAGCAGCTAACTAATTTTGGCCTTATTAGAATCTTCAAGAAATTTTCCCAAAACGAACACCTATCAGCTTCTATTTGAAAAGATAGATTTGGCTAAACTGTATAATTGTAACCCCATCATAACAGGGATAGCAACTGGAACGAAAAATATGTATTTGAGCTGTTTTTGCATACAAAAATACAATCCCATATAGAATATTTTACTTTAATTATTCAAGTTTATGGTATTTTCAAATCGGACAACGAGAAATGCCTGGTAAATAAAAGAATTTCAAAAAACTCCTCTTATCATATCCGAACATATTTCATAAATAAAACACCGTAACACGTATATTTTAAAAGTTTTAGCATAAAATATGATTTGTTTTAAGGCTTAAGTTTATTCAAACATATTCAAAGCTTCAGGTCTTACTGTTCCCGCAAATAGTCACTCTTCACTTCAAAATTATTCAAAGTGAAATAGTTTGCGTTGTCTAACATAATGATTTTTCCAGCGCCAAATGTAATCGTAGTTGGCTTTGAGTGTATTCGAGACTTCTAAGTCTCTTTCGATATTTAAACCATTTTCTTTCAATCCCAACAATACCGTACTCTTCAAATTTCCTTATCGACGAACCTCTCTCGTTATTGATATCCTAACTTGGTTTTTTGCACTTCTCAACAGTTTCTCTGTCGTCTATGCAGTAATAGCCAGGGATTTTCTAGTTTTTGGGAGGTAAGACATAGTATTCCTTGTTCTCATTTCGCTGTTGGGCGATAAACCGTCCTATGTGAAATACATACTTTCATTCACTAAGTAATGTAGATACTTTTTCTAATTTAGATGATATTATAAAACAACAACTTGAAATTAACTAAAGCTGGTTTTACATCTTTCAATTTATTGATCAATTTCTAGAACTTGGCGACTTGACGTCAAGTTATGTTTTTACATGTGTCAATTTCAAGTTCAATTTTAAGTTTAATTTCTAGTTCTAGTTCTCTTCAATTTTAAGTTTCTAGCTGGGAGCTTTACATTTATCAATAAATAGATCAATTTCAAGAACTTGGCCTAGTTGTAGAAATTGAAGAATGTTGCATGTTCTATTTTTGCTTCAATTTAACTTCACTTTCATAGTAATTTTTGTTTTAATAGTTCAAATTTACTTTAATTGCAACAATAACGATTCGTTGAACAACATAACATTTTTTGTAATTATGAAAGGCTAATTTCATATTTATAGATTATTTGAAATTTTGATTTTGCAGCATAATGCAGGGAAGTTCAAACTGGCAACGAAAACGATTAACAAATTTAAGAAAAGCTGTATTCTCCTTTATGTTACTAAAATGATAGAAATAAAACAAACAAGAGTAACAAGGAGGTGGTGAGTTAGACCATGGTTGACAGCAAAAAACGGAAACTGTACTGTACTGTTGCACACATTCAAGGATTCGCAAAGATTCAAAATGGAGTCAAACGTCTTCACCATCACACATATCACATAACGTTTTAATCTTTTAACATAGGATATGCATAATATCAGAATTCCCTATAGTGACGGAGAGAGTTAAACTATTACCACTGTTAACATTAAAAATATTCCAAACTCCGTTCACAGTTGCTGTTCTTAGTTCAATTTATTGTTAGGTGTCATCCAATAATAAGTTCTTATTTAAGAACTTAAAATTCACTAAAAAAAAATCTTACAATATTTTCAAATTTATTGATAAGTGTAATACAAGAATAAGTTCTACTTCAAGAACTAATAGAAATTGACTAATTTTAAGTTCTAGAAATTGATCAATAAATTGATAGATGTAAAACCAGCTTAACTGTCTATTTACAATGCGAACAAACTTTTGGTTTTATATATTACTAGTCGAATAAATTCGTAACGATGCTATATTTAAACACTAATATGAAGAAATTCTCTCATTACACAGAAAATATTTGGCAAAAGTATATATTTGCCAAATCGAAGAAATTGAATAATAATAATAAAACTAAAACTCATTTTTTTTATATTTTACAAAATTGAACACATCCAAAGAAGTTTCCTGATTGAAATTATCGCAACTTTGCACAAATGTTTGGATTTTGCACTCGAAATTATTTATAAATAAATGATGTTTTACTTTCAAAAGGAGATTCAAGCGAACATAGTAACTATAAATATTGTTTTTAGCCCGCATACTTAGTAATATAAATATACTGCAACGCAGCGGCTTTAGGAACCGTGTAAAAGTAGTAGGCTTTGTCTAAGCAGATTGGTTCACTAGATATGAATTCCAAATTTAATTAAGTTTTTAACGGCTTTGTCAAAACCCTCGTCTTCTTGTCATCAGAATCTGACAAAAGAAACTGATTTTTGCTTTTATATTTACCTCAAAGGTTCAAAATCTTGGGTAATATTTCAAGAATTACACATTAAGCAAATCTGTCTTTAATCAAGATAAGCTTGTTTTGTTTGTGCGCAAGTAAATCTTTTTTCGTGATAAGCAAAATATTGTCTAATTCACATTTTTTTTAACACTAGCAAGCAGTAGTTTTTAAATCAAAAATTGAAAATCTGTTGGAGATACTAAAAACAATCTTAAACTGTTCGGAAAAAGTTTAGATAGAGATAATAATATTAACATTACGAACACCGTTTTCCTAATGCAGCTCAATTTCTATTAAACATTAAATATAATGGTAATATCTTGAAAGAATAATTCATCAATGAATGTGCTGTTAATTAATATTGATTTGAGTAATCTATAAAAAATCAATACAGAATTTTGTTATTGCTCCTAAAAAGAAAAAGGTCGCTCTTGGGAATAAAATTATGGAGTTAAGAACACAATATTTGGTTGAATATTCTATGGCATATCCAAACGCATACACGATGAAATAAATCGACCAGCCATTTTTTGACCGTACCTAATCCAATCAGACCTAATAATTTGACAGCTCAGCTTAAAAAAATACAGTTTAAAGAAATATTAGTAGAGTTTTTTATTAGCTATACTGGTCTACTGATGGTATGGTAACACAATTAATTGTAAGTAAACTCCAGCAAATTAATTTGATGATTTTGTACTTTGATTCAGCCATTCTAACTATAATTCTCGGTAACAAGGATAATTAAATACTTTCTTAAAGCCTTCGATATTCACGAGTGTGGGCAATCATCAGCTATATATTAACGTTAATGAATTGCAAAATATCATGGGAAACTTGGTATGATAATCTTTGCCGGACGTTCACGTTATTACAGGATGTGATTATACATATACTAATATTTTTCTGGAAAATACAAGCTTTTTAAATTGGTTGAAAGAGTTTGACGAATATCAGACAGGATTTCAAAATCTTGACAATATTTCAGAAGAAAAATTTGAACATACATTAAAAATGTTGGATAAAATATCTGTAATATGTGTGAAGCTAGCTTTTGCTTCTTACTTACTGGTATTGAAACGCCGCCTAATATTATCAAAATTAATATTTGGAATTAATGTATTTCAAAATAAAATGCATTTGTATTAGCTCTAGTATTAAATTCTCTCTCTGCATACAATTCTTATTGTTAAAATAAATAGCAATCGGTAGAATAGAATTGAACTATGCATGTATATACTTTAAGAGAAAGGTTTCTTCAATAGTTTCATTGTCCCTGGCGTACGTGCCAAGATAATTTAAATAAGCTGCAAATTGATTTATCTGAAACTGAAAGAAAGGAGTGTATGCATAAACCGCAAACCATTTTACTGTAGATTCGAGGTATGCATACGTTGGTAAGGAGGAGGAAGTGTTTTCGATTGGCGAAATAAAAGCCTGAGTAGGACATCTCGCTATTGAAATCGTTTGATCCAGTTCTATTTTCTTTCAATTTTCAATTATGTGACGGACGCTTTCAAAGAAATCCAATTTCATTTTATCGATAGCATACTCCATTTACCACATTTTATTCTCTTTGTCGTTCTATCACTGCGATGTATTAATTGAGTTTGCTGTGAAATAATTCGTTGTAAACAAGAAGAGGAATTTTTGTATGTAAAGTGTGTTATCTCGAATTTCCATCATTTTATACATTTTCTTTTGTGTCAATAAAATTCTTATTGTATTATAACCCGAAAATGTATTCTTCCCTAAAGATAGAAATAAGTTTATTTACATAAGTTTATTTCTTAGTTTCAAAAACATAATTCATTTCGTTGCAATGTGATATTTCTTTTCGGAAGGTACTGTATACAGTAAGATATTTTTACGGAATTAAATTTCAATCTTAAGGTTAGCTAGAAACAATATTTTTCAGGCTACATCCTTATTTGACCCAAAGGCCATGATATCACCAAGATATCATCCTGTATATTAAAATTTAAGTAAGATTTTGTCGTATTAACAAATATATATACAAACACATTCTACGTGTAACAGTGGGATTAAGAAAAAGATACTTCCAATTTTTACAGAACCTAATGACACAGATATTAACAGTTATTGTATATGCCTCAGTAGTAACAGTGTCCACTAACGGACAATTGTGACACTGTCCTTGATTTTTCTGAGTATGTGTAACAGTTTACGTGTGTAACAGTTCAACGATTTATATTATGTATTTACTATTTTATTACATCATACTACAAGGACAGTCAGGGCGTATCATAGTAACTAAACAACATGGATGTTTTAGAAGTCACATATCACTAATTCCAGTAATTCCTTAGACACCACAAGAGCTGGACGTTGACTTGAAAATTATGTACCTGCTCGATAAGAAACCATGTTCTTCTTTGAAAATGACATCGAATTGGAGTTTGTAGTAGCAGCAGAAGCACATGAAATGAGATTTCTTGAAAAAAAACAGCAAAACATCAAGAAAGTAATTATGAAGATATTGCTTGCGTTGCTGAAGAAGGCAGCATTGGTATAAACCTAAATTACAAAACTAGAGCTTTAATATACTGGAGCAGTGGAGAATCCAGGCTCGTTCTCTCGAAAGTGACAAGAATCTTCAACAGTAAGTTTTAGAAGCTAACGAACGAACTGGATATGAATCGTTTAATGCAGGATATTGATGGATATAGGTACTACTTTAAAAAGATGCATAATATTGTTGACATAATTTATTATTCATTGTTGGTACATTATTGGGTCAGCAAAGACGTCGATTTTTTAAATTATTTATTTTGAAGTGAATTTCTGTATACATCGACAAAATGCATGAATTTTATAATTATCAGTCTTCCAGAGCTGAAGATTCTTGTGTATGCAGATGATTACGAGCAGTAATATCCTTTATTTCTTCACCATCCTTTAAAAATACTATGATATACGATTCAAGATAACTTTATTACCCCAAATAGAAAAATTTACAATAATAGCTTTGAGCTTTGCTATTAAAAATGAAAGTCAGTTTATGCAGTATGTATAAATGTCATTACAGAAAATAAGTTATCTTATAGTTATCTTATAAAGTATAATTGGCTTGGTTCATTCAAAACACTATGATGACATAGTTATCATGGTGAGAATCAAAACTTGTGAAATTCACGTGTGTATGCAAATACTAATATATGGATTATCTGTAACTGCCATCACATTAAATTCATTTTTTTCGGCTCTTTCATCTTTCATACATGACAGAATCAGCACGACTTAAATGGTCCATTAACCTTTCCAACATTACTTGTTTAGATTATCTTTGTTTAGGGCATCTGTCTCTCAATTTTCTTTGCGCAAGCAAGTATGCATATTTCTGCATTTTCACAATTTTGATATATCTTTTAATTCATCAGGAGAAAAGTTTCTTCCAGAGAGCATAATAATACGTTTATATTGCTTTACACATTGGCTAAATAACAAACCAATTATTTATAGTTAAGAAATTCTTATTGTCATTTTTCTAAAGCTAAAGTGCTTTGCTATAACTATTAGAATCTGCTATTGAAATAAAAGTCAAAGTATGTATATAATATTTTTTAATATAAAATACGGAGTGATCTATATTATATTTTATTATATTCTCAACTGTCTAAATACATTTTGTTTACAAACCAACTACAGATCGAGTAATCAAAGATAATAAACATTATACTATAATAGAAATATATAACATATTTTCCTTTATTAGAACAAGTAACAACAATGAGCGTATTTGACTAGCTGTTCTATCAGTTCTCTATTCTATGTAGTTGAATACTATTAGCACTTATAAAGAACTAAAAAAAGAATTAGTATTTCTCTCCACACCCAAGTGTTATTAATTCTAAAACTGCAGATGGCTTAATATCTAATTGCTTAAGACGTTTTGCATTTTTATCGTAATAGTATTTTTGAGAGTTTTGTTTTTCTTATTTCCCTTGCAGTGTAACTTCATTTTGAATTTTTGAGTATAAGAGCTTCTTTACTACTGGATAACTGTCTCAGTTTTTTGCTCATAAGTATTTCTGCTTGTTTAACTTGACTGTGACTTTTGGCAAAATTGAACGATTCTATTATTGAAATGTTCTCTAAATTTTTTTGATTTAAAAGCGGAATTATCAAATAGCATCACATTTGAATAACCGTGCGTCGTAAAAATGTCGTCTAACTCTATGATTATGTGAGCTGTAAGCTTGTTCTTAAGTTTCTTTAGTTCAATCGACATGGAATATAAATCTATGACAATGAATGACGACTCCGAATCGTAATTTAGTAGTAATGCTTGACCTTTTCCAATCTTACTTGGCCAATGAGAGCAGAAGCAAATGTTACATTTTGGGGTATTCATTACATTTCTCGACTTCCCACAATTAGGAGCATCATTTTCGTTTCCATAGATTTGTCGCTGCAAGTACTATTGTATATGATTCTTTTTATACGTTTGCATATCCATTTTCTGCATTTATTAAGTATCTTGAAGCATTGATTATGATTTTGTCATTCCATATTATACAACAACATTCCATATTATACAACAACCCCATCTTTACTAGAATCAGTTTCAATCACGATGGCAAATTTTACTTCATAGTGCGTCGTTTACCGTGTCTATGTAAACCTTTTGCGATGCTCATTGAATATTTTCTCGGGTAAGCGCCATTAGTGGCGTTGTAATAGGAGACATATTTCTTATTTTTTAGACATTCCAATTGATTGATCGCATCTATTCTGCCACTATCAACAGTTATTACACTTTCTTCAGCTATGATAAATCGAAGCAATTTAACATTTTTTGCTTTGAATTGAAATTTATCAACGTTAAAAGTTACAACAAAATTTTTGCTCTCTCTAATACTTGCTCCAGTACTCTGTCATGTTCGTCTTCGAACGCTTCACTTATAGTTAGGTTACCTATGTATGTATATTTTATTGCCTATTATATCGCCAAATATTGTTGTATTCAGTATTGCTAACGCTTCAGACATCATATTTGTCACAAGAGGCAACTTAAAAATTTACAAGTACCCGATGGAGTAACAAATGTAACAATTTATTATTATTTAGCACAAACTATTATAAAGCCTAGTGCAATAAGACGTTCAAATTTGCAAGTATTTCTTCAGCCGAGAACAATTTCATATGTTCCCTCTGTGCATTACCTACTCCTTCTAATTATTTGCAGATTTTCAAAGATTTCTTTGATTCATATACATACATACATACCACCACAACGTTGTTTAGACACGCATCAAATAAAAAATTATACGGTGCAATTAAATATTGAAGCAAATTTGTCCACTTATCTCCACATACAACGAGAAGCTCGTTTGCTAGTTCACCACGTGATCGCCATAATATTTTATTATATTTTGAACTGTACATACTAAAATCATTTTAAAATGTGAACGTTTAAGCATAGCTACAATTTTCCTAAATAAGTTTCTTCATATCTTCTATTTTACATTGAACTTTGACGTACTAATCCGTCAATCCGTAAAGCGTCGTTCACATAGGGTATTTTAATTGTATTGCAGTGTAGTGCAATACTTACAATAATGTAAACTATTGAAAGCGTTCAGAAATGTCAAATGTATTGCATGAGCGGTGTAATCCTGTGTAGAAGTTTGTTAACTTTTGATTTTCGTACGCAAATACTATACGTCAAGGACACAAAACCAATATGAAGTATGTTATAGAAACTATACCTATTTGAAATTGTAGGATTTACAAAAACTAGATTTATGTTTACGAAAATTAAAAGACTACAGACGAATATCAGACAATCGAATAAATTAATTTGTCAGTATGACATGGATTTTGATGAAAAGTTAGCTGCAGTATTGCAAAATTATCCAGCTATTTGGAACACAAGATCCAATGATTTAAAAATAATTAAAAAAAATCCTTATAAAGAAATAGCACTACAATTACACTCTACAGGTATGTATAGGTATTAAATTATAAAGATGACTATGTTCTATTTTCCGACAATTTATCGGCCGTACCCACCATCTTCCGTCTATCCTTTTTCTTCTCATTCTTTTATACCTTTTTAATAAAAGTAAATTTGCAGCGACAAGGCATTGCAAAAGTAAATTTTGAATTCTATGAAATAATTTTGCCATGTTACGACACTGACAATTTTATAACTTTGACAGAACGCGCGTAAATTAATATTCTGAATATAGTTAAATAAACTAAAAAATACTAACTTCATGAACAATTAACGCTTGCAATTACTAAACGTATGTCAACGTATGTGAACGCAAAACCATTTCACTACTACAACCAAATTACACAGCCACTACACTACATTACACTAATCCTATGTAAACGACGCTTTATGTATACTAGTATGAAACCATATAAAACTTAAATTATCTACTGAAATGTAATTTGACGTTTAAACCAATGGATGTCCATAATACAGGGTGGCCGTTGAGGTATCCGAGAAACTTCTATATGGATTCAATGACTAATTTTAAGCAAAAGTGATCGTATTCACTTTTGCCGAATTCCTAACGGTTCTTGAAATATCGGAGTTTGAAGTTGGCTGGTCGTATAGATAGATGCTTAAAAAAATGTTGATTGTCAGTTCGTTAATTGTCATAGATAATATATACATTTCATTCTCTATAGATTGGACACTTCTAATAAAATTTTGTTGGCGTGTTTCTGCGCCATCTAGTGAAATGTGTTAAATTTAAAACAGACTATACTGCGGCACGAAAAGCTTGTTTATTATTGAAAATTGAATTTCTAACTTTTAAACTAAAAAACAAAGCTCTTTTATATAGTTTCTGAATATTGTCCTATATTTTCATTAAAAATATTTTTACAAAAATGTTATCTTCGTGGAACACGACGAAATAAAATTTCATTCCCTAACGCTTCTCGTGAAGTTTCAACTTGGATGATATATGTCACGTATACCTGTAATATCGAAACCGAACGTTAGGTAATTTATAAAAATGATCTCAAAAGATATTCAAGTTTTAACAATCTCGGAAAGCCACTAAGGGGTACTATTAGAATGTAGGTCTAAACCATAACAGAATTTAATAACACATCTTGTATTTACCTATTAATTGGATGTTGTATACTGTACTCTCCTTGGCGAAGTATATTGTATCTGGTGTTATCGCCTTGAAGACATTAAACATTTCTTGTACTGCTTCAATTTGTAGGGGATAATGCGATATGAAAATAAACTGTCACTGGTTTATGTCAAAACTAGTATGTCAGCTCTTGTCAATTTAATAGAAACGATAGTTTCATCCTTAAGCGGTATTTAACACTACTATATAAGGTTTAAACTAAACCACGTCCAACATAATCCTTCATACATACATACATAATCAAAGACTTCTTATACCCGAAGGTGTCGAGGTGTAAAGTTTTCTTAATTTAGTTCCACAGATTCACCAAATTCACGTCACTCTATCCTGTTTCTGGCTAGGACCTTCGCCTCGTTCCATGTTTTTCCTCTTTTTTCAGAAGTTCATCCGTACTGCTGTTCCACGTTTTTCTGGGTCGTCCTCTCCGAGTTTTCCCGATTTTGCCTACCTCCCATACCCGCTTCACCTGTCTAGTTTCATTCTGATCAAGTGTCCCCACCATTACAGTTTCTTTTCTTCTACTTCAGTTCTTAATGATTTTGTTGTCAGCATCTGTCTAATGCGTCACTGGATTGTAGTCGTTTTGTTTGTCCTTCATCAAGTATCCAATTTTCGGCTCTATAGGTTAAGACTTGTAAGTATACTGCTTAATACACCGTCATTTTTGTTCTTGTTGTTATCTCTTTTTTATTCAAAAAGTTTTTGTAGAGTGCATAATCCTTCAACTTATATTATATCTTCTCCAAGAATATCACAAAAATCACCATATTCTACTAATACTGTTTTTAAAGACGCTTGCGACACAACATACAAAATCAGAATGACAATATAATGTCATAATGACACTCAATTTCGCGCTTTTCATATTTCAAATTTCAAAAAGCAATGCCAGCGACACCTGGTGAAATGTGTGAGTACCAAAACTTTGACGACAGTACACGGGACCTTCTGCCGTATCTATAGTACGTTAGTATTATATTATCTATGTTAATTGTCATCATTGACAGTTGGTTATTTTTTATTGCGTAATTTGTGTTAAAATCATGCCTGTAATTTATTCAAATGAAGAATACGCTGACATGATTTTCGTGTATGGATATTGCAACGGTAGTACCACCGCCTCAGTTAGGGAATATCAACGACGATACCCAAACCGCCGTCTTCCAGACAAGCAAACGTTTAGTAGAACCTTCACAACTCTTCGATTAACAGGTGCGTTCCTAAACCGAATTGTGAAAGAGAACTTATGCGAAGAAACAATGCTGCAGAAGTGCTTGAGGTTGTTGAAAATGATCCTGGTGTTAGTACGAGAAGAATTTCTATACTTACTGGACAAAGTAGGACGGCTGTGCAGGACACTTTGCGAGAAAACGGACTGCATCCCTATCATTACCAACCGGTACAAGAACTTCTCCCCACGGATCTTCCCCAAAGAGTTCGTCTTTGTGAATGGTGGAGCGATCATCTGGATACTCTTCCAAGAACCCTTTTCTGTGACGAAGCTACATTTACAAGAAATGGAATCAACAATTTCCACAACGAACATGTGTGGGCAATCGAAAACCCTCATGCCGTTCGAGAAACCGACTTCCAGAGAAGATTCTCCGTAAACATTTGGGCTGGAATAGTTAATAATGAAGTTATTGGACCACATATTTTCGATGGAAATTTGAACAGCGAAATGTACCGGGCTTTTTTGGAGAACGAACTACCTCTACTACTTGAGGACATTCCTCTTCAAATCAGAAGGACGATATTGTTTTTACATGATGGTGCTCCGGCCCATTATGGAAGAGGTGTCACTAATTTCCTCAATGAACAGTATCCAAATCGATGGATAGGTCGTGGTGGTCCCATTGCCTGGCCGCCGCGATCTCCGGATCTCAACCCACTAGATTTTTTCATGTGGGGACATGTGAAGACACTTACCTATTCCATGGGAAAGCCTGATAATAGGGACCAACTCATCCAGAATATTCATGCAGCGTTTAATGAGGTGAAAAACAATATGGAGAACTACAACTGGGAACGAGAGCTCCGACGGAGGATTGAGTTATGCATTGCACAAGGCGGTGGTCACATTGAGCAGCTTTAATAATTGCACTGTCATTATACTTTTATTAAAATAAACGACATTATTTCCTAAGTCCTCTACTAATTTAATTTTAATTCAAACTCCGATATTTCAAGAACCGTTAGGAATTCGGCAAAAGTGAATACGATCACTTTTGCTTAAAATTAGTCATTGAATCCATATACGAAGTTTCTCGGATACCTCAACGGCCACCCGGTATAATAAAACGTGCTCAATATTCTGATTTGATACTACTGGAATGTGCATGTATGTAAATTAAAAAAAAATAGGATACATAAATGCTAAGAAAAATTCTTCTATCACGTGAACTGGCAATTTGATCGTTATCGTTACCAAAACTTACACTATAATCAACCATTAGAGTACCATAAATAAAATTATATCCTTACGAAAGGAATCACGAACGAAATTGGAAGAAGTTGTGTTAAAAGTACACCACTAACGAAAATATATGGCAATAGTAACGCCTTAATAAGTATTTATTACTTGTACTACAGCACGAATGTAGTTCATGAGAGTTTTTCTACAAAACCAGTCGGTAAACTTTGGTAATACGTTAGATTTAAGTGGCGAATTAAACTAACTGAATTGCATAGGTTTAGCATTTAATAAAATTTGGTTTTATTGACACTTATAACTGAAATAATATTAAAAATAAAAACTGTAGCAACTAATTTAAGTTGGAACATTGTATCTCCTTAATTTAGCTAAAATTTAGTACCTTCAGATTCAGAACATTAACAGTTGACAACTTTATAGCTTAATAATTATGAACTGTTTCCTTGCACAGTAACTTACCTCGACTTAATACAAAGTTATATTAGTTCTCTGATTGCGAGCCCCAGTTCCTACAAAGTTCTAACGAATATTCATTGTTCCAGATTTGTAAAGAAATCCCGTCTTGTCCGTTATTATTTACTATTACTTTTCTTAAAATTGGGAAATTATGTTTTAAGCTTAATAGCTTTAATGCGGTGTAAGAGTGCAAATTTCGATCAACATCTTATGAACTTCTAAGATGGTGCTGCAGTAATTACAGTAATATAATACCTAAAGACGTAAAAGTTGGTTTTTCTCAGTTTCAGAAAATGAATTTATAATTTCTTTCTTTAGATTATTACGCACGACTAATTGCAAACTTTAATTTTCAGTTGTATGTAGATGTTAGATTTACTTATAAGTTGCATCACGATTGAAAGTAAGGAACCATTTAGTTTTTTATAAACATTTTCATTTTTTTTTCCTTTTACTACAACGTCAGTTAACAGCTTTAGCTATTTGATAGAGAAAATAAAGCAGAACAACAAATACTCATATATGTTTTGACAACATTAATGAGACAGGTAAGATGTATTCAAGGTAGTAAGGCATTAATGAATGTTCGGTTCAGCTGTTTATTTTCACCTTAACAGTAACGATGTGTACTAGACTCGACAACACTTTGGAATTCTGGTGTGAAGATCTACTTCCAGTGCACTCGTAATAACGTCTTCTTTATAATTATCGCAGTCTGAGTATATCATACAGTTAGCAATTCTAACGTCAGTATATTTTTTTCTGTTATTTCTCATGTACAAAAATGTATAAGATCTGTAAACGGTGTGATTATTATCTTCAGTATTGTTTCACATAAACAAAAGGAGTCTATACTTCTGAAATAAATTGAATGTAGTGATGATGATACATCATATGAAATCTTGATTTCCGAAAGTTATATGAAGTAATGGAAAGCTAAAAAAAACATTTACAATTTGCATGTGATGATCTATGAAGAATAATAATCCAGAATAATGTTTGAGTTTCAGGCTTTGTTTTGTTGCACTTGTTCTTGTTGGCAAACATTTTCCATATTTTATTATTTATTTTGATCATGAATTAATGTTAAGACTAAGAAATGTAGAATCACATATCTTTTAAAAACACTTCTGATGAGTATTCGGTAGACTATTATAGGCCACCAACATTATTTATCCCGATTTGCGAGGGAGAATTTGAGGGAGGTTAGTATGAAGATGATTCAATTCCAAGACGACCATTTTAACATAAACAATTTTCAACGGTTTGAAAGACGAACGATTATATGAATGCTACAGTTGATAATGATTCCTCTCATGAAACATGAAAAACGCCAGTTTAATAGACGGCCATAGTTAGCATGTCCACTCTTGTGTATCTTTGCTAACGTCAATCGTTGTTCTACATTGTTGCTAGTAACGAAAAATGTTAACACACAGCGTATTAACATCAGGATCAAAAAATAATGGTTTAACCAAAAAAAACGCCATATCTAAACCAAAATGTTCTCGAAGCCGTAAGTCCAACAAAATACCATGAAAACATCAAACCATTTCACAACGTGATAATACTGCACCATCAAATTTCTTCAGGTTAATGAATTGCACAATTTCATCGTAATTTTTAGATTTACTTGCTAAGAAATTCTGCGTCATGCTCTTTAAGTTATTCCAAGAGGCTCCAAAATTACTTGAAATTGTAGATTTTGTTGTAATATATGAATCTGAGGTCCTACAAAAATTTCTTTTATCCTGCTCTCTCTTTATCCATTGATTTGACGCAGTTTTTTCATCATACCTTATTTTATATACTGTACAAATCATGCATCTATGGTCGGTGCTTGGCTTAGTCAACTAGAATAGTGCTCTCCTCGACATTTTGTAGAAAATTTCATGCTCTACAAAAAGGTCTTACAAGCTTTCTTGATATCTTATACGGTTAAAGCTGAATTCGCAAAAAAAGGAAAAATATCATAAAAATAACTCTAATTGTCTTTTTCTTTGCAGATGTAGGCTTAACGATAGAAGATATCAAAAAATTTTTAAGACTTTTTTGTAGAGCATGACATCTTCTCCAAAAAAGTCTGCGAGAGCACTATTCTAACTGTTATAGTTTCTAAGTTATCGAGCTAATTCTGTTCGTGATTAAGCTGAGCCCCGACCATATGTGCAAGATTCGTACTGTATAGTTGTAGTAAAGTATGTATTTCGTACGCCTCTACCAGTGAATTATGAACTATGTTTACTCTAAGAGTGTACCACTGTCCCATTGATCAAGAGAACAGTAATGGTTTGTGAATCCAAGTTAAAGACCAAGTGGAACTGCAAATACTTTAAGATCAGTACTGATGTACTAGTTAGAGGTTATGTAATTATGGTCATCAAAGGGCCATGTCATATTTTCATATGTTTCCTTCATGTGAATAGCATCCTCAACAGGAATAAATGAATAGAGATGTTCTATGTATTTGAAAGAACATATTTTAAACTCAATCTCAAAAGCCTCTACAAAAAAGTATTATTCTTCAGGTTTATGTTTGTAAGCTAATCGTAGCATTAAATTGTCAACATTATTGTAAAAAGAAAAATGTTACTGCGACAATGTTGTCTGGTAATTTCAATATACAAAAATCCGCGTACCTGGAGCTAATAAGTCCCATGGTTGCAGTCTTGATCTTAATAATTCTGTTTTTTGCATTGATAACGTGTGATCGCGAATTAAGTTATTCATTTTCAATTGAATTATTAGATAGGACGTGTCTTATATAGATGGCAAATAGTGTTCATCTTTGTACGAAGTATCTAAAGCATGTTCTTCTATCTCACTATGTTCTTGCTTGAAAACATCGATAGGATTTGGTAGTGCGAATTATTTTTAATCGAAAACGCATAGATCTGGGTGCAACAAAGGTAGCATTCAGTTGACCATAACAATGCCCTTGCCATTTAACAGGTTCCTCAAAGTTACAGCACATCGTACGCAGGGTTCAGATCTTGTCAAGATCTTTTAATTTAAAATAGAGATTATACGTTTTTTTCTATTAAAATAATAATATATCGTTTATGCTGTTAAATGATGAACTCTCCACATCCATAACAAAAATTGATGGAAGCATTAACACACACACGTAACATAATTATTATTAGCACTATTATCATAAATTGACTTCATTTGAGGAGTATAACCCTGCTGCAATATCTTATATATTTCCAAACGCAAAGATCTATTCATTCCTTAATTTGAATGGTTTCAAAGAAAACAAAGGGAGTGGGTTAAGGACTATAACGCGGAAATTAAAGTCAGACGTGTTAAAACGTGCTCATTAGCATAATAACCTCTGGATATTTTTTTACTGATAAATGAAGGTTTTTTTAAACATAGTAAAATTCAATATTTTAAAGAAAAATATCATTTCTCGAAAAATTAATGTGATAGCCACTGGCTTTTCAGAATAAGTTGTCACTCAATCAAAATGAGTTCGTAATTGCCAATACAGATTGTAACATGGAAGTAATTATAAGGTCACGTAGCTGGATGTTATTTAGAGTTTGCATGACTGTCACTTATAGAACTGAAGCCATTAGTTCATACAGCCATTACAACTCGATGACAGCTCTAACAAAACGTTTAAAGTTTGCAGCACTGGTGTAAAAATCTTTTAAATTCATAAATTATTTACTTGCTATACTCTCGCGTTTGTAATTATTATCCTGAATAGCTAATATCGAAAAGACGGTATCTTGAAAGCATTTCCATTAAAATATAATATCGATTATACTTTCCCGGCTGGCAACACATGAATTTTAAAAGAACATTGCCATTGGCATAATATACATTTTAAAACCTATAGTACCGTCGCCCACGATAACCAACTTCCCCAATTTTTACAGGATAATTACGGAAATTTTAGAAGCGAAAAGCTGCAAATTTCGTCGGCGAAATAAAATCTCTCTCTCTGGCAAGTTCATTTTAAAATCTGCATGTCAAAGGCGACTAATTTCGCTGCCACGGCAATCGACCTTCGCTCTTTTCTCGCAATCTAATACCGCGTTTTTTTCTCCGCAGGCAAAACTTCGCAAAATGGTAGAAGAACACTCGACCAACATCAAAACGCAAATCGAATCCGAATATTCCCCGTCGAACGCCGTCCATGTGGCGGCTAACCTCAAAAATCGGGACAGTATTTTAGTAGTCGACGGCGATTTCAACACAAAGCCATTAGATTCCGACATTCAAGCGTTGACCACCACCACCAGTGTCACTCCAGGCAGTATAGTTACTACAACAGCGACGAGTACCATGATTTCAGGAGAAAAACCAAATATCGATGATGTGGATGGGAATACGAGTAATCAAGATAGCGCTAAAAAGGGATTTAAGAGTTCCAAACCGGCTTCAATCGACTCTAAACGAAGTAAATCCCTGTGCAATACAAGTTCGGTGGATTCCGCTGAGGATTCTAAGACGAAAAAAGAAAGCAATGGTGTGGGTAGCGGTTCCGGCAGCGTTACAAAGCAGCCTCAATCAAATCCTACTAAATGTGATAATCAAAATGACAACAATGAAACTAAAAAGAGTGATGAGAAAGAAATCAAAACTATGAATAATCTAGAAGAGCAATCTAGTCCAACGGATAATTTAATAGGCACCGACTTTTTAAACCTGACAAAACCTGAATCTCCTAAAGCTGGTACTAGTACTCAACAAGACCAAGGTAAGCGGATAGAAAATGAGATACTGTTATTGCTCTAATTGATATTTACGTTGTAAATTTATAAAAAAGTCACAAGTATTTTGTAATTTGTGTTAATATACAGGATGTTTCCTAATTGAATGTCAATATTTTAGGGGACGATCTTTTGGTCCATTTTAAAAAGAAAACTTCATATGAACGTATGACCTAAACGTCTTAACGTTTGAGATACAGGGTGGTAAAGTTTTCAAAAATAAATTGTTTTTCATTAAGTAATTCCTGTATTACTACTCTACATATTTTAATGAAATGTGATATACGTGTACTATGTATCAAGAGGCATTATTTGGTGCACCACATTTTTTTTAATTCCACCAGTGGCGTTCGTATGGAATTTCAGCTACCTATTTTGACAGACGTTTAGGTCATACGTTCATATGAAGCTTTCTTTTAAAAATGGACCAAAAAATCGTTTCCTAAAATATTGACATTCAATTAAGAAACACCCTGTATATAACCAGAAAAACAAAATTTGTCAATGTTATGCAAGGTGTTACTCACAAATCGTATTTAAATTTAAATTTGATTGATTGGTAAAATTAAAACTTCATATACATTCACTACTTACTTCATTATTACATATTATGACAGTTTCAGATTCATTTATTAAATGAACTAATATCATGGAGTTAGTAACTTTGAGGACACTTCTTTACGAAGTTGATGAAATGAAATCGGTATCGAAGGATTTAGAAGTTTTTAAAAGATTTGCGATGGTAGTATGTTTAACCTTGCGTTGTTGAACTAGAGTTTTATGGGATCTGTGACTCTAGTCAAAATCGATGCACGAACCTTTGCAAGATTCATATTTACACCTAATAATGTTTCTGTTTTTACTGTGTGAATTAAACTAACGTTTGTGATTAAAATTTTGTTTTACGCTATTAATAATATAATCATCACTGTCGTGTATTTTTGTAGTATAAATGATTGAATAAATTGGCAACTTGAGAAAGTCTAGCAGCTTCTGTTAGTAGTACCAAAATAGGAGCAATTAAGTTTGTAAAATTTTGAAGACTAACTGAAGACGGCACATTTTCCTCTCTCCCTCTCTTTCTCCTCCTCTGAAGCAATTTCCTCGCCTGACAAACGGTGCTGTTTCAGTTGAAGATCCTACTCTTAAGTAATTATTCCCTTTCTGTGGTCATCCTCCAATCCTTCCAATATCCTGATTACTGATATATATTTAATCCCATGTGCTTCTCCAAAGACAAATGAGATTCCACAACAGTAATCCTTCAACAGCCTTCTTGAAGACATATTTTGTTGAATGGTGGTCCACGTCTTGAGATAAGTGTTAAGCTACTTAAGGAGATTTCTATCTTACTGATCATGGTCTGGTAGGTCGGTTCCTATAGAAGATTTTATCTTGTTGACTACTGATCGGAATGGTATGTTTGTTATAATCTACATAGATGTGCTTTTCTAACAGAAACTCGATTTTATAACATTTGGTATGTAATTTTCAAAATATTTATCCAACCTGTTTCTCCAGTTAATCTCATTGTAACTGATCACAAGACAAGGGCAATGACAGTTATTTATTGGATCGGCATTTCTTCACTCTGCTTTTTTTTACAGCAGGGCTACTGTGAGCTTTTCGTTTGCTATCGTACAGATGAAGCAGGTCTCCTTAATATTCACCAACACGTTAGCCTTCCCTTTGTTACTTTTGATCGATTATTTAGTTTTATCGTGTGTGTCAATTCTAATTTGGCTAATACTAATGGTATCAGATCCTTATCCCTAATGTGTGCACAATTGGAGATATTGATGCCTCTTCTGATGCCTCCAGAATTATCTTGGAGTATAATATTTATCTTGGGTAGAGTTTATTGAACTTTTAAATGGGCTGTTAGTCAATGGCCTATATGAAAAGAGTGGTATTATTACACAATTCACTTTGATGAAACTAAACACCTCAGATAATTGGTCCCTCAAATTTCCAGGAGGCACTTAAATGGCAACAGATTTTCCAAGAAAGTAGTTCATCATACTTTGAGCAAATCTTGATTGACTCACTCAGTTAAAATTTACTCTGTGAGTCATCCTTTATCGTTATCCACATTACACGCAAGTCATTTTAGATGACACTGTTTTTCTTCCACTTTTGAGAGTGGTACAATTATATCTACACAATATCTTTGGTAATCAACAAATAAAATGGAAAGTTACCACAAAAAAGTAATTGTGCTCTTGATCGTGCATACGTGTTATAGGACATAAACTAAGCAGCCAAAGCGCTGCAAATAGAGCTAATGTAAAATGTATAAATATGTACTTTGTGGGAGCATTTAGGATTAATAATCAGCGTTTAGGATTTTGCTTTTGGTATCAAGGCGAAAAGAAATGAGTTCCACATCCTATGGATCGTAAAATTGCAGGTGTTGGAGATCAAAAAATCAGAACGTTTTAATAATGCCAGAATGAAGATCCATTCAAAACAAATATTGCAGATATCCAAATTTTTGTGGATTACAATTTAAATTGGACTGCATCTTTTAAAGGTATTCAGGAGTAAATAAATTTGCAAATAACGTGATGTTAATCCTTGGAACTCTCTTGACTTAGTCCCTCGAGTTTTTGTCTTGTGAAGTTATTTAAAACGAGAGTTTACACTAACACCAAACGCGAGAAGAGCGTAATCCGCAACACAATTTTAAGACCCTAAAGTATTAAAAAAGTTGATAGAAAGACAGCGCTTTGTATCGAATGTGATTGTAGATATAGAAATTTAATCTAGGCATTTATTTGAAGATTTAAATACGCAATTCATTGATATTCAAGTAGTGTATGGCTGAGACAACATTGATATCCCTAGTTTACGTCCCCCAATTGGTTGTCCAACTTCTACAAATTTTTGATCGTACACGAGTAGTGCATACTTAACGCAACAAATCACGCAATAATACCCGCACCATATGGAAATAGGAGATAGTAACGAACTTTAAATGTGTAAAAATTATTATTGCAGCTACAATGTAGCTGTATGTAGTGCATATAAATAAATAGAGCTTTAGTAAGAACAGTATGGGAGATGTAAATATTTAAATTGTAAAAATTAATTTTAATATAGCTTTCTTTAGGACTATTAAGAAGTTTATTAAGGCAGTTAGACATGCAACTTGGCTAAAAATTGACGAAATCGTGACGAATTCTCATAAAACCGTATTAAACGGTCAATGAATCCCGTTAAATGTGTTTATTGGCATTGTATATTATTCAGCTGCAAAATTTATTCACCATAAAGATAAGTAATTTTCCGTACAATCTACATCTGATTATCACAGTTGTTTATTGCATTCTCTAAAGAGTTAAGAAGATGCAATTATTGATTATCTTTTCTAAAACATTCGACTAAATATTTGATGATACAAAATATTTACCAGAATAGTCTATGGATATAATTTTCCGTACGTACATCTACATACATATATGAAGCTATCTCAAAGAAGCAGCAGTTGGAAAATTTATTGCCACTTCTCTAAAGAGAAGTTAAGAAGATGCAATTGTTGATTATCATTGTTTCATGTTAAAAATAGTACATCAATCTACACTTCTCTTAATGTTACAATTAAATTACATATGTTATCAATTCATTCTACAGACATTATATTAATAAAACATTTGTGTAAATTACAGTCATGTGTTGAAGACAGCAGACCAGTCAGAGTGGCGTCATTTTATATTTACATGAATACCTAACATACAACCAAACCTTAGAAAAATGGTCTCTCTCGAAAATCAAAATATTACAACTGTTGAGGATAGGCTTGATTTAAAGCCCGATGCGATGCCTATGAAGTAAAGCGTTAAGCACAAAATATGGATATTTTATTCTCAAGACTGTGCATAACTGTCAAGCAACTTGTCAATTACAAAATTAACGTGTTTAGAATCCGATTCTTTCCATGAGGACGACTACAAAACTATAAGAAATGAATCCTAGATAAATCAGTATTCCGTCAAGATAAAGTTAATCTTTATGCGCATTTACGCGATGTAATTTGTAGGTATTAATAAAAATTTGAATTCACTGCAAAATATACTACAGTGCTTTTAAACTTCACGTCTTACAAGTTCTAATGCTTTTAGAAAGAAAACAATGATAGGTATAAAAAACTTATAGATATATAAATATGCTGTAAGGTGCATAAATTGTCAACGAAAGATGCCAAAGAAGGCTAATAATAATAATAAAAATAATAGTAATATAAAATCATCGACGGTATATATTAAAATATCATTTAACTTTTTATAATCGAAAAAACAACACGCAGACTTTCGTAATAAAACTGAGTTTCAAAATGTTTTTCTCGACATTTATTATTTGCCCTCTAAAGCCCATGGAAATTCATATTTTTTAATGTTTGTTCCTTTTTTATAGCCCTCAACACATTAATTTCCAAGCTTCCTACTGATGTTAACGAGAAAAAAAACTTTTAATATGACCGTTGAAAATACGCTAAATTAGGAATTGAATTTATAAAGTTTTCTTCCGTCTGACACAAAAAACTTTCCCGGTGTTCCATAAATAAAAAGGACACGTACGAACTTGAGAAAGATTAATACAATTTACGAGTACCTTTGTCAGCTTATAAAGATAGACATAAAAAATGCCATAAAAACTCGTGACATGCAAGCCCTTCAATATGTTTCCTTCTTTATTCCTTTGTCTTTATAAGCAGCTTCTTCAAACTTAACCGCTTGACGTTTGAAATTGAATTTCGAAGGCTCTTGGTTTCATTACTATTGACACTTTTATCAATTTTATATTGACTCACGTGTTATGAAATAGAATGGCATGCTGACGATCGCGGTAAATTTTAAAAATTTATTAAAATAAAACATTTATATGTCTTCATATTATTATGCAATTTTAAATTTTTAACGAGTCGAACGTCAATTTCAACATCTTAAACTACACAAATTAATACGTAAATAATATATTTGAGAAACAAAATATAAAAATCTGATTTAAATAGTAATATTTTTCTAGTGTGTCAATTTATGCAAAATTGTAGGTAGGTTTTAAAATGTTTGAAATCGGACATTCATATAATAAAAGCTCAACAGAACAATTTCTATCAGTTCGGAACGTCAAGATTTTTTTAATAGTTTTTAAGTTATTTTTGAGAAAATATATTGAATGAAAACGAGAAAAGATATAAAAATAAAATTTATGCCATCGGATGTAATTCAGAAAAATGCCTCAAGAATATTGAAACCGTTTTTTAATAATACCTAAAAAGGCGAGATATAGGGGCTAGACTGGTTCTACCAAAAATCTGAAAACACCTGTAGTTTGAAAGCAGTAACAGATAATAGGTTTGTTTTGGTTCAGTCGGTGTGGATAATCGTAGGACAGTTTGTAAAGTGCGCCGTAGTAGTTGCGCAGAATAAACAGATTTGGAAACCGTTTTTGAACTATAAAAAAAAACGGATATAACATCGGTATCACCAAACGCCACAACTTTGATTGATTAATCGAGACTCATGTTTCGAGAACGCGTGGGTTCTCATCATCAACCGAATACCGACTGAGTCGGTATTCCGTTTATGAATTTCCTCTTCGGTTGGCCATTTTATCACTCTGATTGACATATCACTTATAAAATGACTAACTCGATCGATTACAACATGCAAACTGCTGATACCAATGTCAAATCGATCAGCCACATCGCGAAAAGAAGCTGCCTCATGATCAGCATACCAACAAAAGATTAGAATACCCTTATTCCCTAATATTCTATTGAATCATGTTTCTGTACGTGGGAAATAATTACTTTCCTCAAACTTGTTTCCCAACATATTTACTGTATCACGAGGTATTCTAAAATGTTCTAGAAATACCTCTTCACTATAACTAGGCATAATATCCTCCTCATATCTTTTATTTTTTCTTGTCGAATATTTACATTTATTGCTAATTCTTCATCCCTTGATGATGAACTAGAAGATGAGCTGCTCTCAACAAACATCTGCAACGACAAATGTTTGTTTTAACGGTGATGGATTTGTTAAAATCCAAAAAATGCTTACCTCCATGCCTCTTTTTTTTCCAATATTTGTACTTATCTATATAGAGGTCCCCGACCACAAAACGCAGATACAATCCGAACAGACTAGCTAAACGGTTCCACACAGAATGATCCAATTCAAATCTGTAACCGATAAGCGCTTTATAACAGGGACTAGTACTAATGGTTTTCAAATTGTACGAGAACGATGTAGGAAAAACCAAAACACTATCCGGCAAAATCGACAATCAGTTTGAGAAACCAAAATACGCGCAATTAAACTGCGCATGTGCAGGACGGTACGAGAATCGTCCATGAGAAAACCAAAACACAGTCTCTCCCACAGATTATCTGAAACTCTCGAAAACACAGAGCTGTGCCTATTGTAACTAGTTACAGTTACAAGTTACTATACAGATACAAGCTACAGTTACAAATTAATTTAAGTAACTAAACACAAGCACAACTATAGTTACATAGAAAAAGGAACTATAACTTATGATAAATATGTACAGTCACGAAATTACGTAAAATAATCGCTGAAAAGTTACGTCGGCAGTTACTTTCGTGTATAGTACCTATTAAGTAAAATAAAATTTAAGAAAGAAATCTTTACTATTACTACTTAACGTATATTCTAAAATTAATTAGTTCTAATTTAGTTTCGGATTTGTTTTGTTACAAGCGGCTTCAATGTATTGTCAACGTGCTTTGTTCTATAGTGTTTTCTTGTATGTAATTTATGAAATATTATGCTTACTAAGTAATTAAGAGAAAAATCGACATCTAACATATCATTTCTTAATACTTCATTACACTTTTGACAATACTGAACACGATGAAGGCTATTAAGAAGCTTGTCGGTGTTCATGATTTATAATTACGTTGTACGGATATTTAGAATTTTCTTTGCAAGCCGTTCAACCGCTACTAAGCCATAATTGCGCTGAAAAATATGGAAAGTAAACATGTACTGTTCACGATTTTTTACGATAGCAAAGAAAGTACAAAAAGAGCAGCAATACAGAAGAACCGGAATACAGAAAATCAAATTGAAAACAATAACAGGCGGTGGACGTTGAAAAAGCCTTCGACAAGATATGGCACGAAGCGCTAGTGTACAAGCTCGTCAAAAATGAAACGCCGACAATCTTAGTTAAAACTTTGCATAGTTACCTACAAGATCAGAATTTTAAAGTCAAAATTGCCAACGTGCAATCTTCAACAAGAACAGCAAATACAGAAGTTTCTCAGGGATCCTGCTTAGTGCTTCTGCTGTACAATATTCACCTTCATGATTTCCCGACCGATCCCAGCACTAAAACCCTAATTTATGCAGACGATATACTCCTAAATTCCCGATGGTTTCATCCCGAAATCTCAGCCCAAAATCACTACATCCGTGCTGTTGAAAAGTTGCCCTCCAAATGGCGGATCTCCCTGAATCCATCTAAATCCGTCCTTACAAAAGTGACAAGAAGACTTTCGCCAAAAACGCTCAAAGCCGAGATCAAACTCAAAGGGGTTCCAGTTGCAGTGGCCTCAACCTTAAAATACTTGGGCACCACCTTTGATCAAAGACTTACATTCAAAGAAAACACGCACAGCACTGTGATGAAGGTTTCGTAGAACATAGCCAAGCTAGAGCCCCTTCTCAAGAGCCATCACGTAACCACCAGGACAAAGCTAAAATTGTTTAAAAAAATCATCTTTTATGTATAATGCTCCGGCTTGGGCAATCATGGCTCCATGCCACTGAAGCAAATAGCTCAAAACAAAGCCCTCGGGATCCTACTTGGTGCCAGAAGAGGATAAAGAACAACATTTCTGCACCAAAAAGTCAACATCCCACTTGTAAGGCCGTATAGCAAACTGATAATTCAAAAATTTTTCAGAAAAGCTGCCACCACCTCCAACCCACTAATACGAAAAATTATTACCCGCAGACTGCGTGGAAGACACGCGTACGCAGTTAACGGATATTAAGTCTACTTACACGTATAGTGATACAGAACTGTGCCTCTACTTAACAAACCCCAAGATAAACATCCATGCAACGGAGCTTTCTGCCACATCTCTGAAGTTGTGCAGACAGTGAAGTGCATTCTAGTCATTGTGCTATGATACATGTGCTTAGAAAAGAACAAACGCATATAGATGTGTCCTAATTTTAAGCTTTAGCATCAAAATTCTTACCATCTCATAATTCTTTAAAATATTTTGTAATAGATAAGAAGAATAAGACACGAATGAAATTGTAGTACGGTGTATAGACATTTACGAACAATAAAGAATTTTGAAATAAATCAATAACTTCCTTCGTAGTCTGACGGTAGTGGGTTCAAACCCCGACATTTTCTTTTCGAATTTGAATTTCTGTAGTTTTCCAAATTCCACGACAATTTTTGAAAAAAGTGACCATCATTTTTTTTATCTTTGGTGCGATGGTTTTCAAAGACAATATCCAGAGGACTGACCCTTCCGAACTTAATTATGTGATCAAAATTGAACTAGTAGCAACCATTTTGAACATTGTTGTAGTGTCGTACTAACTTGATAAAAATACGTCCATGTCTTGTTTTCTCAATAGAAGATCAAGCGAACGATCGTCAAAGTGACAACAACTAAAGGAGATCTTACCAAATACATTCATACTAATTTAATTCTAGTAAGATTTTCAGTTGTGTTTATTCCATGAACAATAACGGTGGTCGGTGCAACTTTTTACTACAAATTTCTCTATTGTGGTTTTCTCAGTTAGGCGAACACTGTAACTGCATTAAAGTTGCAGTTACGTAAATATTACTCAAAAACTGCTTATACTGCAGTTACGGTTACATAAGTATTTGGGGAAATAATTGTCAAATGAATACAGTTATATTCAACTTTCAAAGTAACTAGTTACAATTACAAGTATCCGAAATATGTATCTACCGAAAAAGTTATTTAGATTTGCCTGTAACTGGCACAGCTCTGCGAAAACATATGAAAATGTGTCACATGTACTTCGCTACTTTATATAGGCATATATATATTTCATTTATGTATTGTACATTGATATGTTATTGTATTAATTGTGTTATGAATCCGAATTGTTGAGTTCAATATATTACAATAGTTCAGTACATACTATTACATAAAAGGTTCACGATAAAAAAAATATAAACACTGAGTTTGGTTGTTGATCTCATACTATGATTAAATTTTACTTTTATTATTAATTTAACCGTTTCAAGAGCCATTGCAATACGTCCGTAAATATTTGTTATATAATCGGCATCTTTCAAAATGTAATATTCTCTTATCAAACAAAAAAGCCATTCGTATCTTATCTACAAATCGAACAATCTGTGTAGCTATCCAATGAAAAAGAACGTAATCGACCCGTCTCTAACCAACAACAGTCGTGGCGTGCTTGTAATTGATAGCCCTCGTATATACCAACAACATTGTAGAACCTAATCCAATTTTTTCACACATGACTAGCAGAGCATTAAGGACCGATTCCACTGTATTATACATCACGTTGGCCGGCGTAATTGTAATTCGCATTACACCTACAGTGCATATTTGACATTAAAACTGTGCGAAATACTTCGACTAATGAAAGGCTATAACTGTAAGTCATCACGATAGAATTCAGTATCTAATTATTTCGACCATAGATTATCAATGGTTCGTCGAGAAAGTATTCCAAATGTGATAAGGTGAAATAGTGCAGTGATCTTTCTTCTCGAATTGTGCCTACATATAATTTATAATAGTGACAGGTGTTAATAGAAAACTTATTAAATGTTTACTTTAAGAAAATCGGGCAGTTATAGGAATTATTAAGAGAATGTTTAAAAAGTGAAATTAACTAGCATATTATTAAAGTTATAGAAGCTCTGTTTTCACTTTTAAACATTCTTCAAATTTAACACTATTCTTCTAGAAATAGGTAGATTACGCGTTTAAATAATCTAGTAGCAACATTTGCATGTTTCTGTTATAAGTTGTATTTCTGTTGGCCCTAATTTACGTAAATGATTTCTTAATATTATGGCATTGAAACACGCGGATGTATAATTATTGCAAACAATGTTTAACCTCTAATGATTACTATCTCTTAATACCAATGTTAGGAAATACTGACTAATAACAATTAATAGTAAACGGCGTTAAGGCCGACGTTAACTACTGCTTAGTGGGAAGTTTATTTGTTGCTTATTGTTTTATTATTTATAATTATTTCTGCCAAAAATGCTGTAAGCAAAAATTGCTTTATTTCAAATTTTCTACCAACAATCAACGATTGCGTTTCAACGTTACAAAATAATAATAGGTAACTCTAAAGGGATAATGGACAATATTGCAACTTTGCATATACTAGTGCTTTAATCTACTATAATTTTCCAACATTATTCAAAGTTTCAATTGCCTAAAGTGTGATTATTTTATTAATTAGGATAGAATACTGTGCTAAAGAAAATGGCATGAATCACTAACCAGTACCACTGTTATTAATTACTTATAAATAGTTTACGATTAACTGCTTCCATTCTTCGACCACAACGCAAGCTCTGATTTTGATGCAATTTAAATTCATCTATCCGTAGCATTTGTTTCAATTGTGTTTAATTTGCTGCTTACTTTTTACCGTTTCTTGAAGAGTGAACTTTAAAGAAAGGCGCAACATTGTTGTATAACTTTCTGCACAGTTCAGATTGCTTGCGGACTCAAGTACTTTATATTTTGCTACAATTTTTTTAATTCAATCTACTTCTGGTCTATTGGCATTTAATATCATCCTCATTTTAGTCGTCAACTATCAATATTTTATTTATTTACCTAATAATTTTCTTAACCGTGTTCAAATAAATTAAAATTGGTTTTTAGCGTGCTAGCGATTAAAAAAAATCGAAACGATTTTAAAGGATATTGGTATTATTATAAGATTAAAGATAGAAAGTATTATAAGCTAAATAAAAAATTATATCTCAACCTTACACCATTAGTGAGATATTTATCTTCCTTGTAATTTTCAAGTGGATGTGTACGGATTGATATTGCAGAAAAAGCTTGACTTTTGCAAGCTTATTAACAAAATATGCACCAAACTTGAGCAAAAAGTTATTTTAGAAATGTTACATAGAGTATCCAAACAGCAGATTAAAATGAAAACTTGAATCTAAAAAATTAAATTTAATGCAAAATGCCCGAAAAAAATAGAAAAAATTTTAGCACTATCTCATGGAAACTGAGAAATTTAGTTGCATATAATCATAGCGGGAATTACTATAACATTGAAAAGTTTATAGTCTTACAACCATGTCACGATCAATTTTACGTCAGCATTATGGGTTACTTATTCAAACTTTAAGATAGACAATTGTGTTGTTCTGTAAATAGTATATTCTATCAAATTAATATACCTAATTGTTACGAGCAACTGACTTAGAATTGGTGATAGAAAGAGATTATTTAGAAATGCAGGATATTTCATTGAAATTTTTCTTTGCTAATTTGTTGTATTTTGTTATTTTGGCCGATTTTTTTTCAAATTTTAAACAAACGCTGTGCTGTGTGTGTGATGATTTGCATTTGACCTTAGGAAAATCTCAGTTTCTATTAAAAATATAATATTTAAATAAACAAAATGGGTTTCTACGAAAAGAAACTTTTTTTAATTTCATTTTTCAAACTTTAAATCAATTGTTTCTACACTCTTTGTAACAATTTGCAAGCAATTTTTGCTTCAGTTTGACCATATTTTGTTAAACTAAACAAGTAATCAAACTTATACTGTAAAATCGGCGCAAGAAAATTGTGTTTCTCCGGCCATATCCATTTGGAAGAAATTACAAAGAAGAACATTACATAAATACAAACAGTCTCACGAAGTTTCAAAAATGTACTAATATACAATTATTTATTTTTATGATTTATATAGTTTTGGTAACAAATTTAATATTTCTGCATTCTTGACGTTTGCAAAATTTTCAATTAACGCCTCTCAACTTCCAATTAAAAACAAACATAAAAATTTAGGATTGATTTTGGATAGGTTCTCAGTTTAGATTTGACGCTCACATATATTAATATAAAATTAATCGTCACTATTTATCTATAGCAGTCAAAAGAGATCTGCGAATCTTTTGTTTTATTCGAATTTTAACTACTGCAGTGTGGAGTTTATTATACCTGTATCAGGGTTAGCACATCTCAGCGTATACAAAGGGTACAAAATTCTCGTCTACGTTTCATCTTTGGTATAAGAAAATATGATCACGTGTCCCATAAATTGAGTGAGTTGGGTTGGTTAACTATGAAAGACAACGATCACTGAGAACGGCTTGTCTTTTCTACAAAGTTATTACAACAAAACGACCCTCTTACCTACATATTTGCTAAAACCTCGTTTCGCACAGATGTTCATACTTTAAATCTCAGGTTCAAAGGAACGCTTTCTCCACCTGCCCACCATACTGCACTCTTTCAACGTAGCTTTTCGTATCAAATTGCTAAAGTATGAAATTCTTTGCCAAATAGTGTTAAATTACTACCTTCGTCAAGGTTTAAATATGGGTGCAGAAATGTGTGCTTCAGTGTATAATTCAAATTGAATTTCTAAGAAATTTACTTCCTATTGTTATGTATGTGATTATTTTTATTTTTCCTTTATTTGGTTTTTCTTTTCTGTACAATTGCAATTTCATTATTTGTAAACCATGTAGTATTTGCGTCATAGAATTTATTTAATTTTTAAGATAATTTTACGCACGCTTTCTTTAATAGCATTTCTTTATTGTTAATTATATTTATTCGACTTGCCATTCGCTGTTGGGAGCAAAGTGATTAACAGCGCGGCATCATAAAAGGCGATATGATGCTGTCACAAAGCCAATTGAACACAACATACACACACAAAAACTACACCGCGAGAGTTGCAGTGATAGCCAGACAAGCGGTACAGTTTACGGAGTCACTGCAACTAAGCATCCACCACATTAAAAAAAAAAATTCAAGGTGTGTAGGGAGAACAGCAACCAGTTATTGGACGCTACTTCACACTTTGTGGTTTCCTCATGCATGCTGTTATTTCTCTGATACATATACATATACAGTCACACACAAAAGTATACGTACCCCTCCTAAATTTGCAATTTAAGCCAAACTATACGCTCCTAATCAAAACATCCTACCCATTCATATGTTCAACGAGACATTTGTTCAAAACAAACTACAATTGTCCCATCATTAATTACCTACACATCTGCTTTTGTATTATATACATGAGACGCCATCATAGGAGAGATACGTAATATACGTACGATGCAAACAAAGTAGCAACGTTTTTGCAAATTTCGCATGATATACAAAAAAATATAGAATAAGAAGCAGCTGCAGGCTGTATTTGTGTTTCTACTGCCGAAGTGTGCGGTTGTCCATAAAACAAAATATATTTTTATGAAAATAAGTCCAAAAACCAAGGAAATTTGTTTTGAAATGCGAGAGCTAATAATAGGATTAAGAAAGGAGGAAAATTCTGTGAATTCAATTTTGTTATTTATACGGCTTAATCACTAACAAAATTAGCTCATAAAAACCATAACATAGAATAGTGCTCTCGCAGACTTTTTTGGACAAAATTTCATATTCTACAAAAATTGATATTATCTGTCGTTAGAGCCTACGCCTGCAAAGAAAGAGAAAATTAGGGTTATTTTTTTCGATATTTTCCTTTTTTGCGAATCAAGCGTTGACCGTATAAGATATCAAAAAACTTTTAAGACCATTTTTGTAGAGCATGAAATTTTCTACAGAACGTCGAGGAGGGCACTATTCTATTTGTTATGGTTTTCAAGTTGTCGGGCTAAGCTTGTTCGTGATTAAGCCGAGCACTGACTATAGGTGCAAGATTTGGTATATACATACATATTTTGTTTTTTGAAGTGTTTGTTTTACTTTTGTATGTGGAAATAAATTTCTATTATTATTATTATACAGATGTTTGTGTTTCAAGAAAAAAGCATATTTAATATAATTTTCAAAATATCACGAGCTACATAGAAATTAAAGAAGCTAGCGAGCTTTTGTGTGAAAAGTTTTCGAAAATTTATACGACTTTAAAAAATCCGATATTCCGATACATTTGAAAAAACTTGTATATATTCGACAAATAGCACACGTTATCGGTTTCTGTCATTTCATTGACTTCTCTCGACTGATTTCAAAAAAGTATGATTCAAAAGACAGGAGACACACAAAGCGGTTGCACCATTTTCGAAAAGCTGTTCTAGACTGCCTCTTCAGATTTTACTTGATTTTGATGGAGTTTCCATTTGTTTTTAGTGTACTTCAAATGCAAAAAAAACATCAAAAATTGTGTTATTTGCTGTTGCTATCCTTTATTAAAGTAAGGTAAAGACTAATAAAATTTCAAACTTAACAATTACTAAGTAATTTTTCTTAGGCTTTCAAAATTTTGCATAGTCCGTTTACTTGCCTCGAAAATAAAAATACTCTCAATTCTATAATCTTCTTAATTCTAATAAAATAGTTTTTTGGTTGCAACCAATCCAAGTTTCGGCAACGTTATTTAATCTTGAATAGATTAAAAATACCATTAGTTTCTATTGTACAAATAGATTCACTCTATAACTATGTAATAAGACCATAAATGTTACCGGATTCAATACTCTTCAAAAATTTAAATAGCTTGCATTAAAATATTGTTTAGCACACAAATAGTTGGGCAATAAGAAAACGACGCCTTGATAACAACAAAAATACAAGCATTGATTGACCTAACTCAAGGTAATACTGATTTTTTGATCTGCCCAAAAAATCGGGGAAAGCTAGTTTGAAATTTAAAATATGTGTTGTCGCTAAATGTTAAAAAGGTGGGATAAGGGTGTTTATCTGTTTCACTTTTATACATTAAATTTGAGAGTATTCTTATCTGAGTAAAAGCACGACAAAATATAAGCATTGTTAAACATGCGCCAGCGTAAATAAATTCAGATTCTGATTATATTGTTACAAAATGCTACAAGACAAGATTGTTTTAATTTTACTGTCAACATGAATTCATAGAAGAGGATACATTTATTACTCCTGTATTAAGTAACAAATTATCTACATAATATGCACCATCAAATATATGTATATTTATCTTAAATTTAGTTTCGCAAACCATCGACTCATTTAAATATACAGATCAATTTTCCCGGATATATTTATCGATTATTTCATTCCATGATTTTCGACGATTTTTATCTTATATTGTTATTAGGTACATCATTTTTATATTTAACACGTGTTATTTTTAGTAGTTACAGATTCCCCTTCTCCAAGATCACCAAGAAGCTCGGACGGCACCAAAGATGAACTTTCGATATTGGCTCTACCCTCTTCCTCATCTTCAACGAGAACAAACGCCGCTGTTCGAAGGCTACGCATGGAGAATGAAAAATTGCAAGCGGAGGTGACCAGATTAAGAAGATTGGTTGTGTCGGGCGCTTTATCTCTGCTAAATGAGAAAAAGGCTGCCGCTGCCGAGGGAAACGTTGAATCACCGGTTAAAATGCAAACTCTACAGATCGAATTGCAATTAACGAAGGAAGCATTGCTGAGTAAGAATATTGCTACGTTTCTTTACAATACGTACAAATGTGTGTTGCCCGTGTACTGTAAATATTAAAAGTCTTTAAAAATTTCGGTATCTTACTCTGAAAATCACTTTGAGCACCGAGTTTCAAAGCTATTTCATTGTCGAAGATCGAGCTCCAATCGTTTATAAGTAAATACATATATTGGCTGGTATAGTAGTTATTATATTCGCAAGCGTCATCAAGTTTCAATTTTTAAGTTTCCATTATGCATTATTGTTGTAAGTTGAAAATTCAAATCAAAAAAGGGACGAAAGGCTGGACTAAATTAAATTATAATACTGCATATTTATATATTCTACAAAGACAGTTAATTAAAAGAAACAAGTGTACGACAATTCTGTAATGCAAATCTCCTACTGTGAATAGAGACATGAGTTAATGTCTAATTAAAATTTTTAAAACTAAATTGATTAATTAATGTCAGAACAAATACAAAATAATTAATACTTAAATTCAGCTATTCAATGTCGCCAAAATAAAACCATTCCGTAACCATCTCGTCTTTTTAATCTGAAATTAATTTTTTATAAAAATTTGCAATTTATCTTAGATATACTTATAAACTGTTATATATATACTTTATAATTATTTATATTAGGAATAAATAAAGTACAAAAGAAACTCTATACTAGGTGTATAGCTATGTGAAAATATAGAATTTTCTCTGATTGTGCGTATTTAGTAAAGCCAGATTTTATATTGAAAAGTAGAAGGTCCGAATTATTATTATATGTAAATACTAGTTCGGCTAAATAAATAAATTTTATAACTTGAGCAATGTAGTATGGATCGCATCTGCAATCATCAAATTCTAAACTTCATCGTCCTTAACATGTTAAGTGGCTTTTATACCACTATCAACCCCTTTTAAAGATTTAAATACAAATTAATGTGCGGTTCGTTTCTAATTACTCCGGTTTATTTTTTTCTTTACAGCACTCAAGTCGGACCGAAGGCGACTAAAAGCAGAGAAATTCGAGCTACTCAACCAAATGAAGCAACTTTACGACACGCTGGAGGATAAGGAGAAGGAACTAAGAGATTTTATACGCAACTACGAGCAGGTAAAAGCCAAAGAATACCGCCTT
>CM043015.1:63797189-63872406 GCA_023690525.1 Holotrichia oblita
GAACCGAGTATTTGGAGAAGAGCAACCAGCATCTCAATAATAAACAAAAAAAATTTTACGAAATAAATATTTATTTTGACGGAAACTTTAACAATCGTCTATGATAACGCAGCTTTAGAGAAACATCGGGAATTTGGAAAGTTTTTAAAAGTACCATATAGTTGTGTTGAAATTTGAGATTAGTCCATTAATGAACCAATTTTTTATGATGATCTAGCGCAAAGCAAACAGAATGTAAATCATCCCAATTACCCAAACAGTTAAAACCGTTACAGACGCATATTACGTGAACTTTTTTTATACAAATCAAAGCAAAACATGAACGAAAACTTCTTTCTGTAGATAACAATAATTTTGCACCAGGAAAAATTAAACTTCGATTTCTTGTTTTACCCGCCTTATTCAGGGGATTTAGTACAGTTTGATTACCACCTTCTTTTGCGATTCTAAACATATCTCCAAGAAAAGCTCATTCGATAGAAAAACGCCAATATTCACTAAAGTTAACTATTCTGTCAGAGAAAATAGTTTGTTTATATGTCTTAACATTTTGTTGTAGTAGATTATATTTAACAACGTCAGCAAAAAAAAGGTTTGCCAATAATTACAGGTCTTTCTAGAGATATCTACCATGCTTTGCTATCGCGTATGTATGGGAACCAGAGAACGAAAATGCTTCCCCGATATTGATCCGATAGGGCATTATGTCGTAGTTTGCAATAAAAACAAGCCTTTTGCCCTATTTATTTCCCGACTTGGTCTTATTCCATCGAATGAATAGAGACAGCAGATGATGTTATGAACGATAAATTTCGCACGGTACGTTTACAGTGCAAGTAATTTATTAGTACGTGTATGGTATGGATCTAGTGGTATACATACTTGTGGCAGTAATGTTTCCTATAATTAATGCTTTGCCGGTTTTAGCGGCAATAAATTGTGAAAAATTTCAATTATGTATTGATATTAAATTATTAAATATACTAAGCACGTAGTGTAGACGTGTTATTTATCAAATTTGACGTATGTAGTTAAGTTTTAGATATTTTTATATTTGTATGGACTGGCACTAAACTACTTTTGCTATCAATAAGATTAATGACCTGCATTAAGAAGGATGTTGGAAGCTGTCCACAAAAATTCCATTTATAATTGTGACGTATGTCAAAGTATACCAACACAGTTCAATGCCAACACATAAACTGATTCGATATTGATTTGACATAAACTGATTGTTAGACGAAGCAGACCACAACCAGACGTCCAACCAACTGCATTATCTGAGTTTCAGGAAAGTGTCAAGCGTGATGCTACTGTACAGATTATGAGCAAATTCTATAAATTATCAACAAAGAGTACGTCAACGAAAATCATTCTAAAGAGACTTTAAGACAATTTGGGACACACATGTAGAAGAATGCGTTTAGCATACTTCGGTAGTAAATTTTTCCTGAATCAGTATTGTCTGCTTTTTTAAATAACAAAATGATTGTATAAGTGTAGCCAATCTCTTTTAGGGATCCAATGGAGATGAGGGGCTAAGCTATATTCTGGAGAACTTTATAAAGGATGCCAAGTGTTCTAGCACCACATACTGCTAGTTAAAACATTTTTTAAATGTATACTACGTCCGATTCAAAAATACCGGTCATTTCTGTTTTAAATCTCATTTATAGATATCGATACAGATACGATTTTCTTAATTGCTAAAAATCTCGATTGTCCTAACGTTTGTAAAAATGCTTTGTATTCAGTATATTCTGATTTACAAAACAAGTCGCTAGTTGCTGAAATGATATCGAAGGCTTCCTCGGTCCAAGTGTCTAGTATGAAGACTACTGAGTTTTACAAAAATAAACAAAAACAAAATAAAATACAATAGAAGTACCAAAAAATAGAAAAAATCTACTAAAATTGACGTATTTCCACTAATGTAACTTCTTCAGAAGCAAAAGTGAGTACCTCTTAAGAAACTTTTCCGTCTTTGAAAAATTACCTTACAAAGATTGACATTCCTTCATTTGCAACCGATAAGTTTGTGTTACCAACAATATATGAAAGAATCATATTAGATAAGTAAATAGAGGCTTAATTTGTAGGCCATGATGTACTAAACATAATGCAGTTTAAATGAAAATACATAGTAACAGAACCCTATGCTGAGAAACTAAAAAATCGTAAGTAGCTGCAAACGCCCAAAACAATAAAGTTTAAAACAAAAATTGCCCCCACTTTGGAAACAAAATTACACATTTTAAGCAATGTTTTGAACTACCAAAATATTGAGGAATGCATATTCAAAATTTAATTTTATCTGAGCAAACAATTAATTTTTTTTCCTGGACCACTGGTATAGGATTCATTTAAAAGCTAAAAGCATCACTACGTGAAGTGCAAAGACCTATCACCAGAGATATCAATTTTAACGAGATTCAGCATTATCGTCTACAGATTTTACATGTGAGCTTAGAGTGACATGCTCATTGAATCAATCGCCAAAATTTACACGACGAGTTTCTAAAAAACAATCAAGTTGATCAAGAATCTAGGATGCTATGAAGTGGAATTACCTACTTAGATTAACCAATTGGGTTAAACAAAAAATGATAATTGTTTTAAATAATTTTGATTTAGGATGGTACGAACTCACAGTGCAGGAACCATATAATATATCTGCTAAACTCCACGAGCAAAATTAAAAGTAACTACTTCTGCGTCACAGTAGTCATTTTACTTTAAAATTTATTGAGCAATAGCTGTAATGAATTGTCTCATCGTTTATAAAAATATATAACTTTTCAACCGAATAGAAAGTTCTGAAATAAAGCCTCCTTAGAAAATTCAATAACTACCACTAACATTTAAAAGTATGTGAAAGCACCATTAAACTCCTTAGAATACCTAATAAGTTTGCACATCACGAAAATCCCGAACTCGTTTAAAGTCAGTTCCGTTTTAAAGTTACTAACTTTACGCTAAAGTTCAGATGCTTTCAGCGTCTTTAGTATCTAATTAATTTCCTTCAAACGACAATAGGGTTCCGGCCGAAAAAAGAGGAAAACATATAATTGCGATCACGTAAACCGAAACATTTAATTTAAAAGTTACCACTACAGACAGCCTAAATTCAACCACCCGTCTGTGGTCGGTAACTGTGCAAAAGAAAACTTTAGTGCCCGTTAGCAATTTGGCTAATTTATTTACCGGTATTCCGCTTTTACGGGGGTGGCGAGGGTATATTTTCGAAAGCGGTAACGAAATGCAGAGCAGCAGAATTTAAAGGCGGTATTCTTTGGCTTTTACCTGCTCGTAGTTGCGTATAAAATCTCTTAGTTCCTTCTCCTTATCCTCCAGCGTGTCGTAAAGTTGCTTCATTTGGTTGAGTAGCTCAAATTTCTCTGCTTTTAGTCGCCTTCGGTCCGACTTGAGTGCTGTAAAGAAAAAAGAAATAAACCGGAGTAATTAGAAACGAACCGCACATTAATTTGTATTTAAATCTTTAAAAGGGGTTGGATAGTGGTATAAAAGCCACTTAACATGTTAAAGAGGATGAAGTTTAGAATTTGATGATTGCATGATGCGATCCATACTACATTTCTCAAGTTATAAAATTTATTTATTTAGCCGAACTAGAATTTACAAATAATAAGAATTCGGACGTTCTACTTTTCAATATAAAATCTGGCTTTACTAAATACACACAATCAGAGAAAATTCTATATTTTCACATAGCTACACCTACTATAGAGTTTCTTTTGTACTTTATTTATTCCTAATATAAATAATTATAAAGTTTTTAACAGTTTGTAAGATATCTAATTAATTTTTATAAAAAATTAATTTCAGATTAAAAAGACGATATGGTTAAGGAATGGTTTTATTTTGGCGACATTGAATAGCTGAATTTAAATATTAATTATTTTGTATTTGTTCTGACATTAATTAATCATTTTAGTTTTAAACATTTTAATTAGACATTAACTCATGTCTATATTCACAGTAGGAGATTTGCATTACAGAATTGTCGTACACTTGTTTCTTTTTTCTTCTATCTTTTAATTAACTGTCTTTGTACAATATATAAATATGCAGTATTATAATTTAATTTAGTCCAGCCTTTCGTCCCTTTTTTGATTTGAATTTTCAACTTTATAATGCATAATGGAAACTTAAAAATTGAAACTTGATGACGCTTGCGAATATAATAACTACTATACCAGCCAATATATTTACTTATAAACGATTGGAGCTCGATCTTCGGCAATGAAATAGTTTTGAAACTCGGTGCTCAAAGTGATTTTCAGAGTAAGATACCGAAATTTTTAAAGACTTTTAATATTTACAGTACACGGGCAACACACATTTGTACGTATTACAAAGAAACGTAGCAAAATTCTTACTCAGCAATGCTTCCTTCGTTAATTGCAATTCGATCTGTAGAGTTTGCATTTTAACCGGTGATTCAACGTTTCCCTCGGCAGCGGCAGCCTTTTTCTCATTTAGCAGAGATAAAGCGCCCGACACAACCAATCTTCTTAATCTGGTCACCTCCGCTTGCAATTTTTCATTCTCCATGCGTAGCCTTCGAACAGCGGCGTTTGTTCTCGTTGAAGATGAGGAAGAGGGTAGAGCCAATATCGAAAGTTCATCTTTGGTGCCGTCCGAGCTTCTTGGTGATCTTGGAGAAGGGGAATCTGTAACTACTAAAAATAACACGTGTTAAATATAAAAATGATGTACCTAATAACAATATAAGATAAAAATCGTCAAAAATCATGGAATGAAATAATCGATAAATATATCCGGGAAAATTGATCTGTATATTTAAATGAGTCGATGGTTTGCGAAACTAAATTTAAGATAAATATACATATATTTGATGGTGCATATTATGTAGATAATTTGTTACTTAATACAGGAGTAATAAATGTATCCTCTTCTATGAATTCATGTTGACAGTAAAATTAAAACAATCTTGTCTTGTAGCATTTTGTAACAATATAATCAGAATCTGAATTTATTTACGCTGGCACATGTTTAACAATGCTTATATTTTGTCGTGCTTTTACTCAGATAAGAATACTCTCAAATTTAGTGTATAAAAGTGAAACAGATGAACACCCTTATCCCACCTTTTTTAACATTCAGCGACAACACATATTTTAAATTTCAAACTAGCTTTCCCCGATTTTTTGGGCAGATCAAAAAATCAGTATTACCTTGAGTTAGGTCAATCAATGCTTGTATTTTTGTTGTTATCAAGGCGTCGTTTTCTTATTGCCCAACTATTTGTGTGCTAAACAATATTTTAATGCAAGCTATTTAAATTTTTGAAGAGTATTGAATCCGGTAACATTTATGGTCTTATTACATAGTTATAGAGTGAATCTATTTGTACAATAGAAACTAATGGTATTTTTAATCTATTCAAGATTAAATAACGTTGCCGAAACTTGGATTGGTTGCAACCAAAAAACTATTTTATTAGAATTAAGAAGATTATAGAATTGAGAGTATTTTTATTTTCGAGGCAAGTAAACGGACTATGCAAAATTTTGAAAGCCTAAGAAAAATTATTTAGTAATTGTTAAGTTTGAAATTTTATTAGTCTTTACCTTACTTTAATAAAGGATAGCAACAGCAAATAACACAATTTTTGATGTTTTTTTTGCATTTGAAGTACACTAAAAACAAATGGAAACTCCATCAAAATCAAGTAAAATCTGAAGAGGCAGTCTAGAACAGCTTTTCGAAAATGGTGCAACCGCTTTGTGTGTCTCCTGTCTTTTGAATCATACTTTTTTGAAATCAGTCGAGAGAAGTCAATGAAATGACAGAAACCGATAACGTGTGCTATTTGTCGAATATATACAAGGTTTTTCAAATGTATCGGAATATCGGATTTTTTAAAGTCGTATAAATTTTCGAAAACTTTTCACACAAAAGCTCGCTAGCTTCTTTAATTTCTATGTAGCTCGTGATATTTTGAAAATTATATTAAATATGCTTTTTTTCTTGAAAAAACAAACATCTGTATAATAATAATAATAGAAATTTATTTCCACATACAAAAGTAAAACAAACACTTCAAAAAACAAAATATGTATGTATATACCAAATCTTGCACCTATAGTCAGTGCTCGGCTTAATCACGAACAAGCTTAGCCCGACAACTTGAAAACCATAACAAATAGAATAGTGCCCTCCTCGACGTTCTGTAGAAAATTTCATGCTCTACAAAAATGGTCTTAAAAGTTTTTTTGATATCTTATACGGTCAACGCTTGATTCGCCAAAAAGGGAAAATATCGAAAAAATAACCCTAATTTTCTCTTTCTTTGCAGGCGTAGGCTCTAACGACAGATAATATCAATTTTTGTAGAATATGAAATTCTGTCCAAAAAGTCTGCGAGAGCACTATTCTATGTTATGGTTTTTATGAGCTAATTTTGTTAGTGATTAAGCCGTATAAATAACAAAATTGAATTCACAGAATTTTCCTCCTTTCTTAATCCTATTATTAGCTCTCGCATTTCAAAACAAATTTCCTTGGTTTTTGGACTTATTTTCATAAAAATATATTTTGTTTTATGGACAACCGCACACTTCGGCAGTAGAAACACAAATACAGCCTGCAGCTGCTTCTTATTCTATATTTTTTTGTATATCATGCGAAATTTGCAAAAAAGTTGCTACTTTGTTTGCATCGTACGTATATTACGTATCTCTCCTATGATGGCGTCTCATGTATATAATAAAAAAGCAGATGTGTAGGTAATTAATGATGGGACAATTGTAGTTTGTTTTGAACAAATGTCTCGTTGAACATATGAATGCGTAGGATGTTTTGATTAGGAGCGTATAGTTTGGCTTAAATTGCAAATTTAGGAGGGGTACGTATACTTTTCTGTGTGACTGTATATGTATATGTATCAGAGAAATAACAGCATGCATGAGGAAACCACAAAGTGTGAAGTAGCGTCCAATAACTGGTTGCTGTTCTCCCTACACACCTTGAATTTTTTTTTTTAATGTGGTGGGTGCTTAGTTGCAGTGACTCCGTAAACTGTACCGCTTGTCTGGCTATCACTGCAACTCTCGCGGTGTAGTTTTTGTGTGTGTATGTTGTGTTCAATTGGCTTTGTGACAGCATCATATCGCCTTTTATGATGCCGCGCTGTTAATCACTTTGCTCCCAACAGCGAATGGTAAGTCGAATAAATAAAATAACAATAAAGAAATGCTATTAAAGAAAGCGTGCGTAAAATTATCTTAAAAATTAAATAAATTCTATGACGCAAATACTACATGGTTTACAAATAATGAAATTGCAATTGTACAGAAAAGAAAAACCAAATGAAGGAAAAATAAAAATAATCACATACATAACAATAGGAAGTAAATTTCTTAGAAATTCAATTTGAATTATACACTGAAGCACACATTTCTGCACCCATATTTAAACCTTGACGAAGGTAGTAATTTAACACTATTTGGCAAAGAATTTCATACTTTAGCAATTTGATACGAAAAGCTACGTTGAAAGAGTGCAGTATGGTGGGCCGGTGGAGAAAGCGTTCCTTTGAACCTGAGATTTAAAGTATGAACATCTGCGCGAAACGAGGTTTTAGCAAATACGTAGGTAAGAGGGTCGTTTTGTTGTAATAACTTGGTAGAAAAGACAAGCCGTTCTCAGTGATCGTCTGTCTTTCATAGTTAACCAACCCAACTCACTCAATTTATGGGACACGTGATCATATTTTCTTATACCAAAGATGAAACGTAGACGAGAATTTTGTACCCTTTGTATACGCTGAGATGTGCTAACCCTGATACAGGTATAATAAACTCCACACTGCAGTAGTTAAAATTCGAATAAAACAAAAGATTCGCAGATCTCTTTTGACTGCTATAGATAAATAGTGACGATTAATTTTATATTAATATATGTGAGCGTCAAATCTAAACTGAGTACCTATCCAAAATCAATCCTAAATTTTTATGTTTGCTTTGGAAGTTGAGAGGCGTTAATTGAAAATTTTGCAAACGTCAAGAATGCAGAAATATTAAATTTGTTACCAAAACTACCTATATAAATCATAAAAATAAATAATTGTATATTAGTACGTACTATTTTTGAAATCTTCGTGAGACTGTTTGTATTTATGTAATGTTCTTCTTTGTAATTTCTTCCAAATGGATGTGGCCGGAGAAACACAATTTTCTTGCGCCGATTTTACAGTATAAGTTTGATTGCTTGTTTAGTTTAACAAAATATGGACAAACTGAAGCAAAAATTGCTTGCAAATTGTTACAAAGAGTGTAGAAACAATTGATTTAAAGTTTGAAAAAATGAAATTAAAAAAATTTTCTTTTCGTAGAAACCCATTTTGTTTATTTAAATATTCTATTTTTAATAGAAACTGAGATTTTCCTAAGGTCAAATGCAAATCATCACACACACAGCACAGCATTTGTTTAAAATTTGAAAAAAAAATCGGCCAAAATAACAAAATACAACAAATTAGCAAAGAAAAATTTGAATGAAATATCCTGCATTTCTAAATAATCTCTTTCTATCACCAATTCTAAGTCAGTTGCTCGTAACAATTAGGTATATTAATTTGATAGAATATACTATTTACAGAACAACACAATTGTCTATCTTAAAGCTTGAATAAGTAACCCATAATGCTGACGTAAAATTGATCGTGACATGGTTGTAAGACTATAAACTTTTCAATGTTATAGTAATTCCCGCTATGATTATATGCAACTAAATTTCTCAGTTTCCATGAGATAGTGCTAAAATTTTTTCTATATTTTTTTCGGGCATTTTGCATTAAATTTAATTTTTTTAGATTCAAGTTTTCAGTTTAATCTGCTGTTTGGATACTCTATGTAACATTTCTAAAATAACTTTTTGCTCAAGTTTGGTGCATATTTTGTTAATAAGCTTGCAAAAGTCAAGCTTTTTCTGCAATATCAATCCGTGCACATCCACTTGATGAAAATTACAAGGAAGATAAATATCTCAATAAAGGTGTAAGCTTGAGATATAATTTTTTATTTAGCTTTTAATACTTTCTATCGTTAATCTTATAATAATACCAATATCCTTTAAAATCGTTTCGATTTTTCTTAATCGCTAACACGCTAAAAACCAATTTTAATTTATTTGAACACGGTTAAGAAAATTATTAGGTAAATAAATAAAATATTTATAGTTGGCGACTAAAATGAGGATGATATTAAATGCCAATAGACCAGAAGTAGATTGAATTAAAAAAATTGTAGCAAAATATAAAGTACTTGAGTCCGCAAGCAATCTGAACTGTGCAGAAAGTTATACAACAATGATGAGCCATTCTTTAAAGTTCATTCTTCAAGAAACGGTAAAAAGTAAGCAGCAAATTAAACTCAATTGAAACAAATGCTACGGATAGATGAATTTTAATTGCAACAAAATCAAAGCTTGCGTTGTGTTCGAAGAATGGAAGCAGTTAATCGTAAACTATTTATAAATAATTAATAACAGTGGTACTGGTTAGTGATTCATGCCATTTTCTTTAGCACAGTATTCTATCCTAATTAATAAAATAATCACACTTTAGGCAATTGAAACTTTGAATAATGTTGGAAAATTATAGTAGATTAAAGCACTAGTATATGCAAAGTTGCAATATTGTCCATTATCCCTTTAGAGTTACTTATTATTATTTTGTAACGTTGAAACGCAATCGTTGATTGTTGGTAGAAAATTTGAAATAAAGCAATTTTTGCTTACAGCATTTTTGGCAGAAATAATTATAAATAATAAAACAATAAGCAACAAATAAACTTCCCACTAAGCAGTAGTTAACGTCGGCCTTAACGCCGTTTACTATTAATTGTTATTAGTCAGTATTTCCTAACATTGATATTAAGAGATAGTAATCATTAGAGGTTAAACATTGTTTGCAATAATTATACATCCGCGTGTTTCAATGCCATAATATTAAGAAATCATTTACGTAAATTAGGGCCAACAGAAATACAACTTATAACAGAAACATGCAAATGTTGCTACTAGATTATTTAAACGCGTAATCTACCTATTTCTAGAAGAATAGTGTTAAATTTGAAGAATGTTTAAAAGTGAAAACAGAGCTTCTATAACTTTAATAATATGCTAGTTAATTTCACTTTTTAAACATTCTCTTAATAATTCCTATAACTGCCCGATTTTCTTAAAGTAAACATTTAACAAGTTTTCTATTAACACCTGTCACTATTATAAATTATATGTAGGCACAATTCGAGAAGAAAGATCACTGCACTATTTCACCTTATCACATTTGGAATACTTTCTCGACGAACCATTGATAATCTATGGTCGAAATAATTAGATACTGAATTCTATCGTGATGACTTACAGTTATAGCCTTTCATTAGTCGAAGTATTTCGCACAGTTTTAATGTCAAATATGCACTGTAGGTGTAATGCGAATTACAATTACGCCGGCCAACGTGATGTATAATACAGTGGAATCGGTCCTTAATGCTCTGCTAGTCATGTGTGAAAAAATTGGATTAGGTTCTACAATGTTGTTGGTATATACGAGGGCTATCAATTACAAGCACGCCACGACTGTTGTTGGTTAGAGACGGGTCGATTACGTTCTTTTTTCATCGGATAGCTACACAGATTGTTCGATTTGTAGATAAGATACGAATGGCTTTTTTGTTTGATAAGAGAATATTACATTTTGAAAGATGCCGATTATATAACAAATATTTACGGATGTATTGCAATATGAGGCTCTTGAAACGGTTAAATTAATAATAAAAGTAAAATTTAATCATAGTATGAGATCAACAACCAAACTCAGTGTTTATATTTTTTTTATCGTGAACCTTTTACGTAATAGTATGTACTGAACTATTGTAATATATTGAACTCAACAATTCGGATTCATAACACAATTAATACAATAACATACCAATGTACAATACATAAATGAAATATATATAGCTATATAAAGTAGCGAAGTACATGTGACACATTTTCGTATGTTTTCGCAGAGCTGTGCCAGTTACAGGCAAATCTAATTAACTTTTTCGGTAGATACATATTTCGGATACTTGTAATTGCAACTAGTTACTTTGAAAGTTGAATATAACTGTATTTATTTGACAATTACTTCCCCAAATACTTATGTAACTGTAACTGCAGTATAAGCAGTTTCGAAGAAAACCGTAGTGGTAGAGGACACAATAAATTTGTAGTAAAAAAGTTGCACCGACCACCGTTATTGTTCATGGAATAAACACAACTGAAAATCTTACTAGAATTAAATTAGTATGAATGTATTTGGTAAGATCTCCTTTAGTTGTTGTTACTTTGACGATCGTTCGCTTGATCTTCTATTGAGAAAACAAGACATGGACGTATTTACAGTTATCAATACTTAGTACGACACTAGAACAATGTTCAAAATGGTCGCTTCTAGTTCAATTTTGATCACATAATTAAGTTCGGAAGGGTCAGTCCTCTGGATATTGTCTTTGAAAACCATCGCACCAAAGAAAAAAATGATGGTCACTTTTTTCAAATTGGAATTTGGTGGAATTTGGAAAACTACAGAAATTCAAATTCGAAAAGAAAATGTCGGGGTTCGAACCCGCTACCGTCAGACTACGAAGGAAGTGATTGTTCATAAATGTCTATACACCGTACTACAATTTCATTCGTGTCTTATTCTTCTTATCTATTACAAAATATTTTAAAGAATTATGAGATGGTAAGGTACATTTTGACAGTGCTAAAAGCTTAAAACTAGGAACCCACATCTATATGCGTTTGTTCTTTTCACAGCACATGTATCATAGCACAATGACTAGAATGCACTTCACTATCTGCACAACTTCAGAGATGTGGCAGAAAACTCCGTTGCATGGATGTTTATCTTGGGGTTTGTTAAGTAGAGGCACAGTTCTGTATCACTATACGTGTAAGTAGACTTAATATCCGTTAACTGCGTACGCGTGTCTTCCACGCAGTCTGGGGGTAATAATTTTTCGTATTAGTGGGTTGGAGGTGGTGGCAGCTTTTCTGAAAAATTTTTGAATTATCGGTTTGCTATACGGCCTTACAAGTGGGATGTTGACTTTTTGGTGCAGAAATGTTGTTCTTTATCCTTTTCTGGCACCAAGTAGGATCCCGAGGGCTTTGTTTTGAGCTATTTGCTTCAGTGGCATTGAGCCATGATTGCCCAAGACGGAGCATTATACATAAAAGATGATTTTTTTAAATAATTTTAGCTTTGTCCTGGTGGTTACGTGATGGCTCTTGAGAAGGGGCTATAGCTTGGCTATGTTCTACGAAACCTTCATCACAGTGCTGTGCGTGTTTTCTTTGAATGTAAGTCTTTGATCAAAGGTGGTGCCTAAGTATTTGAAGGTGGAGGCCACTGCAACTGGAACCCCTTTGAGTTTGATCTCGGCTTTGAGCGTTTTTGGCGAAAGTCTTCTTGTCACTTTTGTAAGGACGGATTTAGATGGATTCAGGGAGATCTGCCATTTGGAGAGCAACTTTTTAACAGCACGGATGTAGTGATTTTGGGCTGAGATTTCGGGATGAAACCATCGGGAATTTAGGAGTATAAAGTCTGCATAAATTAGGGTTTTAGTGCTGGGATCGGTCGGGAAATCATGAAGGTGGATATTGTACAGCAGAAGCACTAAGCAGGATCCCTGAGGAACTTCTGTATTTGCTGTTCTTGTTGAAGATTGCACGTTGGCAATTTTGACTTTAAAATTCTGATCTTGTAGGTAACTATGCAAAGTTTTAACTAAGATTGTCGGCGTTTCAGTTTTGACGAGCTTGTACACTAGCGCTTCGTGTCATTCTCTCTGTATTCCGGTTCTGTATTGCTGCTCTTTTTGTACTTTCTTTGCCTCCGTAAAAATCGTGAAAAATGTTTACTTTCCATATTTATCAGCGCAATTTATGGCTTAGTAGCGGTTGAATGGCTTGCAAAGAAAAAATATCCGTACAACGTAATTATAAATCATGAACACCGACAAGCTTCTTAATAGCCTTCATCGTATTCAGTATTGTCAAAAGTGTAATGAAGTACATATTAAGAAAAGATATGTTAGATGTCGATTTTTCTCTTAATTACTTAGTAACCATAATATTTCATAAATTCCATACAAGAAAACACTATAGAACAAAGCACGTTGATAATACATTGAAACCTTTGTAACAAAACAAATATGAAACTAAATTAGAAGTAATTAATTTTAGAATATAAGTAGTAATAGTTACGATTTCTCTCTTAAATTTTATTTTACTTAATACTATACATGAAACTAACTGTTGATGTAACTTTTCAGCGATTATTTTACGTAATTTCGTAACTGTTCATATTTATAAGTTACAGTTTCTTTTCCTATGTAACTATAGTTGTGCTTGTGTTTAGTTACTTAAATTAATTTGTAACTGTAGCTTGTATCTGTATAGTAACTTATAACTGTAACTAGTTACAATAGGCACAGCTCTGTGTTTTCGAGAGTTTCAGATAATCGCTTTCGAACTACGGGTGTTTTTCGATTTTTGACAGAACCAGTCTAGCCCCTATATCTCGCTGTTTTTAGGTATTATTAAAAAACGGTTTCAATATTCTTGAGGCATTTTTTGTTTGAGTTACATCCGATGGCATAAATTTTATTTTTATTTCTTTTCTCGTTTTCATTCAATATATTTTCTCAAAAATAACTTAAAAACTGTTAAAAAAATCTTGAAGTTCCGATCTGATAGAAATTATTGTATTGAGCTTTTATTATATAAATGTCCGATTTCAAAAATTTTAAAAGCGGGCTGTAATTTTGATTAATTGACTTGACTAATTAGCGATTCATAATTTGTATAAATACGAAGTTTCATTGTTATTAGACAGTTCGACTTTGAAAAATTTCAAAATTGCATAATCAGGAGTGAAAAAGTGAAATATGGAAAAAATCGAATATCTTGCCGTTATAAATGTTTAAAATTCACCAGGATCGAAAATCAGTCATTCTACCATAATGAATGAGTCAATGTCAAATTGATTTAAGTGACTCTAGTAATGAAAAACCAAGAGCCTGTACAAAATTTATTTCAAACGTCAAACGAAGTTTGAAGAAGCTGCTTATAAAGACAAAGGCCGGGCAGGAAACATATTGAAGGTGACCACGCCAGTTTTTATCCAAAAAGTTGAAAAATTGTACTCGAAGAACGACAAAGAAGAAACAAATTGTATTAAATGGTTGGACTATCCGATACAACCTTTTTATTTATGGAACATCTCGGCAAAGTCTAAGGTCAGACGCAAGAAAACTGCCGAAATTCTTCACGCCGCCGTAAAAACAACAGCTCATAGAAAAGTTTTTTTTGGACTCGTTAACATCAGTAGGAAGCTTGAAATTAATGGATGAGTCTAAAAAAGGAACAAACATTGGCAAAAAATATGAATTTCCTCCCAAGAAATTTAAAGTGTCAAATCAGAAAAAACTTTTGAAACGCAGTTTTATTACGGGACTCTGAAGTGAATATTTTCGATTATAAAAAGATAAAGGTGTTTCTATAACCGGATGATTTTATATTATTATTATTTTTATATTAGAGCGACTTTGGCATCTTTCAATTTATGCAACAGCAAATTTATATATCTAAAATTTTTTAACCTAAATTGTTTTGCTTTTGCTAAAACGCGCCCGAACTTGTAAGACGTTAAGTTTAAAAGCACTGTAGTATATTTTGGGCTTCAAATTTTTATTAATCACCTACAAATTACATCGCGTAAATGCCCATAAAGATTAACTTTATCTTTTCCGAATACTGATTTATCTAGGATTCATTTCTTATAGTTTTGTAGTCGTACTGAAGTCAAGGAAAGAATCGGATTCTTTTTAACACGTTAATTTTTAATTGAAAGTTGCTTGAAAAATGTATCAGTCTTGAGAATAAAAAAAGATCCATAATTTGCGCTTTTTACTTCATAGGCATCGCATCGGGCTTTAAATCCCCCATTCAACAGTTGTAATATTTTGATTTTCGAGAAGACCATTTTTCTAAGGTTTGGTTGTATAGGTATTCATGTAAATATAAAATGACGCCACTCTGAATGGTCTGCTGTCTTCAATACATGACTGTAATTTACACAAATGTTTTATTAATATAATGTCTGTAGAATGAATTGATAACATATGTAATTTAATTGTAACAACATTAAGAGAAGTGTGGATTGATGTACTATTTTTAACATGAAACAACGATAATCAATAATTGCATCTTCTTAACTTCTCTTTAGAGAAGTGGCAATAAATTTTTCAACTGCCGCTTCTTTGAGATAGCTTCATAGATGTAGATGTACGTACGGAAAATTATATCTATAGACTATTCTGGTAAATATATTGTATCATCAAATATTCGCTGAAAATTTTTAGTCGAATGTTTTAGAAAAGGCGGTGAATAAATTTTGCAGCTGAATAATATACAATGCCAATAAACACATTTAACGGGATTCATTGACCGTTTAATACGGTTTTATGAGAATTCGTCACGATTTCGTCAATTTTTAGCCAAGTTGCATGTCTAACTGCCTTAATAAACTTCTTAATACTCCTAAAGAGCTAAGCTGTATTAAAATTAATTTTTACAATTTAAATATTTACATCTCCCATACTGTTCTTACTTAAACTCTATTTCTTTATATGCACTACATACAGCTACATTGTAGCTGCAATAATAATTTTTACACATTTAAGGTTCGTTACTATCACCTATTTCCATATGGTGCGGGTATTATTGCGTGATTTGTTGCGTTAAGTATGCACTACTCGTGTACGATCAAAAATTTGTAGAAGTTGGACAACCAAATGGGGGACGTAAACTAGGGATATCAATGTTGTCTGAGCCATACACTACTTGAATATCAATGAATTGCGTATTTAAATCTTCAAATAAATGCCTAGATTAAATTTCTGTCTACAATCACATTCGATACAAAGCACTGTCTTTCTATCAACTTTTTAAATACTTTAGGATCTTAAAATTTTGTTGCGAATTACGCTCTTCTCGCGTTTGGTGTCAGTGTCAACTCTTCGTTTTAAATAACTTCACAAGACAAAAACTCGGGGGACTAAGTCAAGAGAGTTCCAAGGATTCGCATCACGTTATTGGCAAATTTATTTACCCTTGAATACCTTTAAAATATGCAGTCCAATTTAAATTATAATCCACAAAAATTTGGATATCTGCAATATTTGTTTTGAATGGATCTTCATTCTGGCATTATTAAAACGTTCTGATTTTTTGATCTCCAACACCTGCAATTTTACGATCCATAGGATGTGATATGGGAACTCATTTCTTTTCGCCTTGATACCAAAAGCAAAATCCTAAACGCTGATTATTAATCCTAAATGCTCCCACAAAGTACATATTTATACATTTTACATTAGCTCTATTTGCAGCGCTTTGGCTGCTTAGTTTATGTCCTATAACACGTATGCACGATCAAGAGAACAATTACTTTTTTGTGGTAACTTTCCATTTTATTTGTTGATTACCAAAGATAATGTGTAGATATAATTGTACCACTCTCAAAAGTGTTCAAGAAAAACAGTGTCATCTAAAATGACGCGTGTAATGTGGATAACGATAAAGGATGACTCACAGAGTAAATTTTAACTGAGTGAGTCAATCAAGATTTGCTCAAAGTATGATGAACTACTTTCTTGGAAAATCTGTTGCCATTTAAGTGCCTCCTGGAAATTTGAGGGACCAATTATCTGAGGTGTTTAGTTTCATCAAAGTGAATTGTGTAATAATACCACTCTTTTCATATAGGCCATTGACTAACAGCCCATTTAAAAGTTCAATAAACTCTACCCAAGATAAATATTATACTCCAAGATAATTCTGGAGGCATCAGAAGAGGCATCAATATCTCCAATTGTGCACACATTAGGGATAAGGATCTGATACCATTAGTATTAGCCAAATTAGAATTGACACACACGATAAAACTAAATAATCGAGCAAAAGTAACAAAGGGAAGGCTAACGTGTTGGTGAAGACCTGCTTCATCTGTACGATAGCAAACGAAAAGCTCACAGTAGCCCATCTGTAAAAAAAAGCAGAGTGAAGAAATGCCGATCCAATAAATAACTGTCATTGCCCTTGTCTTGTGATCAGTTACAATGAGATTAACTGGAGAAACAGATTGGATAAATATTTTGAAAATTACATACCAAATGTTATAAAATCGAGTTTCTGTTAGAAAAGCACATCTATGTAGATTATAACAAACATACCATTCCGATCAGTAGTCAACAAGATAAAATCTTCTATAGGAACCGACCTACCAGACCATGATCAGTAAGACAGAAATCTCCTTAAGTAGCTTAACACTTATCTCAAGACGTGGACCATTCAACAAAATATGTCTTCAAGAAGGCTGTTGAAGGATTACTGTTGTGGAATCTCATTTGTCTTTGGAGAAGCACATGGGATTAAATATCAGTAATCAGGATATTGGAAGGATTGGAGGATGACCACAGAAAGGGAATAATTACTTAAGAGTAGGATCTTCAACTGAAACAGCACCGTTTGTCAGGCGAGGAAATTGCTTCAGAGGAGGAGAAAGAGAGGGAGAGAGGAAAATGTGCCGTCTTCAGTTAGTCTTCAAAATTTTACAAACTTAATTGCTCCTATTTTGGTACTACTAACAGAAGCTGCTAGACTTTCTCAAGTTGCCAATTTATTCAATCATTTATACTACAAAAATACACGACAGTGATGATTATATTATTAATAGCGTAAAACAAAATTTTAATCACAAACGTTAGTTTAATTCACACAGTAAAAACAGAAACATTATTAGGTGTAAATATGAATCTTGCAAAGGTTCGTGCATCGATTTTGACTAGAGTCACAGATCCCATAAAACTCTGGTTCAACAACGCAAGGTTAAACATACTACCATCGCAAATCTTTTAAAAACTTCTAAATCCTTCGATACCGATTTCATTTCATCAACTTCGTAAAGAAGTGTCCTCAAAGTTACTAACTCCATGATATTAGTTCATTTAATAAATGAATTTGAAACTGTCATAATATGTAATAATGAAGTAAGTAGTGAATGTATATGAAGTTTTAATTTTACCAATCAATCAAATTTAAATTTAAATACGATTTGTGAGTAACACCTTGCATAAAATTGACAAATTTTGTTTTTCTGGTTATATACAGGGTGTTTCTTAATTGAATGTCAATATTTTAGGGGACGATTTTTTGGTCCATTTTTAAAAGAAAACTTCATATGAACGTATGACCTAAACGTCTGTCAAAATAGGTAGCTGAAATTCCGTACGAACGCCACTGGTGGAATTAAAAAAAATAGTGGTGCACTCAATAATGCCTCTTGATACATAGTGCACGTATATATTTCATTAAAATATGTAGAGTAGTAATACAGGAATTAATGAAAAACAATTTATTTTTGAAAACTTTACCACCCTGTATCTCAAAAGTTAAGACGTTTAGGTCATTCGTTCATATGAAGTTTTCTTTTTAAAATGGACCAAAAAATCGTCCCCTAAAATATTGACATTCAATTAGGAAACATCCTGTATATTAACACAAATTACAAAATACTTGTGACTTATATTTTTTTATAAATTTACAACGTAAATATCAATTAGAGCAATAACAGTATCTCATTTTCTATCCACTTACCTTGGTCTTGTTGAGTACTAGTACCAGCTTTAGGAGATTCAGGTTTTGTCAGGTTTAAAAAGTCGGTGCCTATTAAATTATCCGTTGGACTAGATTGCTCTTCTAGATTATTCATAGTTTTGATTTCTTTCTCATCACTCTTTTTAGTTTCATTGTTGTCATTTTGATTATCACATTTAGTAGGATTTGATTGAGGCTGCTTTGTAACGCTGCCGGAACCGCTACCCACACCATTGCTTTCTTTTTTCGTCTTAGAATCCTCAGCGGAATCCACCGAACTTGTATTGCACAGGGATTTACTTCGTTTAGAGTCGATTGAAGCCGGTTTGGAATTCTTAAATCCCTTTTTAGCGCTATCTTGCTTACTCGTATTCCCATCCACATCATCGATATTTGGTTTTTCTCCTGAAATCATGGTACTCGTCGCTGTTGTAGTAACTATACTGCCTGGAGTGACACTGGTGGTGGTGGTCAACGCTTGAATGTCGGAATCTAATGGCTTTGTGTTGAAATCGCCGTCGACTACTAAAATACTGTCCCGATTTTTGAGGTTAGCCGCCACATGGACGGCGTTCGACGGGGAATATTCGGATTCGATTTGCGTTTTGATGTTGGTCGAGTGTTCTTCTACCATTTTGCGAAGTTTTGCCTGCGGAGAAAAAAAGCGGTATTAGATTGCGAGAAAAGAGCGAAGGTCGTCGATTGCCGTAGCAGCGAAATTAGTCGCCTTTGACATGCAGATTTTAAAATGAACTTGCCAGAGAGAGAGATTTTATTTCGCCGACGAAATTTGCAGCTTTTCGCTTCTAAAATTTCCGTAATTATCCTGTAAAAATTGGGGAAGTTGGTTATCGTGGGCGACGGTACTATAGGTTTTAAAATGTATATTATGCCAATGGCAATGTTCTTTTAAAATTCATGTGTTGCCAGCCGGGAAAGTACAATCGATATTATATTTTAATGGAAATGCTTTCAAGATACCGTCTTTTCGATATTAGCTATTCAGGATAATAATTACAAACGCGAGAGTATAGCAAGTAAATAATTTATGAATTTAAAAAGATTTTTACACCAGTGCTGCAAACTTTAAACGTTTTGTTAGAGCTGTCATCGAGTTGTAATGGCTGTATGAACTAATGGCTTCAGTTCTATAAGTGACAGTCATGCAAACTCTAAATAACATCCAGCTACGTGACCTTATAATTACTTCCATGTTACAATCTGTATTGGCAATTACGAACTCATTTTAATTGAGTGACAACTTATTCTGAAAAGCCAGTGGCTATCACATTAATTTTTCGAGAAATGATATTTTTCTTTAAAATATTGAATTTTACTATGTTTAAAAAAACCTTCATTTATCAGTAAAAAAAAATATCAAGAGGATATTATGCTAATGAGCACGTTTTAACACGTCTGACTTTAATTTCCGCGTTATAGTCCTTAAGCCACTCCCTTTTTTTTCTTTGAAACTATTCAAATTAAGAAATGAATAGATCTTTGCGTTTGTAAATATGTAAGATATTGCAGCAGGGTTGTACTCCTCAAATGAAGTCAATTTATGATAATAGTGCTAATAATAATTATGTTACGTGTGTGTGTTAATGCTTCCACCAATTTTTGTTATGGATGTGGAGAGTTCTTTATTTAACAGTATAAACGATATATTATTATTTTAATAGAAAAAAACGTATAATCTCTATTTTAAATTAAAAATCTTGACAAGATCTGAACCCTGCGTACGATGTGCTGTAACTTTGAGAAACCTGTTAAATGGCAAGGACATTGTTATGGTCAACTGAATGCTACCTTTGTATAAAAATTCCCACTACCAAATCCTATCGATGTTTTGCACCAAGAACATAGTGAGATAGAAGAACATGTTTCAGATACTTCGTACACAGATGAACACTATTTGCCATCTATATAAGACACCTCCTATCTAATAATTCAATTGAAAATGAATAACTTAATTCGCGATCACACGTTATCAAAGCAAAAAACAGAATTATTAAGATCAAGACTGCAACCATGGGACTCCAGCTCCAGGTTTTTACAATAATGTTGACAATTTAATGCTAAGATTAGCTTACAAACATAAACCTGAAGAATAATATATTTTTGTGGAGGCTTTTGAGATTGTGTTTAAAATATGTTCTTTCAAATATATAGATCATCTCTATTCATTCATTCCTGTTGAGGATGCTATTCACTTCAAGGAAACATATGAAAATATTACACGGCTCTTTGATGACAATAATTACATAACCTCTAACTAGTACATCAGTACTGATCTTAAAGTATTTGCAGTTCTACTTGGTCTTTAACTTGGATTCACAAACCATTACTGTTTTCTTGATTAATGGGACAGTCGTACACTCTTAGACTAAAGATAGTTCATAATTCACTGGTAAAGACTTACGAAATACATACTTTACTACAACTATACAGTACGAATCTTGCACATATGGTCGGGGCTCAGCTTAATCACGAACAGAATTAACTCGATAACTTAAAAACTATAACAGTTAGAATAGTGCTCTCACAGACTTTTTTGGAGAAGATGTCATGCTCTACAAAAAAAAGTCTTAAACATTTTTTGATATCTTCTATCGTTAAGCCTACATCTGCAAAGAAAGAGACAATTAGGATTATTTTTATGATATTTTTCCTTTTTTTGCGAATTTAGCTTTAACCGTATAAGATATCAAGAAAACTTGTAAGACCTTTTTGTAGAGCATGAAATTTCTACAAAATGTCTAGTTGGTATGGTTTTTAAGTTCACTAATTCTGTTGACTAAGCCAAGCACCGACCATAGGTGCATGATTTGTACAGTATATAAAATAAGGTATGATGAAAAAACTGCGTCAAATCAATGGATAAAGAGAGAGCAGGATAAAAGAAATTTTTATAGGACCTCAGATTCATATATTACAACAAAATCTAGAATTTCAAGTAATTTTGGAGCCCCTTGGGATAACTTAAAGAGCATGACGCAGAATTTCTTAGCAAATAAATCTAAAAATTACGATGAAATTGTTCAATTCATTAACCTGAAGAAATTTGATGGTGCAGTATTATCACGTTGTGGAATGGTTTGATGTTTTCATGGTATTTTGTTGGACTTACGGCTTCGAGAACATTTTGGTTTAGATATGGCGTTTTTTTTTTGGTTAAACCATTCTTTTTTGATCCTGATATTAATACGCTGTGTGTTAAAATTTTTCGTTACTAGCAACAATGTAGAACAACAAGGATTGACGTTAGCAAAGATACACAAGAGTGGACATGCTAACTATGGCCGTCTATTAAACTGGCGTTTTTCATGTTTCATGAGAGGAATCATTATCAACTGTAGCATTCATATAATCGTTCGTCTTTCAAACCGTTGAAAATTGTTTATGTCAAAATGGTCGTCTTGGAATTGAATCATCTTCATACTAACCTCCCTCAAACTCTCCCTCGCAAATCGGGATAAATAATGTTAGTGGCCTATAATAGTCTACCGAATACTCATCAAAAGTTTTTTTAAAGATGTGATTCTACATTTCTTAGTTTTAACATTAATTCATGATCAAAATAAATAATAAAATATGGAAAATGTTTGCCAACAAGAACAAGTGCAACAAAACAAAGCCTGAAACTCTAAAAATTATTCTAGATTATTATTCTTCATAGATCATCACATGCAAATTGTAAATGTTTTTTTTAGCTTTCCATTACTTCGTATAACTTTCGGAAATCAAGATTTCATATAATGTATCATCTTCACCACATTCAATTTATTTCAGAAGTATAGACTCCTTTTGTTTATGTGAAACAATACTGAAGATAATAATCACACCGTTTACAGATTTTATACATTTTTGTACATGAGAAATAACAGAAGAAGATATACTGACGTTAGAATTGCTAACTGTATGATATACTCAGACTGCGATAATTATAAAGAAGACGTTATTACGAGTGCACTGGAACTAGATCTTCACACCAGAATTCCAAAGTGTTGTCGAGTCTAGTACACATCGTTACTGTTAAGGTGAAAATAAACAGCTGAACCGAACATTCATTAATTCCTTACTACCTCGAATACATCTTACCTGTCTCATTAATGTTGTCAAAACATATATGAGTATTTGTTGTTCTGCTTTATTTTCTCTATCAAATAGCTAAAGCTGTTAACTGACGTTGTAGTAAAAGGAAAAAAATTGAAAATGTTTATAAAAAAACTAAATGGTTCCTTGAAACTTATAAGTAAATCTAACATCTAGATACAACTGAAAATTAAAGTTTGCAATTAGTCGTGCGTAATAATCTAAAGAAAGAAATTATAAATTCATTTTCTGAAACTGAGAAAACCCAACTTTTACGTCTTTAGGTATTATATTACTGTAATTACTGCAGCACCATCTTAGAAGTTCATAAGATGTTGATCGAAATTTGCACTCTTACACCGCATTAAAGCTAAAAACATAATTTCCCAATTTTAAGAAAAGTAATAGTAGATAATAACGGACAAAACGGTATTTCTTTACAAATCTGGAACAATGAATATTCGTTAGAACTTTGTAGGAACTGGGGCTCGCAATCAGAGAACTAATATAACTTTGTATTAAGTCGAGGTAAGTTACTGTGCAAGGAAACAGTTCATAATTATTAAGCTATAAAGTTGTCAACTGTTAATGTTCTGAATCTGAAGGTACTAAATTTTAGCTAAATTAAGGAGATACAATGTTCCAACTTAAATTAGTTGCTACAGTTTTTATTTTTAATATTATTTCAGTTATAAGTGTCAATAAAACCAAATTATATTAAATGCTAAACCTATGCAATTCAGTTAGTTTAATTCGCCACTTAAATCTAACGTATTACCAAAGTTTACCGACTGGTTTTGTAGAAAAACTCTCATGAACTACATTCGTGCTGTAGTACAAGTAATAAATACTTATTAAGGCGTTACTATTGCCATATATTTTCGTTAGTGGTGTACTTTTAACACAACTTCTTCCAATTTCGTTCGTGATTCCTTTCGTAAGGATATAATTTTATTTATGGTACTCTAATGGTTGATTATAGTGTAAGTTTTGGTAACGATAACGATCAAATTGCCAGTTCACGTGATAGAAGAATTTTTCTTAGCATTTATGTATCCTATTTTTTTTTAATTTACATACATGCACATTCCAATAGTATCAAATCAGAATATTGAGCACGTTTTATTATATTATGGACATCCATTGGTTTAAACGTCAAATTACATTTCAGTAGATAATTTAAGTTTCATATGGTTTCATACTAGTCTACGTAATACGGATTGACGGATTAGTACGTCAAAATTCAATGTAAAATAGAAGATATGAAGAAACTTATTTAGGAAAATTGTAGCTATGCTTAAACGTTCACATTTTAAAATGATTTTAGTATGTACAGTTCAAAATATAATAAAATATTATGGCGATCACGTGGTGAACTAGCAAACGAGCTTCTCGTTGTATGTGGAGATAAGTGGACAAATTTGCTTCAATATTTAATTGCACCGTATAATTTTTTATTTGATGCGTGTCTAAACAACGTTGTGGTGGTATGTATGTATGTATATGAATCAAAGAAATCTTTGAAAATCTGCAAATAATTAGAAGGAGTAGGTAATGCACAGAGGGAACATATGAAATTGTTCTCGGCTGAAGAAATACTTGCAAATTTGAACGTCTTACTGCACTAGGCTTTATAATAGTTTGTGCTCAATAATAATAAATTGTTACATTTGTTACTCCATCGGGTACTTGTAAATTTTTAAGTTGCCTCTTGTGACAAATATGATGTCTGAAGCGTTAGCGATACTGAATACAAAAATATTTGGCGATATAATAGGCAATAAAATATACATAGGTAACCTAACTATAAGTGAAGCGTTCGAAGACGAACATGACAGAGTACTAGAGCAAGTATTAGAGAGAGCAAAAATTTTGTTGTAACTTTTAACGTTGATAAATTTCAATTCAAAGCAAAAAATGTTAAATTGCTTCGATTTATCATAGCTGAAGAAAGTGTAATAACTGTTGATAGTGGCAGAATAGATGCGATCAATCAATTGGAATGTCTAAAAAATAAGAAATATGTCTCCTATTACAACGCCACTAATGGCGCTTACCCGAGAAAATATTCAATGAGCATCGCAAAAGGTTTACATAGACACGGTAAACGACGCACTATGAAGTAAAATTTGCCATCGTGATTGAAACTGATTCTAGTAAAGATGGGGTTGTTGTATAATATGGAATGTTGTTGTATAATATGGAATGACAAAATCATAATCAATGCTTCAAGATACTTAATAAATGCAGAAAATGGATATGCAAACGTATAAAAAGAATCATATACAGTAGTACTTGCAGGCGACAAATCTATGGAAAAGAAAATGATGCTCCTAATTGTGGGAAGTCGAGAAATGTAATGAATACCCCAAAATGTAACATTTGCTTCTGCTCTCATTGGCCAAGTAAGATTGGAAAAGGTCAAGCATTACTACTAAATTACGATTCGGAGTCGTCATTCATTGTCGTAGATTTATATTCCATGTCTATTGAACTAAAGAAACTTAAGAACAAGCTTACAGCTCACATAATCATAGAGTTAGACGACATTTTTACGACGCACGGTTATTCAGATATGATGCTATTTGATAATTCCGCTTTTAAATCGAAAAAATTTAGAGAATATTTCAATAATAGAATATTAAATTTATAAACTCATCGTCCAGTTTTGCCAGAAGTCACGGCCAAGTTAAACAGGCAGAAATACTTATGAGCAAAAAACTGAAACAGTTATCCAGTAGTAAAGAAGCTCTTATACTCAAAAATTCAAAATGAAGTTACACTGCAAGGGAAATAAGAAAAAGAAAACTCTCAAAAATACTATTACGATAAAAATGCAAAACGTCTTAAGCAATTAGATATTAAGCCATCTGCAGTTTTAGAATTAATAACACTTGGGTGTGGAGAGAAATACTAATTCTTTTTTTAGTTCTTTATAAGTGCTAATAGTACTCAACTACCTAGAATAGAGAACTGATAGAACAGCTAGTCAAATACGCTCATTGTTGTTACTTGTTTTAATAAAGGGAAATATGTTATGTATTTCTATTATCGTATAATGTTTATCACTCCGTATTTTATATTAAAAAATATTATATACATAGTTCTTCACTGGATCTCTTGGTGCAGAAGTAGAACACTAAACACTTTAACCCACTGAACACCAAACAAGTTTAACCTAAATGTACAGGTAACATTTAGGTTACCTGTTTTTGTAGATTTTATTTTTATTTAGTTTTATTATCGCCAGATAATGACAGCATTGCTGTTGAAACGCGTCGGTGTTTTAGTTAAAACTTGTTTGGTGTTCAGTGGGTTAAAGTGTTTAGTGTTCTATTATATACATACTTTGATTTTTATTTCAATAGCAGATTCTAATAGTTATATCAAAGCACTTTAGCTCTAGAAAAATGACAATAAAAATTTCTTAACTATAAATAATTGGTTTGTTTAGCCAATGTATAAAGCAACATAAACGTATTATTATGCTCTTTGGAAGAAACTTTTCTCCTGATGAATTAAAAGATATTATATCAAAATTGTGAAAATGCAGAAATATGCATACTTGCTTGCGCAAAGAAATTTGAGAGACAGATGTCCTAAACGAAGATAATATAAACAAGTAACGTTGGAAAGGTTAATGGACCATTTAAGTCGTGCTGGTTCTGTCATGTATGAAAGATGAAAGAGCCGAAAAAAATGAATTTAATGTGATGGCAGTTACAGATAATCCATATATTAGTATTTGCATACACACGTGAATTTCACAAGTTTTGATTCTCAGCATGATAACTATGTCATCATAGTGTTTTGAATGAACCAAGCCAATTATACTTTATAAGATAACTAGAGGCCATACATACATATAATTATTTTTCGTAATGACATTTATATACTGTATAAACTGACTTTCATTTTTAATAGCAAAGCTCAAAGCAATTATTGCAAATTTTTCTATTTGGGGTAATACGCGTATAGTCATCTTGAATCGTATATCATAGTATTTTTAAAGGATGGTGAAGAAATAAAGGACATTACTGCTCGTAATCATCTGCATACACAAGAATCTTCAGCTCCGGAAGACTGATAATTATAAAATTACTAATGCATTTTGTCGATGTGTACAGAAATGCACTTCAAAATAAATAATTTAGAAAATCGTAGTCCATATATAGCGTCAGATTTCGAACATGAATTGCAAGCGAGATGGACCTAGACTCTTTGACTGGGGCACGATTAGTGTTTGGCCTCCTTCTCCCGACGTCATTCTATAAACTAAAAAAAATGTCTTTTGTCGTTCATTTCACAATGGAAAAGAGAATAGAGAGTTAAGGAATCGTTTGGACATTCGACGTCTTTGCTGCCCCAATAATGTACCAACAATGAACAATAAATTGTCAACAATATTATCCATCAATATCCTACATTAAACGATTCATCTCCAGTGCGTTCTTTAGCTTCTAAAGCCTACTGTTGAAGATTCTTGTCACTTTCGAGAGAACGTAGCCTGGATTTTCCACTGCTCCAGCATATTACAGCTCTAGTTTTGTAATTTAGGTTTATACCAATGCTGCCTTCTTCAGGAATACAAGCAATATCTTCATAATTACTTTCTTGATGTTTTGCTATTTGTTTTTTTTTTTCAAGAAATCTCATTTCATGTGCTTCTGCTGCTACTACAAACTCCAATTCGATGTCATTTTCAAAGAAGAACATGGTTTCTTATCGAGCAGGTACATAATTTTCAAGTCAACGTCCAGCTCTTGTGGTGTCTAAGGAATTACTGGAATTAGTGATATGTGACTTCTAAAACATCCATGTTGTTTAGTTACTATGATACGCCCTGACTGTCCTTGTAGTATGATGTAATAAAATAGTAAATACATAATATAAATCGTTGAACTGTTACACACGTAAACTGTTACACATACTCAGAAAAATCAAGGACAGTGTCACAATTGTCCGTTAGTGGACACTGTTACTACTGAGGCATATACAATAACTGTTAATATCTGTGTCATTAGGTTCTGCAAAAATTGGAAGTATCTTTTTCTTAATCCCACTGTTACACGTAGAATGTGTTTGTATATATATTTGTTAATACGACAAAATCTTACTTAAATTTTAATATACAGGATGACATCTTGGTGATATCATGGCCTTTAGGCCAAATAAGGATGTAGCCTGAAAAATATTGTTTCTAGCTAACCTTAAGATTGAAATTTAATTCCGTAAAAATATCTTACTGTATACAGTACCTTCCCAAAAGAAATATCACATTGCAACGAAATGAATTATGTTTTAGAAACTAAGAAATAAACTTATGTAAATAAACTTATTACTTTTTTTAGGGAAGAATACATTTTCGGGTTATAATACAATAAGAATTTTATTGACACAAAAGAAAATGTATAAAATGATGGAAATTCGAGATAACACACTTTACATACAAAAATTCCTCTTCTTGTTTACAACGAATTATTTCACAGCAAACTCAATTAATACATCGCAGTGATAGAACGACAAAGAGAATAAAATGTGGTAAATGGAGTATGCTATCGATAAAATGAAATTGGATTTCTTTGAAAGCGTCCGTCACATAATTGAAAATTGAAAGAAAATAGAACTGGATCAAACGATTTCAATAGCGAGATGTCCTACTCAGGCTTTTATTTCACCAATAGAAAACACTTCCTCCTCCTTACCAACGTATGCATACCTCGAATCTACAATAAAATGGTTTGCGGTTTATGCATACACACTCCTTTCTTTCAGTTTCAGATAAATCAATTTGCAGCTTATTTAAATTATCTTGGCACGTACGCCAGGGACAATGAAACTATTGAAGAAACCTTTCTCTTAAAGTATATACATGCATAGTTCAATTCTATTCTACCGATTGCTATTTATTTTAACAATAAGAATTGTATGCAGAGAGAGAATTTAATACTAGAGCTAATACAAATGCATTTTATTTTGAAATACATTAATTCCAAATATTAATTTTGATAATATTAGGCGACGTTTCAATACTAGTTAAGTAAGAAGCATTGTTATAATTAGACTAATATAGAAAGCTTTGCGCACTTTTTTATTCGGATACTTTTGCGTTTGTTGCTCGTCTTCACGCTGTTTCCGTCAGCTTCCAGTATAATTAGATAACTAACTACTGCTAATCAAAGTTTTTCTCTAATTGTTCTATCTGTGAACTGATTTATGGTTTTGTGGCTCGATATAATAATAATTTTACTAATTAGCCATTGATCTTTGTTTAAATATATTTTATTTAATAACATCAATTTCTTTGAAACTAACTGGAAATGTTTTACCCAAGTAAATCTACAACAACAACTTTTAATCGTGTATGTTAAGTTCAAAAAATACTATTACAATCTACAAACATAAAAGCTAGCTTCACACATATTACAGATATTTTATCCAACATTTTTTAATGTATGTTCAAATTTTTCTTCTGAAATATTGTCAAGATTTTCAAATCCTGTCTGATATTCGTCAAACTCTTTCAACCAATTTAAAAAGCTTGTATTTTCCAGAAAAATATTAGTATATGTATAATCACATCCTGTAATAACGTGAACGCCCGGCAAAGATTATCATATCAAGTTTCCCAGGATTATATTTTGCAGGATATTTTGCAATTCATTAACGTTAATATATAGCTGATGATTGTCCACACCCGTGAATATCGAAGGCTTTAAGAAAGTATTTAATTATCCTTGTTACCGAGAATTATAGTTAGAATGGCTGAATCGAAGTACAAAATCATCAAATTAATTTGCTGGAGTTTACTTACAATTAATTGTGTTACCATACCATCAGTAGACCAGTAGCTAATAAAAAAAACTCTACTAATATTTCTTCAAACTGTATATTTTTAAGCTGAGCTGTCAAATTATTAGGTCTGATTGGATTAGGTACGGTCAAAAAATGGCTGGTCGATTTATTTCATCGTGTATGCGTTTGGATATGCCATAGAATATTCAACCAAATATTGTGTTCTTAACTCCATAATTTTATTCCCAAGAGCGACCTTTTTTTTTTAAGGAGCAATAACAAAATTCAATATTCAATATTAATTAACAGCACATTCATTGATGAATTATTCTTTCAAGATATTACCATTATATTTAATGTTTAATAGAAATTGAGCTACATTAGGAAAACGGTGTTCGTAATGTTAATATTATTATCTCTATCTAAACTTTTTCCGAACAGTTTAAGATTGTTTTTAGTATCTCCAACAGATTTTCAATTTTTGATTTAAAAACTACTGCTTGCTAGTGTTTAAAAAAATGTGAATTAGACAATATTTTGCTTATCACGAAAAAAGATTTACTTGCGCACAAACAAAACAATCTTTTCTTGATTTAAGACAGATTTGCTTAATGTGTAATTCTTGAAATATTACCCAAGATTTTGAACCTTTGAGGTAAATAAATCAAAATTCCTTAATAAATAAATTCGCGTTTTAATGCTTCGATTAACAATTGTATAACCGTTATTATGAATAATCAATATAAATCATGTAAATATAAAAGCAAAAATCAGTTTCTTTTGTCAGATTCTGATGACAAGAAGACGAGGGTTTTGACAAAGCCGTTAAAAACTTAATTAAATTTGGAATTCATATCTAGTGAACCAATCTGCTTAGACAAAGCCTACTACTTTTACACGGTCCCTAAAGCCGCTGCGTTGCAGTATATTTATATTACTAAGTATGCGGGCTAAAAACAATATTTATAGTTACTATGTTCGCTTGAATCTCCTTTTGAAAGTAAAACATCATTTATTTATAAATAATTTCGAGTGCAAAATCCAAACATTTGTGCAAAGTTGCGATAATTTCAATCAGGAAACTTCTTTGGATGTGTTCAATTTTGTAAAATATAAAAAAATGAGTTTTAGTTTTATTATTATTATTCAATTTCTTCGATTTGGCAAATATATACTTTTGCCAAATATTTTCTGTGTAATGAGAGAATTTCTTCATATTAGTGTTTAAATATAGCATCGTTACGAATTTATTCGACTAGTAATATATAAAACCAAAAGTTTGTTCGCATTATTTATTGTAAATAGACAGTTAAGCTGGTTTTACATCTATCAATTTATTGATCAATTTCTAGAACTTAAAATTAGTCAATTTCTAGTTCTTGAAGTAGAACTTATTCTTGTATTACACTTATCAATAAATTTGAAAATATTTTAAGATTTTTTTTTAGTGAATTTTAAGTTCTTAAATAAGAACTTATTATTGGATGACACCTAACAATAAATTGAACTAAGAACAGCAACTGTGAACGGAGTTTGGAATATTTTTAATGTTAACAGTGGTAATAGTTTAACTCTCTCCGTCACTATAGGGAATTCTGATATTATGCATATCCTATGTTAAAAGACTAAAACGTTATGTGATATGTGTGATGGTGAAGACGTTTGACTCCATTTTGAATCTTTGCGAATCTTTGAATGTGTGCAACAGTACAGTACAGTTTCCGTTTTTTGCTGTCAACCATGGTCTAACTCACCACCTCCTTGTTACTCTTGTTTGTTTTATTTCTATCATTTTTAGAGGAGAATACAGCTTTTCTTAAATTTGTTAATCGTTTTTCCCTGCATTATGCTGCAAAATCAAAATTTCAAATAATCTATAAATATGAATTTAGCCTTTCATAATTACAAAAAATGTTATGTTGTTCAACGAATCGTTATTGTTGCAATTAAAGTAAATTTGAACTATTAAAACAAAAATTACTATGAAAGTGAAGTTAAATTGAAGCAAAAATAGAACATGCAACATTCTTCAATTTCTACAACTAGGCCAAGTTCTTGAAATTGATCTATTTATTGATAAATGTAAAGCTCCCAGCTAGAAACTTAAAATTGAAGAGAACTAGAACTAGAAATTAAACTTAAAATTGAACTTGAAATTGACACATGTAAAAACATAACTTGACGTCAAGTCGCCAAGTTCTAGAAATTGATCAATAAATTGACAGATGTAAAACCAGCTTTAGTTAATTTCAAGTTGTTGTTTTATAATATCATCTAAATTAGAGCTCCGAAAAAGTATCTACATATATGACTTAGTGAATGAAAGTATGTATTTCACATAGGACGGTTTATCGCGCAACAGCGAAATGAGAACAAGGAATACTATGTCTTACCTCCCAAAAACTAGAAAATCCCTGGCTATTACTGCATAGAGGGCAGAGAAACTGTTGAGAAGTGCAAAAAACCAAGTTAGGATATCAATAACGAGAGAGGTTCGTCGATAAGGAAATTTGAAGAGTACGGTATTGTTGGGATTGAAAGAAAATGGTTTAAATATCGAAAGTGACTTAGAAGTCTCGAATACACTCAAAGCCAACTACGATTACATTTGGCGCTGGAAAAATGATTATATTAGATAACGCAAACTATTTCACTTTGAATAATTTTTAAGTGAAGACTGACTATTTGCCAGTAAGACCTGAAACTTTGAACATGTTTGAATAAACTTAAGCCTTAAAACAAATCATATTTTATGCTAAAACTTTTAAAATATACGTGTTAGCGGTGTTTTATTTATGAAATATGTTCGGATATGATAAGAGGACTTTTTTGAAATTCTTTTATTTACTAGAAAGAATTCTAACACATTTTTCGTTGTCCGATTTGAAAATACCATGAACTTGAATATTTAAAGTAAAATATTCTGTATGGGATTGTATTTTTGTATGCAAAAACAGCTCAAATACATATTTTTCGTTCCAGTTGCTATCCCTGTTATGATGGGGTTACAATTATACAGTTTTGGGAAAATTTCTTGAAGATTCTAATAAGGCCAAAATTAGTTAGCTGCTTGTTAAGTAAATACACTTAGTGTAAAAATCTGCAACGTCTCAACATTTCTTTCACATAAAAGTAAGACATTCAATCGAAGTGTGCATCCACAGTATGCGATTTAACAGCTCTGTTAGACCTTTCAGTACATGTTATATTACATCTATATATAAGGCATAACAGAGCCGTTAAGCGCGTACTGTAGATACAGACTTCGATTGATTGTCATATATTTTTGACTGAGTCACAATTTTTAAAGGAAAAATTTGTTCAGCCTTTGATTAATTATTTTTTATTTATTTTTTGAAACAAGTTTCGTAATATCCAAATCTATATTGATGGCCATCTATCATCAACTATCTATATAACCTCTTCAATAATTTAAAATTCCAGCAATGAACTTTATTTATAAAATTTATTTAAAAATCATACTACATCAATTTTTAAAAATTTCGAATATTTCCAAAATTTTAGTTTAAATTGTCTGTAAATATGTATATTGATACAGAAATTTCTTGTTATATAGGTACATAAAGAATATAGCATAATTTATGTGTTGCACCTTTCCTTTTAACAAGTTTTAGAAACTAAACAAGAAGTGCATCAAAGGAAAAATATTTATCTAAGTAGTAATAAAAAAATGTAAATAAATAAGCTTTAGTTGAAACGAAAACCAGGATAAATAAAAACAAATCCACTAGCCACAACTACAAACAGTCTAGCGGCCAAGCTGCACGTAAACAACTCGAAAGAATTTTTGGCAAACTGCCCGTGGAGTACTATGGGTACACGTAGGTACGAAATATTTTCATCGACGTCTAACATTCAATTAAAATCCGATATTTTAGACATTAACTCGGGTTGTAATTGTAATAAAATTACTCTACTGAACACACACGTACAGACATACACACACACACACACACACACAAAAACACACGCAAGAGTAACGAAGCGGTAATTACAGAGCGAGTACACGGCATAGGCAGCAACTCTTCATTTTACCTGAACATCTCCAACTATACGTCGAATCAATACAGCCATAATATTCCGACGACAAGTTTTTGAATTGTCGCCATGGCGGATACTCCGACTGGCACTACTGCTGCTACGCTCGTTGCCATGGTCCCCTGTAACATGTAAAAAGTATGTCAACAATATTTGTCCGTAATTCAGAAACTAAAATTAGCTACTACACACCAGACGGAGTTCTATCTTTGAAATTGAATGAAATTATGACATTATCGCGTTTTCTGTTTTCTGGTATAAGTTCGCGATACTGTAGCAGTAAAGTAACGATTTGTGGTAGGGTTTCTGAAAATATACGACAACGTATATCAGTTTACTAAATGACAATTACAAATGGAGCGTTTCATGTTCTTGTGTAATGTGATGTGGTATTTAAGGACGCCTTCGTTATTTTTTCTGTGTAATTTATTAATTTACACAAATATACCGAAATAGTCTCTTCATTATATAAAAAACTACATATGAAAGTATACCACCTTGTTTTCTAGTTAACAAACCATGGTCGATCGGCAAGACATAAAACACCTAGACTTATCTTTAATAAGTATAAATAGATATTTTCGCGTTAGTTCATTCAGCTTATATAATGGCTATAATTGGTTAAAAGAAATTCTATAATAAAAAAGTTTTATTAAATATTTTGTAGCGACAGAATTGGGCAATTTTGGGCCACAGCCCCCTCTAATTTTTTATTTTTTAATATACTTTGCAGCATATTAAGCATATTATTTTTTTAATGTGTGATGGGTGCTTAGTTGCAGTGACTCCGTAAGCTGTATTACTTGTCTGGCTATCATGCAACTCTTGAGGTGTAGTTTGGTGTGTGTAAGTTGTGTTTAAATGGCTTTGTGACAGCATCATATCGCCTTTTATGATGCCGCGCTGTTAATCACTTTGCTCCCAACAGCGAATGGCAAGTCGATCCGGGATTAAACTCTCTGAAAAAATGTCACCGTCCCTCCAGAGAATCGAACCCCGGCACCTATCGTCCTCTCACAACGATAGTCAGCTGCCTAACCACTGCGGCCATCGACCCGTATGATTTCAAGGATGACACAACCTTCCTTTGCAAAAAGCTAATCATGGATGATTAGACATCCTACACCCCCATTTTTAAATACTTTCTCTTATTTATTAAAAAAAGGTCGGTTTTGCATAGATACATATATAACGATGCTAAAATTATTACTAATAATATCCTGGACAAGTGCCAGTTCCGACTTCGGCAAACCTTTCAAAACCGAATTATACTTTTTTTATCGTCAAAATCGCTCAACTTGAGTTCCAACCAAAGTTTGCACAATTTTTCAATTTTTGTGAATATCTCCGCAACTGCAACAGATACTAAAATTCTTTTTTAACATAATTTGCAACAGATTACACGGCTTCAAGGATAACGCAACCTATCTTCGCAAAAAGATATTAATGGAATAACGGCAGCCTCCATTTTTAGAGAATTCATAACGATAAAATAATAATAAACATGCACAATAAATTGACTTGTCTGTTAATATAAATCGAAAAATATAATATTCGAAATGCATCTACTAAGAAAGCCCCTTTGGATTTCATGTTTTTTTTAATAGGTAAAATGTTGGCACAACGCGAAAAAGTAAGGCTATATTTTTCTACTCATTTATTTATTTTTATGCAATGTAGATTTATGTAGTTCGGCATTTAATAGAGTACAAATATCGCTCATATGTATGTTTGTAACAGTCAATTTTTTTTGGAAAGAATCAAGATTTCATTCACGTATCCACTCTTACACCATTAGTACTTGAACATATCGAACTGATTGTGGATGAAATTTATGTCATAGTTATTAAAAATTGCTGTGCAGAAGTCGAACACTAACCACTTCAAGCCACTAAACACTAAAAAAAACCGGTGTTTAAACTTTTTGGTGTTTAGTGGGTTGAACTGTTTAGAGAAAAATTGCTGTATCAGAAGAAGTTGTAAGAATCTTTTTTCCACAGTCTAAAACCAAACATATCTAGCGGTTGTCCTATCTCTGTCACCTGTTTTGCCATATTTAAAATGTTAAAGTTTTGTTTGTCGGTACCAATTTCTGAAGCTCAGCAACAATGTCTATAGCAAATATTAATCAAGAGTACACTTTATGGTTTGGTATTTGGAAAGAAAACATCCGCTAGCCTGATTTCGAAATTATTTCAAATCAGCTTTACAGATGTCGACAAAAAAGTATACGCATTTACAAATTAAAACAATGATTGCGCAACTCGAAATCCAAATGTATCCATATATTACTTTAATACTAAAAATAATGATGAAAGTAAGTATCCATCTGCAGATATGTTTGGGAAAATTGTGTGTTATAGAGAGTAATTGTTGCAGAATACTCTCAACAGTTTTCTGGCCCTTTACAGTTAAAGCGCGAGTTTACTTTCAATACTATATTATGTTCCATGTTGAAGGGCCATATCCGCTAATATCCTGTTTTAAAGAATTCATGTCCAATTCTTTCATCTAAAGTCCGCTATGTAAAATCCATATCATAACTCGCGAATTACATTTTCAAATTTTGTAAGAACATATTAAATAATAAACCGTAATTTATCTGTGTGAGTGCCCCTTCTATTAATACTTTCTTCCTACCTGAATAAGTGTTATAGCGAATTTACCTTTCTTAGTTCTTGTTTGATACTTTCGAGAGAATATTCTATAACTCTAACTTCGTAATCTACGTAACTTTCAGAAAGTTTATGATATGCATAAAACTCTGTAATACGTAGTAGTATGCAGTTAATTGCCATCTACGTATAATTAATCTTCATTCACCAATTAAATTATTTATGCTTTTTTACGAAATTTTATTGTTTCAATTATTAAATTATAATTTAATTATCACTTTCATGACTCAAGATGTATCATATATATATAATTCAAACCCGATTTAGTGTTAGGCCACGCTTAAAGCGTATGGCAAAAATGAAGTGAAGTGTGAAACTGTAAATTTACATAATATACGTATGTGAATAAGAAATATATGTGTAAAAAATATGTACTTTTTTAAAGAATAGTGTTACGGTCCAATTGTTTTATTGAACCTAGCTGCTGGAGAAATACTACTAGTGTAAGGGTTTTTCACAATAAACGAGTGAGTTTATTTTAATACATATATTGTAATAAAGAAATAAAAATAAAACATAACTTCCAGTTCTTTGTACATGAAAGACACAAAATAATAATTCTCATATAATGTATAAGCATATAAAATAATATTTACAAATAATGTCTCTCTTTCCTGCGTATTGAACGCTATTTTAAATGTGTACTTTATGTACTTCTTGTATTTAACGAGCCAAAAGGATATATTTATCGGAGCGATTCCTGAACTAGGGAGAAAGTGAATAATCAGTTCAATAGTTTATCACTACCGCGTAAAACACGATACAACTCAAAACTACGTCCAGGAATATCGAATTTCTCGTATATATTTTCATATGCGTCTATTTGCGCCTTTTACTATGCTCCATCCACTGACCCCTTATAATAGTGACGATTCCACGAACCACGGTTCGTGCGCTGAAAGCAATGAATCCGACGAGCACACACTCGTATGCGTATCGCGATCAGCGCAGGCAAGTCCGTGGGCGGCTATACCATTAACAAACCGCGCAAAGTCAAATAGCACGTCATCTCTGTAATACGGGTTGGCGCGCGCTTCTTTTCATCGCTACGACGTAGTTTCGGATTTACCTCCGAAGCTTAGCATTTTTGGAATTATATCCTATCGGTGGCTCTTGTTTCTATTAATTCGTTATCATGATTTTGCTTATTTATATTATATTACATTAAGCGTGAGATTTAGACATATTAATTTAATAAAATACGGAATATATAGCAAATATAGGTAAAATAAAAGAATGCTTGTTTTAAATGTCTTTGAGTCCTTAACAAATAGGTATAGTATTAGAAGGATAGATAGCCTTAAAAATATATAAAACTGGAATTTAATACCAAATTATACAAATTTACCGAAAAATAGATTCATGTTGGCTGTAAACCTTTGCTTAAATTCAGCAACGGGCTGTCAATTATCTACTGCAATAGTACATAGACATGAAACATCTAGAGCAAGATACGCTAAACAAATTTAACTGTTATGTAAGTACAACTTTATAAGCGGTATGTAAATGATTCTGCATACAGGTGATAAAATTGATCATGTTTTTCACACATTTAACTCATACCATGATAGGCTAAAACTTACATTTAAAAGAGAAAAAAAAATTCGGAAATTTTTTAAACGTAAAGATAATACATAATAACATTCACATAAACACAAATTGGCACATTAAAGACGCTAATAGTAGTAGAGATTTAAAATATGTTTCAAATACTTGAGTAAATTTTTAAAAATACGTAATTAATAGTTTAGTTGATCAGACTATTAAGTTAGCACACACTGATTTTAGAAAAAAATTAAAAAAAGTTCTAAACGAGTTCTATAATAAATAGGTAAAGAAAATAATAAATAAAATATATAGGGTGTTTCATAATATATGCGCAGGACTTCAGGATGTAATACCTTGTCCAAAAATTTGAAAAAAATCAACTTATCCTCTAAAATGCACCATTTTCGAGATACAGGTTGTTGAAATTTAATTTAAAAAAATCGTTTTTTGGAAATATCTCCGGAATCGTTTATCGTAAAGAAAACAGCTTTTGTAACCATTTTCTACTTATAATAAGCTAAGAAGCGAGAAGAAAAATTTTTTAAGTCGTAATTGGTGAAGATTTTGAAGGGGTAGTGGTTGTTTTTCTCCCCAACTTCTACGCCACTGGAAAAAGTACGGTTTTGAGACTGCCATTTGAACCGCCAATGTTTTCTACACAAAAAAGGTACGGTTGGTCATGAGCTCTAAAGTTGACCGTAGTTTTTCCAGTGGCGTAGAAGTTGTGGAGAAAAACAACCACTACCCCTTCAAAATCTTCACCAATTATGACTTAAAATATTTTTTTTTCACACACAACTTAGCTTATTATAAGTAGAAAATGGTTACAAAAGCTGTTAGCTTTACGATAAACGGTTCCGGAGATATTTCCAAAAAACGATTGTTTTTAATTAAATTTCAACACCCTGTATCTTGAAAATGGTGCATTTTAGAAGATAAGTTGATAGAAACTTTTTTTCAAATGTTTGGACAAGCTATCACATCCTATCAGTCCTGCGCATATATTATGACACACCCTGTATAACACAGGTACAAAATCAAATCAGAACATACAGGTACCACACTACACCATACATAAACTTAAGCGAGACAATAAAAAACGAATTTAAAAAATCTCTCCAAATCTACTAACAATTAACACTAATTCACTAATTGAAAAACATCCATTAAAAGACATAATCAAAGTAATGTCGTTTATAAATTAGACTGCAAAGACTGTAACAAATCTTATATCGGTCAAACCAAACAATATTTAAAGAAACGACTTTATAATCATAAATACACTGTTATACATAACATCACCACTGAAACTGCTTTGTCTAAGCACTCTAAAGATAGACAGAATTTTGATTTTCAAAACACTAAGATTTTAAAAAAGGAAAATAAATATAAAAAAGACTAATTTACGAAATGATATAAGTACGTCAAAAAAAAAAGAACACGCAGTCAATTTTAGAACTGATATTGATAATTTAAGCGTCATTTATAATAGTTTAATTCACGCCTGAATTTTATTCATTTGAGCTCTTGACTATGTTTTTCCCTAGTCCTTGAACAGAATTGTTAGAGCTTGACTCCTGACCTGAAAGTGGAAATATATCTGAGACTCAAAGATAAAACGCAAAGGAACCTAAGCGACCTTCTTTTTTATAAAAATCGAAAAATTAACACAAAAAGGAATAATATGTTCCCCTTTTTTACGAAGATAGGTTATATCATCTCTGAGACTATATAATACGTTGTACTTAGAAAAGAATTTTAATATCTGTAGTAATTTTGGAAATGATCACAAAAATGGATATATAATATAATAAAGTATTTTTGACTCTATACTATAATGGCAATTATTCATTTTATGAAATATAATAATCTTTTTCTAATCTTAGTCAAACAAATTGGTTTCATATTTATTGATTTTACTTACTGTATCTTTTAGTTACCTATAACATGGCCTTGTTGTTTCTTTTAAACTCATTAAGAAACAAATATAAGATTACATGTATTACTTTCTAAGAAGATTGATCTTAACTGTTTCCGTCAAGTTTAAAATTTGAAATTTCTGACACAAATTCTGCTTCCGCTTTTCCATCACCATAAGCGTGTACGGTTAGAATACGTCCAGTTTTGACCGAGTACTTCCTTCCACATCCATCTAAAGATAAAGGACGATACATCCATTGTAGAAGGCACGAAATGCCGCGATAACAGTAGGTAGCCGGGACCTTTGGGAAATAGTTTGCATAGTCCCCTGAGCACAAAGGGAACTATATTAGCAAAAGGTAGAATATCTAAGGAAGTGACATGACAGATATATTGTGTAAGTTGCACGTTACCATGTTCCACGATAAGAAGAAATTCAGGAAGTATAAACGCAACAATATGAAGACGGCAATAAGCTGGTGCGTCGTGTTACAACAGGGCAACCCAGTCAGGGATCACGAACTTGGTATAAATTTTAAATGATACAGGAAGTGAATCGTATACACTTGCCAAGAGGATGAGGCGACTGACTGATGTTTGTTCTTTTATTTCGATTACCCGGATTGGAAAGAGGCTTTCTCGTTTGAAGTATACCGACTTCCAGTGCCGGTTGTTGGAAATGTGATATAATATACTTTCGTAGTACGTGAGCGAGGCAGAATTTCCACGAAAAGCTGCCAAATAATTTAAATACCTGAGATGTATACATTTTGTACGTGAAAGTGAGGGTGTATGAAGTATAAATTAGAATTTTAAAATATGTACCACGCAATATACCTCTTCTGGGGATTATTAATATTAATTTGGATTTTGAAAGCTGTACCTTCCGAAATCAAAATTCGTATAACGCTTGTTATTCCAGTTTGAATATTAAATAACTTAAAAACAAAACAGGAACTTTACCGTTGTTTTAACCTTCTTGTGAATTTAAATTTTTGAAATAAACATCTACAGGAAACAACCATTGTTTTTTGTATTTTTTCCATTTATGCCATGTTATCCATGTTTACTACATAAAAATTTTCGTTTCATAAAATAACAAAAGTCAATACATATTTTGTTACATAAAAATAACTTCATGTTTTGTATTCAACTGGCCTTATCTTAATAAAAGTGCTCCACTGTTACAATAGATGGAGCAAATACCTGTTTGGTTGACCACTGAATTACAGAAGGGAATCTTATTTACTTTGTTAGAAATAAAAAATGTATTTAATAATCATTAAAAAAATTAGAAAAAACAATTTCTCCCTTAATTTTTCAACTTGAGAGACAAAATACTCTTGTTTTATTAGGAATAGGCCAAATATAAAGAATAGAAATACGTAAAAAAACTGGTCAAAGTATTCTATTTAGATCACTTCAAGAATCATTCTTTAGTACCTCAAGAAAACACAGTGAAATTGGTCTATTCATGTACTATGCTATTATAAGGCATTCAATTGCTCTACAAAACAAACCCTCAACATTGAAGAGTTGATATCTGTGGATTTAAGGAACCTACCCATGAAAAAGATGCTGTGATTCTTGACTAAGGCGGGACTCTTTAAAGAGCTGTACAAGCTGACAAGGCAGCGCAGTTCGGCGCAGTTTGGTTACCACATGGGACCACCACAGATAACAATAATAAAATAGAGTAATTTTCAATTGTTGCCAATAATCTTCGATATACATGTGGAAACGATTTTAGACAAGTGTTTCTTTTAAAGACAATGCTTTCAGTCGCCTATAGTCCCTATAACAATGTGTTTGCGAAGCACACAGAGTGGCCCTGATCCAATGGTCTAAAAAAATTCAAAGCGTTTATTATCTTGATTTTTTTATTTTTGTCTATTCAAAATAATCTCATTTTGAGTCAATACAGCGTAGAAAACGTTCAAAACATGTTTCGAAACATTTTTATACTCATCGACTAGAATGGCCTTTGGTATGAAGATCGAAGTCTTTTGGATTACTGGGATGGTATCGAAACGATTTCCTTTCATCGCCAAGTTCAGTTTGGTAAAGAGCCAGAAGTTGCACAGAGGGAAATCAAGCGAACACAGTGAATGATCGATAACAATCATGCCTTTTTTGGTCAATAATTCACGTAGGTACCATAATGGCTTTGTGCGATGGTGCATTGTCGTGCAACAAAAACCAACTGTTTAGCTCTTAATATTCCGGTCGAACTCGTCGAATTCTAATATACAATCATTGTAAACTCCCAAATAATAGTCTGTGTTCACCATCTGATTTTCTAGGACGAATTCACTGTGACGGTCAGCATTGTCTTGATTTTGCTCTTCTGAAAGCGTAATTTTTTTCTCAATCTTTTCTTCATTGCGAATAGTTTTTGGCAGCGCTGCTCGGTAATCGTCTGCAAAGTCCTCCGTCACGCAATCGGCCAAATCAACGAAAAATCCGTGCCTGTGACATGCATTCATCCACATACACATTTTTTAGCGTTTCGTACGTTTCTGCACCACTTTACCTAATTTAAACCATATTGGTTTTTCGATCGACCTACACGAAATGACTTTACCCAAAACGTCAAATGAAGTTATGTAGATGAAGGGTGCAATATTTACCTATCGTCATTCACTCGTAGATGTCGTTGCGATGTTGTTGATGATGATGATAGTTGATGGAACCAGTTCCATCGCATCTGAGACAGACTAGGTATGTAGTTGAACTAGCAACCTAGTTTGCTTCTGTACTGAATACAAACGAGAATTGCCCGAAATTGGAAATTTAATTTCATGTGTGTTTGGATTTTGTAGTATATCTCTGTATACGGATGTTATTTTACGCATAAGAGAAAATAGAACTCGAAGAACTGAAATGTTTTTATTTATGAGTTTCTAAAGAGCCGTTCTCAACGAAACTGCATAACTGATGATAGAAACTGTGAAGTAAATATATAAATACCAAAGGAAGTTATATTGAAAAGTAAAGTTTTGCTGTTTTACATAACACGCCTGTTTCACGACATTACATAAAAATCCGTCGTAGTTAGAGCTTTTAGACTTTCTGAAGCATCTATAAAAGCGACGAAGAAAAATATTTTCCTACAGAGCCAATCTTCGACGTAGCTTTAGTATATTTACAAACTGACTTCTTCAATACTTTTTCGACTTGTAAATGGAGACAGAGGCAATGTCCGCAAGAGCAATTTACAGATAATTTCTTAATAATAGTCGAGCAATTACCTTCTATTATTTGATATACGATGATTGGAATTATCAAGGCCGCTTATGTACATCTCTTAAGCATGGGTGTATTTACGACGGGATAATTGCATCTTCGACATTAATATTCTGTATTTAAACATTTATTTCTTCGTTTTAATAGTAAGTGGTTGCTAACTCAATTAAAATTGTTGACATGAATGTCTGCAAGTGGGCTGTGAAGTCAAAAAAATCCCGAAGAAAATATCAAATAACAAAACACCTAAATATTAAAACGAACGAACGCAATATGAAAAGAAGGAAAGGTTGTAACCATAAATTTTTTACATCTTTCAAGGAAAGTACATAGAATGATACTAATATGGTCTGCCCTGTTACAAAGCGTTCTAATTTATTCCGAAATATATTTATTATTTTTTATTCACGCCTCAATAATAAATTAAACACTAAAGTAAAAATTTCATAGTTTTGAAAAAAATTATAAAAGTGGTATGCAAATATATAATTCACACACTTAACGTAAAGAAACGAATAATAGCAACAGTAAACCCATTGGAATAAATTTCAGACGCAAAACAATAAAAAAAATTATCAAAGATTTACGCTTTTGAAAACGCCCTTCTACCGAGAATATCGTATTCAGAAATTTATATGTTTTCAGTGATTTGATTCCTCGGTCATTTGGGACTGCGAATATAAAACGAAAAATATATAAAAGTGCGCTCTAAAATTGATTTATGCCATCTCTACTCTTTTAAAACACAGTAGCGAAAAGCGAAGCGAGAGGCACTTAAGCAAATTGCCGAACGAACACCCTCGATCGATGATTATCGCCCGCTGAGAAGGAAGTTGTTCACCTGTCGATGAAAATTCTAACCGATCGGTAGTTCAGGGACTACCCTGCATTATCCAGAATAGGAGCAATTCGATTTTTTATACATTTTATATAAAAACTAACTGCCACAAACATTGTCGTTTTTTTTCTGAAAATATTACGCTATCCCCTTTCAGCAATTAATATTAGAGTAATTTATAGTTAGGGGAATTTGAGAACTTTCGAACTGTCCGTGGTATCAAATATATTAGGTAGAGTTTGTGACTGTTGAACTAGCTTTGCAAGATTTACTTATAAATAATGTCAACTTTGTCAGCAAATAAAACTACGGCAATCAATAAATAATTAAGCATCTAACTACATAGCAGGTATACCTAACACCTATCTGTCTTGTCAGAAACCATTTTCCCAACTTGACCCCGTATATTCAATGTACATTTAGTTCAATAAGATTTTTGCTTTTGTGAGTAGTTTTTTGGAGTAGTTTCGAAATATAAAATGCTATTTTTTAAACAACGTCATAAACGAAATGAATTAGTATTTATTTCAAACATTAAGATTGGTGACAAACAATAAATCCAATTTCATTGGTAAAGCGCAAATTGCGATTTTGTCATTCAAACGGGGTCTCCACCATAATAAGTTTCAAAGAGATAATTGCAAAAAATAACACTGCACAACATTCTTATTAGTTTGGAAGACAGTAACGGAGTACTGGTAACTAAAATAGTATTAACGCTTGATACTCCAAATAATCTTAGGCAAGATGAAATTATTATTATTAGTGCACATTACACATAAGATATTATGCAAAAGTGATCCCCTGAATCCTCTTGAATTTTATCATAAATAATTTATTCATGCGTTCATGTTGATGTTTATCTTTGACTCGCTATCGATTCACAAACTGTCGAACAAAGACATTACAGCATAAGTATCTAGTTTTTCAAACAAATTGGTAGCTTTGCACTGAATACACTTTTTGGGAGCGTAAAACTAGGCAATCATTTTTAAAATTTTCTAGGAAATATTCACGTCGAATTTTCGTTGTCCAGAAATACACAAATTGTCTCTACATAAACATTTTTATAATATTCTCATAAAAGATGATAATCTGTATAGCCTTGGATGAGTGTCCAAGTGTGCCTACATCAACTCCCTTGAAAATCAAATGGTAAGAAACTGTAAGGATGCTGTAGAAAATTTGCAGTATTATAATACAACTAGGACGCAACATGTCTTTAAAGCTACAATTTTTGCACACATACCTACGCTTCTTCGCTGAAAACTATGGTACAACCCACATGGGGAATACTGCCACCTACAAATTTTGAACATGAAAGATACCCGGAAGGTAGAGTGAATCTATATTACATAGCCGATGATTTCTGGTCACTCATTAGTGAGTTACCAGCAAGCGAGTAGAAACGACAACTTCGCGCCTTCGCTAATCGTTCTTCGAGAGAAAACAGCAAATTAAATAGATAAATGCGGTTTTAAAAATAACTTTGTAAACTAAAAAATAACTAAAAAGCTGGACTATTTGGACAGTTTTATAGATACTGTCTAGGTAAAAATAAAATAAATAAAAGTCTTAAGATATCTCAAGACGAGCAAAAAATAAGAATACATCGTAAAGACAGCATCAAACCAAAATTTAATATGACGTAAAATACTTTGAAGTCATCATCTTATTAAAAAATATGGATACCAAGTCCATAGGCGTTCGCCAGAAAAAATTGGGAGTCGAAGAGTATCACAATCCCTATTTTCTCTATTGGTTCTTTGAGTTATTTTGCTTGAAATTACACAAAAAGTGTACTTCGATAAGAGGTAAAATCTACACTAAATTTAAAGAAATCTCTAAAGACATTGGAGATATCAATAACCAGGGGAAAATAAAGTAAATCTAAATATAATTTGGATTTACTTCCTTTTCCCTAACTACCTTTTCGGTCGAGAAACTACGCTTAGTATCTTTTAGATGGGGTTCTATCACAATACTACCACCCGTTTCGGATTAAACACAACGAAGAAAATGAAACAATGGACGAACACCAACACCAAGCTGGCCAAAGCAATTAATAGAAAAAATTTTCTACTAGCCTCAGATCAAAAAACATTCAACAGAACGCATTTGGATTTACTTCCTTTTCCCTAACTAGTTTTTCGGTCGAGAGGCTGCACTTACAATATGAATAACAGGACAAGGGGTCTTTGCCGTTGGAAGCACGAGTTGAAGTTTTTTCTTGGGTAACAGCAATGAAACATCAATTAATTGCGGTTCTTTATTGTATTCTATTCTAAAAATTTGACAATTTGAGGAAAGATTAAAAATGAATTTTTGTTTTGTTCTGTTCTCCACTTATGTGTTCGAATTTTAAGCCTTGAAGAAGTATACAATTTATGCGAAATATTGGCAATAAAAATAAAGAACCGCAATTAATTCACGTTTCATTGCTGTTATCCAAGAAATTAACCTTCTACTCGATATTAATATCTATAGTATTTAAAAAGTCAACTTTGACACCTTGTATATTGTAGACAAAGTATTCAAATAGAAAGTGATATAAGAAAAGACCCATTATTTTAGCCCAAAAAATATATGGTTAATGAATTGATCTACTTTATTGTAACGCCCTGTATATTCAAATATTTCATCATATTGCATTATGTCTTGGTATACCTATTAGTGCACGTCATATTGTACAAATAAAAGACAAATATCCAATTATAGATTCGGCGCGATTGTGAGAATTGTGGCCTCAACAAATATGTACTTACATACGAGGGAGCGTTTTTAAATTCGCGGAATGGGAGATAAGAGGTGGAAATAAAAAAACCAAATTATTTTTCTTTTTCAATATATTCACCTGCAAGACGGATACATTTTTCACATCTTTCAATTAATTTATTTATACCCTCATAAAAAAATGATTTCTCTTTATCTGCAAAATACGCCGAAACTGCCTCCTTGACTTCATCATCGGCAGTAAATTTTTTGCCCCGCAGCTCTTTTTTCATTTTCGGAAACAGGTAATAATCACTCCAGGTCTGGGCTATAGGGTGGGTGATTCACAATTCCGAAGCCCACCTTATGCAGGGCAGCTAACGCAACGCGGCTCTTGTGGACGGGCGCGTTGTCGTGCAAAAGCAGCCCACCTTTCGTCAATTTTCCCCGTCATTTCTCTTTAATGGCTTCTTTTAGTCGCTCTAATATTGAAGCGTAATATTCTCCGGTTATAGAAACACCTTTATCTTTATAATCAATCAACAATATTCCTTCCGAGTCCCAAAATACCGTTGCCATGAGTTTCTCAGCTGATTGTGACACTTTAAATTTCTTGGGAGGTGCTGTGCCCTTTTTATGCCACTGCATGGAGTCTTGTTTGGACTCAGGTTCATAATGATGAACCTAAGTTTCGTCTCCAGTAACAATTCGACTCAATACACCATCCTTGTCTTCATTACAGAGGTCCAAAAATGCACGCGAACACTCTACGCGCTGTTGTTTTTGCGGCGGTGTGAGCATTCTCGGCACCCATCTTGCGCAGACTTAGACATGCCGAGATGATCGTGTAGGATTTTAAAAATTGTTGTATCGGATACTCCAACCATTTCTGCGAGTTGTTTCTTCTTTAGTCGAGCATCTTCGATTACAATTTTTTCAACTTTTTGGATAAGTGCTGGCGTGGTCACCTCAATGCTCCTGTCCGGCCTCGGGTCGTCTTCAAGGGATTCCCTTCCTCGTTTAAATAAACTATGCCACTTGTACACCATGGTTTTTCCTGGACAAGAGTCGCCGTAAACCAATGACATTTCATTCATTATGGTCGCGACTGATTTTCCTTGCCTGGCAAGGAACTTTATAACGGCAAGATATTCGATTTTTTCCATATTTCACTTTTCACTCCTGATTATGTTACTTGGTTGACGATAGCTCAAAGACTAACTGTCTAATAACAATGAAACTTCGTATTTCTACTAATTATGAGTCGCTGCACAGGCCACGCCCCCAATGCGCCTAATCACCCCCCTACAATCCGCTCATTCCGCGAATATAAAAACGCTCCCTCGTACATACAACTGAGTGCATATCAAGACATGCAAACGAGCCCTGATGTCACAAAGTACTCATCACTGGCAAAACTGCCAACCCTAGCCTACTTTGACCCTAAAAGAAGAACTCGCCTGGTAGCCGACGCTAGCCCTGTGGCCCTAGGAGCGGTGCTACTACAATTTGATGAATATCAAAATCCTAGAGTAATCTCATTCGCAAGTAAAAGTTTATCGGAGGTAGAACGCCGATACTCCCAGACGGAGAAAGAAAGTTTAGCATTAGTATGGTCAGTAGAGCGATTTTATTTTTACTTAGCAGGACTGGAATTTGAACTAGTTACAGACCACAAGCCGCTAGAAGCTATTTTCAAACCGTCTTCGAAACCTCCGGCACGTACAGAGCGATGGGTTTTAAGGTTACAAGGTTTTAGGTTCAAAGTAATTTATCAACCAGGGAAACAGAATATAGCTGACACAGTATCCAGATTATGTCAAACTAAGAAGGAATCTACATTCAATAGAGAAAACGAGCACCATGTGTTTTCAATCGTAGAATGGAGTACTCCAAAATCGGTCCGTATTTCTCAAATTATATGCGAAAGTAAAATGGATGCAGAAATTAGTGAGTTGGTAGAGACTGAAAACACAGAAGAATGGACACCAAAAAGCAAAAATGCATATTTTCCATTTAGACTTGAGATGTCAACATTAAGTCCCGTAGTTCTTAGAGGAAATCGAATAGTCATACCGAACACATTAAGGAAACAGGTGCTGGAGCTAGCACATGAAGGGCACCCTGGCGAATCGGTGATGAAACGGCGCCTACGAGCCAAAGTGTGGTGGCCATTGATAAATAGAGACGTAGAAAAATTTGTCAAATTATGTCAAGATTGCCTGCTGGTGTCACAACCAAATAAGCCACCGCCGATGACAAGACATAACTGTCCAGATGGCCCTTGGCAGTATTTAGCAATTGACCTAATGGGGCCGTTACTGGAGAAAGATATGGTACTGGTGATTATCGATTACTATTCCAGGTACCAGGAAATTAAATTTTTTAAATCCACAACATCTTCGGCAATTATTGATAACTTTACAGAATTATTTTGTCGTTTAGGTTATCCAAAAAGCATTAGAACGGACAATGGAAGACAATTTGTTAGCCAAGAGTTTCAAAACTTCTGCGATAATAATATAAAATGAGTAGGTACATACTACACCATATTGGCCGCAAGCAAACGGAGAAGTAGTAAATATTAATAAGTCCATCTTAAAACGCATTCAGATAGCTTACACCACTGGAAAGGACTATAAAACAGAACTTCAAAAATTCAAAAAACCCCATGGTACAACAGGAAAATCTCCATCCGAATTGATGTTCGGAAGAAGTATTAGAGATAAAATCCCCTCAATACATGATCTGGTGCATGAAGAAGGAGACGAAGAAGCTAAAGATAAAGACATTTACAATAAACAGAAAGGGAAAGATAGGGAGGACAAACCGAGAGGAGCAAAAGAAAGAGAGGTAGAAGAGGGAGATAGAGTGTTAGTTCAAAATATGGTCGTTCCAAACAAATTAACGAGCAGATTTGGAAGAGGGGAGTTTGAGGTGATTGAGAAACATGGAAATGAAGTGACACTATCCAAGGATGGGCAAATTTATAGACGACACATGTCACATGTGAAGAAGGTGCCAGAAACTAGGCACAGTGGAGCTGGAGACGCAAATCCAATTCCCAACCAGTTGACATCAGAAGGAGCAGTAATCGTTCGCATCCTGCAGAGGCGTCAAGAGTGCCACCAATTAAATTGAAAAAAATGGAGGGATTGTGGAGACCGATGACTGGTGGTAGGAATCGAGGTGTGGACCGGCCGGGACTTGGAGAGTCAGTAGAGACCAGTGAGGAGCGGAGTGATTGTCAGGCGAACATATAATATAATATTATGTATTTGGTTAATGTGTAAAATAAAGGAATACTTATTAGTAGTGTCTTCTTATTGTGTACAGTAGGGTACAACAAATACCATTAAGATTTATTAAGAATCATCTTAGACAAATCGATCTATCCAGTAAATAAATAAATCTCTAAAACAATACGTTATTCTGTTTTAGATGTAATTAAAAAAGTATTGTTATTAGCTTCACAGTTTTCCTTCGCCAAGCATTTCACCACTTAATAAATAAAATATTTTAATTGAGTATCATTAATTATCTTACCACTTCTCGTATAGTTTTAAAGCTATAAAACGCATTGAGACCGAATTCCTGGGACAGATTTGATGTAAATAAAAACTGAAAATTAACAGATTCGTTGCCACAGATTAAAAAAAATAGTATGAGTAGCTCCTGAATGTGTTGGAGAATTACCACAGTCACATTAATAATTTGGAACTGCTATAAGCAATATTATCTCATAAAGACAGCCGATGAAACTGTGGATTCGATAGTGTCAAGTCTAAACATATTCGCTAAAATTGTTAAAGTATTTATTACTGCAATTATTGTACGAGAGATTTGCCATTGTAAGCAATAAAGAACGGTTTGATTGAAAATGTCTCTTCTTACACGTAGTTCAAGCAAAAGCGTGAATTTACTTCCTAACAGCGATCCGTACCAAATTGAGTTAACTTAAAAAGGTTAAATTAGCCAATAAAAATGTTCGGCAGATTGCAGATTTCTATGTACACACTCTTGTCATAAAAACCTTTAATAAAATTGAAACGGCAAACAAGTATCTTTCCAACCATTTAAATCGCACTTTACAAGAGTCTTTCTGGCTGCTAATTATAATTGAATAGGACGGCATACAACAGATGAAGCTACATTGACGATGACTCGTTATGAAATAATTCCGCAATATCCGTTTGAAGGGGCCTGTCGAAGTATTCGTATTCCGCGAACATGGTGGAATTAGTTTTAATTAGTTTTACGTTCTAACATTTCAAAAAGCACCATCTGCTCTGTACGAGATGAAAACCGGGTCATGAAAATTTTTTAGTTAATCGAGCGAACTGGAACAATGCTAATCGCATTATTAAACTACGCGGTTTTTACGAACGAAGATTTTATCTAATTTAAACTTTGCGAATACGCAGACACTACGTTCATTTAATTTTGTTATATTAAAACAATTTATCGAATTAAATTTTAATCTATCTAGAGTAGAATTTTGTTTCAAAGGCAAAATGTCAAATTCAATTTCTTTTCATCAAATTAATTTCAAAATGACTAAATACGTCCGTGAATATTAAAGGTATTACTCAAATTTAAATCAGTTTAGAACTTATTCGAGAAACCAAGAGCTAAAAAAATTAAATCTGTTAATTTCAAACTAAATTTAAATATTACTACACGAAAACGCACACATTCACAAGAGTTGAGTGGCTACCCTGCAGAAGGTAGGGTTGAAGATTATAAACCATCCATTTTCAGAGAAATATATGATTACCCCGAGAAACGGAAAATAAATGTACTTATTGAAAACGTCGAGAAATCCCACAATATACAGGGTGATTAGCGAGAATGGCCTATTAAAAGTATTATACAAACGGAACGGTATTTTAAAACAAAATTTTGCAATTAGGTATAGCTGAATATGAACTATCACGTGAAAATATTTTTGAATAATTATCACTTCCGGTTAACCGGAAGTGGCCATCAACTTCGATTTTTTTAAACAGCATGCTATAAAACAAATTACAGATTCAGCTTCTATGATAAATTTTACACATATTTCGTATATCATACACTATACCTAAATACCATTCCTTCCGAGTTATTCGCAATTTAAGAAAAAGAGTGACAGATACCGATCTTACTGTATAGTGATATTACGTCACGTAGGAATAAAAAAGACGAATGAAATTGTGCATACGCACAGCTGATATTGTGTAGTTACACAACATTTGAAGTTCTTCTCTGTAACATTATACAGGGTGTTTAAAACTTAGTTGCTTATAAATAAGTTCCATCTTCGGAAAGTAGAGTTTTTTAAACGGAAAGATAATATTTTATTAGGTATTCTGATTCTACAAAAGATTATCTTTTAATCCGTATTAGGTGTTCCTATACCTAAAATGAAAAGTAAGTAAGTTATAACGATTTAATTAACCTCCATACCTAAAATGCTCAGCTTAGCTTATTTGTTTTACGTAGTTAGTTGCCACTTATTTTGACGTCGGTCATTTTAGTTAGTTGTTTTCGCGTACACTGAGAGAAATATATCTGCACCAGTACAATAATTAGGATAAACAATGCAAGTATTTCTCTTTAGAACAACAAAAAATTATTGTATTTGCTACAAAACATATTGTAAACTTAGTATTTTGTTACAATTTTTATTTTACCGGTAATAACATTGCTTTTGCTTCTGTACAATACATTTTTCTCAGAATATGGTGTTATTATATTATAGATTAGCATCGAGAATAGACCAAATCAAGTAATCATGAATTTATTTATTATGCAAAGTGAATGTAATCAAATAGTAAAATAAACGTATCGAACGTTTAGTGAAAGATACTAACATTTACGACCAATGATCAGCAAAAATTTCTAAGAATTTTTAAGATATAAAAAGTCTTAGCAACTGATATGTTCGTAGAACAATGGTGAAGAAGTAAAAGATTTAGATTATCTAAGAACTCTCCTAGATACTCCCAACAAATGGTATCTGAATAATCAACATGACGTAAATGTACCTACATCAAAGGTCTAAATAATTAGTAATAACAAATTAGGTAAAATTAAAATAATAAAAAAATAATATAGAAGTAGAAAAATTATATGAAGAACAATAAATTATTTAAATGGTTCGATATGGCAACCGTTTGTATTGAGGCATTCTATATTCGGAGACGTATTCCTAGAATTGTTGCTCTTCGAATAGCATCTGGTCCTATTTGCCTAAATGGTCCTTTATTCCCATAATTCAGTGGGAAGAATTTACGAAAATACGATTAACAAAATGACGGACGTCAAAATAAGTGGCCAGTAAGTATGTCAAACAAATGACCTAAGCATCCTTGCTTCTGTAAATTGACATACCTGAGCATTTTAGGTACTTAAGTTTTTAGTTAATTAAATCGTTTTTATTCACCATTCATTTTAGGCATAGGAACACCCAATACGGATTAAAAGAGAATCTTTTGTAGAATCAGAATATCTAATGAAATATATAGGTACCTTATATCCCTGCAAAATTTTGTTTTCAAATTTCGTTCCGTTTGTATAATACTTTTAATAGGCCCTTCTCAACAATCACCCTGTATATGTATATAAAAATAAAAAACAAAAAATGCCTGTAATAGGCGCTGGTGGTATATTCTTGGAGATTACTCTGAAAACCAATGAAAATAGATCAAGCATTAGGAACGCACCACATGGTTTCGATCGTTTCGATCTCATCAGCGTTCCTCCAAATGCAAGACCTAATTTCATAAGAGGTCGCCTCTCAACGTATGTTTTATAACAATCTCCGACAATGGACTAAACCTTACCTTATTCCATCTAGTGGGCAAGATCGGAAGTAGCGCCGCCAGGTGCTAAAACAACGCACATCAGTACAGCAGATATAGTTCTAGCTTGGACAGTTGATAGATTGTCAGTCCGGTCTGCTACCAGTTTAATGGTTATTCCATATTATAGATTACCATGATGTAACAATTGAAAATCAAGTAATCATGAATTTATTTATTATGCAAAGTGAATGTAAAGGACTTAAACTTTAAAGGAAATAATGAGCAAGCTATTCTGTTGAATTATGGTCCATACTACATGTTTTCATAAGAGAGTCAATAGAATTACAAAACTTTAAGCCAGTTTCTTCAAAAAATTGTCTTTAAATTGTGAATGACGACTATGAAAAATACATATCTTTGTATTCCTTGGAAGACGATCATCCTTCACTGTATGTTTTGATTTTGACGTCATCCTTTTTACATTTGTTAAATCACAGAAATCCCTTTGATTCTGCAAGACTACATACCAATACACAAATCAATTCTTGCAATTCGGCTTAATTATGAACAATAATCACCTGTGCTAATGTAGATTGTATTGTTTCTTTAGCTAATGTTTAAATACCTAAATATTAAAATGGAAAATGAAATAGGTATGTTATTATAATAGTTTCAAAAGGTATCTAAATGCATCACAAATTTACAATCATTCAAATTCGTCTAGTTTAGTAGTATCAAATTAATAAAGTTCTATTCACTATCTTATCAAAAATAATAAAAGCAATATGTAGACAATTATTTGTAGCACGCTATTATCTGATCAACCAACATACTAACATGAACGTATACAAAGACTATATTTTACACAAGCCTGCACAAGCTAAAACTAATATTTTACAGCCGATGTATCGTCATCGGGCCGGTATCTACAACGACCCTTAATTAAGCAAAGCAAGGCAAACAAAAACAAGCGTCATTACCCATTGTTTCAAGCGGCGAATGTTTTAACGGAGATGTGCGATCAGCGCGGCGTCAAAACCTCTCCTGCCGTTCTCGACAGTATTGCTTCTGGTAAATAACATTATGTATACTACTTCCAATAAACTGCACCTGAACAAAAGCTTTGCGTGCTAGGGTGCATTGCCTTTTTGAATTGATTCATGAAACGGCCACCCCATCTCAGCCGCATCAATCGATATTCATGAAACTCTCGTCTAGCACAGACCTGATAGTTTATATGTATGTATGTATGTATTATGTTATTATATTACATACAACCTTCAGCAACGTTAGTATTACTGTCATAATATTATTATATAAGACCTTTACGAATTTAGATAGGTTTGAGTCGAATGAGTAACAAATAAGAGTAACACTTCCTTATTTTCATTTCTTATTTTATAAGCTTTTACTTTTAAAAAGTTTTTACTACTTTAATTTTCATTTATGAATATAGCAGAACAAAGGTAAAACTGACATTTATTACTCTTAAAAAATAAAAGATATTGGTCGCTTTAGATTATTTTTTATGCATATACGACATGATGTCAATAGAAGGGCTAAATTAGTTCAAAACATATTTTCAACTTTCATCGTCTTAGCGATGGTTTCTTTGTTTGCGTTTTCGTCAGTCCCCCTAGTCACACCCCAGAAGTAGACGTCCACAATCGAAAGATTCCAGTGACCTTGAAAACAGTATTCCATCATACGAATGCCTTGATGGAAGTATTCCACCCTGTTCATCGCTTCCGGCTCCCAAATTTTCTGAAGAGAAATCAAGGTTGGAATGTAAAAAGTGAATTTTGACCGACATTCTACACCCCATATTCTTGTAGCAAAGTGATGGTTTCATAAATTCTTCACATCTACTGTATAAACAAGAGGCCCCATTATGCAATAGTATGTACTGTTTTCAATCTGATTTTGCTGGAGCCTTTTTATCACTATAGAAGGTTCCGTTATTGCAGTCTTGGCCCCAAAAGTTCTGCTTGCTGTTTCGAAAGTATTAGATCGCGAACAAAATCATTCAGTTCCTTCTGATTCACTTGATGTTCGGTCTGATCTTGCAAGTTACAAACAGGAACGGGCAATCTTTCATTAAGGAGCACGTGCAAATTCGCTTTTTTATTTTATTTCTAATTTTGCTTGAATGCCCTGCAATATTTGTGAGGCAGCACTAACTGTCTGAGATATGATCTTCACATCAAAAGAACAGCAAATGGCAACATTTGGCGTTTGCCTTTCAACGATTTCGTTAAAATGGTAGTGTAGGTCACCCAGGCAATACGAGGTGCAAAATGAAAAATAAATAACCTTTGAAAACCCAAAAATTTTAGTACATTTTGAAAGGTGGATTCGGGCTGTACACACAAAACACATTATAAATGATATATAACATCCTAAATGTGAAATGGTTAACTGGTGTAGTTTATTATTTTAATATTTATATCATGTTATATTTCTTCTTTTTATTATTATGTTAATTTACTGTGTATACTAATAACAGTATACATAGAAATAAATGTACTTTGAAAGTTTTGTCACTATCAGAACAGCTATAATAATAATTATATAAACCTTTAGTTTAAAGGACAAATGTTAAGTTTATATAAATTATTTAAAACTATTAAATTATCGTTATTCATTGAGTATGTACCAGACCGTACTCTCTAGAGAAATTACATTTCAATTGATTTTAAATACATAACCGATACCTACAAATGTAAACAAAGCATTTGGCAAGACTGCGTGACGCCAACATGACGTGTATTGATGACGTGCCTTGGCTGTTATCGTAAACAGACTATCTTACTTTTTTATTATATTATTTTATTATTGCTGGAAGTTCTGCGACGCGTGGTGTGATCGCTAATCTCCCCTGAACCACCTGAATTGTGTACATAGTGAAAATTGAAAATCTCTCGAAACAACATCGCTCTTAGTATGTATTTTGGCAAGTTAACTTAACATTATTTTTCATACACACTTACTTATTTACTTTTAATTTAAATTCGCATTTTATTTAGTTTTTTTGTGGATAGTAAGATACAGAATAACTTAACATTCAGCTTCGACAGAGTAGGAAGAATAGGAAAAGAATATATATAATAAATACACGATACACATTGCAGTTCTAAAAACATGGTCAACATATATGAATGAATATTAACGAATAATAAAAATTTGCATGTAGGTATTTGTGACGTCAGTGATTATGGATCCGAAGTCAAATTTAGAAAAAAAACCAAATGTTGGATTGAATATGAGTGATGACTATGTAAAAAGTCGTTTGATAATAATCAAGCCATAATGCCAGTAATGTAGTAAGAATGCGGTTAGAAATGATTCTAAATAAATTAATTAAAACAATTAAAAGGGCATCATCTTTGACATATGAAGGCTAGGATTGGAATACTTTGATTAATGACTTGACTATTACAATAATAAAGATGAACTTTACAGGTCTACTGTTTCAAACTTTTATAATTTTCGTGCAATGACGTGATTCATAATGATTTTGAAAACTTGTACTACCCATATATTGAGTAACATTTCTAGAGTAACAAGTTATTTTACATCCTTGTTTTTCTATACCAACGTAAAACAATCTACCTAACGAAGAAGACATACTTTATTATAAATTAATATTTAGTTTTTCTTCGAAAGCCATCAAATATATAAAACTCCTGTTAGGAGCTTTTATGATAAAAATATCAAAACTGCACTTAAAAATATGTATACAATTTGTTCAAGATGACTTTTATCTTCAAACTTTAAAAGAGCAGGTTTATACTTTTATATTTTATGCATATGCATCATTCAACAATAGGTCGTTTTCACAAAGTAATATCATATGCGCGAGTTATAACATCACGTATAGCAAATTTTATTGGATTCGTCAGTTTTGCCACCGAGGAATATAAAAAAAGACGATGAAATTGGGGAGAATATAGAGCATAAAAGAAGCAAGCTACACTAGTGGCAGGTTTTATTTTATGTTTTAATAAACGAACAGTAGACCTAGGAACGTAATAAGCTAAGACCAGGAAGTACTCATCTTCAACAACAACGAGACGAGTCGCTATTAAAATATTAACGGCGCAGCGCTTACCTAAACGCCATGTATATAAATAAATGGCACGCAAACGAGGTGAGAATAAATTCAGCAATTTCATATACCCGACAGTATATAATAGTCTCTCCTCTGCGACGCTAAAGTTCACGAAGTTATTTGAAATGCACAGGACATTACCAATTTATATTCGGCAAAGCTGTTCTACGCTGATAACGAGATTCTAGTCGTGCGATCGCTTAGTAGCACAGAGGCGGGCTCCACGCTTTGGAGAAGATGCTGACAGTAACGTCGTTTCGGTTAACGGTATTAAGTTGAGGTAGGTTTACGAGGTAATTTAATGTTTCAGCGTGCTAGTGAGGGTAATAAGGTGCTGGGAACCCTGAAAACTAGAACGCAAAGGCTATAGATACTAATTGTACACTATTTGCATCATTCTAAAGTGTCAGATTACAACGTTGAATGAACTATTGAAAATTTAGATCTGAATATACTGAAGTTAACAAGCTGGAACAAAATGGCGGTGTCTTGGTTATAAATATTTACTAATTATTAGCTGTAGATCCCGAAACTTATTTGCATCCAATACAAATTTAATTTAAATTCTTAAAATATAATGAGGAGCTGTGTAGCAAATTTTGCAAGGCAAAAGATTGCATTAAACACATTTTAATTTCTACATACACAGATAGGTTACTTTATGAAGAACAGTCCTCTGAAAAGAAGCCTTATGAGAAACGGAATCTTCAAATTGACGAGCCGAAATAGCAGAAAACTAAATTTTCTTACTAAAGCATTTCAACTGTCCCCAAATAAAGAATTCGATTGGTTACAAGAAGAGTCATATGACATTTCTTAATAACAATTTATTATTCAGGATTAACTGTCTTTGACAGATAACGCTACCAACATTTTTGTAAATGGTACGAACTGATATTGTAAGAAATACAACTATTGGTTCATGTTTATGTGATCAAAATTTATCAGAAGAGATGCATTAATGGCTAATTCGATCCGGTTGTTACCGCTATATTTTGATGTAGCTGTGTGAAGGAGAAGAAGCAGTGTCTTGAACAACGAGATTTTACTGTGTTAGATGGGGATTTCTTTTAAATGAAAATTGTATTCCAATAGGCCAGGTAATATCCGCGAATTAACATATTAGCATAACAGACTTCTGTGCTCCAAAATTGTAGAGATGAATTTATTCACCAACCAGGCCATTATCAACAGTTCGGACAACAATTTATGATTGCACATTACTCGAAGATGACGTTCTTTAACATTAACACAAAGATTATGAGAACGAACGAATACGTGTCCGCAGCTTCGCCGCACCAATACTTCAAAATTTTGAATAAGCTGTATCCGAGCTTCTTTGTTGCGGAACCAAGAACATGCCAACCCCACTCCCCCGCATTTAGAAATTTCTTACGTGCTATTCGCATAACCCGGATACAAAATAAGCACGAAATGGCAACAAATTTTGGAAATGATGAGTTTACGGGGCTGGGAACATACCAGATTACGATTTAAAATATCTATAACTCGGCTAATATGGAAACACAAAATTTTCTTTTTACAACACAAAATAAGCACAAAATTATAGCGTGTTCGAAATGCCGAGGCGATGTGTCTAAAAACATACCAGGTTCGGAACTTGAAATCGCTTAACCCGGTTAATATGGAAGCAAGAAAAAAATATACGACAGAAGGTAGCACAAAATGATGCAAATTTAAAAATTTCGAAATGCTGCTCCGACAAAAAGAAAGTCATATAATTCGGTTCATATAAAAGTATAAAATTTTGTTTTTTCGGCCCAAAACGATATAAAATAAACACAAAAATATATGAATATGAAATATCGAGGGTTTTATTCAAAATTTCAAAATACTAGAGTGGCGTAGCTGAATACATGATAAAATTAACTTTAAAATGCCTAGGTACGAGTGAAGGAATAACCCAAAATGTCAAAAAGTATGTCAATTATTTGATCTATTATAAAACAATCCATAGACATACATATTATATTGTCCTTACTTAATTGAAACGTAGACTAGATAAGAAAAATGACTATATTTAGGCATCTCCAAATAAACATTAAGATAGTAGTAGATTAAAAGTTTTTGAATGCCGTTTAAATAGATGTTAATTAGAGAATATAATTGAAATGAAAGCTTTGTGTGTGAAATTTTAAAAATCAAACCGAGCTTAAGATTGTTCGGTAACCTTCCACTAACACACCACGTAAAAAATCAACAGCATCTTGCTTAGTTTATAGAAAATAATAACACTGTTTGGATTTTCTGACTAAGCGCAAGTAACAGTGTCGAGTGTTTGGCGATGACTGTATAGGGCGTTTCAGTTAAAAACAATGCCGATTACATAATCTTTCAAATACGGTAAATTAAAATCAAAAATCGAAGTATTTGAGAAGTTGAATTTGTTTCTTAAGCTGGATAAACAAAAATAAATAAAAAACAGATATATAGTCTGTCATTTAAGAAAAATTGTCGATAACATTAGCACCTTGTATATTGAATTATTATGGCAAAATATGATAATTGTAACTCAAAAACCGACGTTTATTGTGTCATCTGCGCATATTTAAATAGCATAAAACATTATACATTTTCATAATGAATTAATGAGATACACAACAGTCTTCCTACTTCCTACTTCTCGGGTATTAATTTTGTGAGCACTTCTGTCATGTTATTAAGCATGAAATTGTTTATCAACGTTAACTATTGTTTTTCTTACAGTCAAGAGAATTCACGAAGCTCGCGAAATACACGACATAATTTACAAAATTAAGCAATTGTATTAACTTAGACTAAATACGGGAGAATTGCGGACGTTCAACTTGGAACACGTATCGAGGAGATAGTTCGAGTACATTCGCGTGTCACATTCGCTAATATATCCTCACGATAAATGTGACAGAACACATCCACACTTAAATGCCGGATATGTTGATGAGAGCGTTTGGAACACCGAAACTCGATTTAGTATTTAGTGACGTTTCATTAGTGGCGTTTTAGCCACGCATGTGTGATTTTCTTTTCTCGCCCGCTGCTTACAAATTAGGGGATTTGCAAATCGGCAAAGGCGCTGTCGGATCTCATCTTCTTTGAAGGAAATTAGCTAAATAGTTCATCAGCCGTTCTTTGAGCTTATCTGATATAAAGTCCTCATGAAGAATTTTAAACAAGCGAAGTTAGTGCACTAGCGTTGGCTTGACTTCTTCCTGATTTGCTCCATTTTATATTTTAACGCTCTATTCCATCTTCTAATTTAGACAATTTCCTAAATATCTTTTTAATTTGCACTTCAAATTAGTGAGCTATTGCATTTATTTTAATTTTGTCGATGTATGCTATACTGTATTATACATCCTCATGTCTTTAGACATCTTAAAAGATCAAACGCCCCAGCTGTTTTATATGTACTTTTACTTACTTGACCTTTTCAAGATAAATCTAGAAATTGCTTGTCTGATTACCGCTTACTGTGTAGTTTATATGTATGTGTAAATGTTTTCAATGCCCTCATTACAGCACTATTTCGCCATTTACAATGCTGTGCTGTTAATCACTTTGCGTACAACAGCGAATGGATCGATCGGGATACGATTCTCCGAGAAAGGTGTCACCGTCTCCTTGGTGGTTTGAACTTCGGGCCCTAACGGTCTCCCACATCAATGGGTAGCCGTCTATACACTGCAGCTATCGACCCGTGAACTTTAAAAAGCGCAAGAGGGGCGTTACAACAAAAAATGGCTATCGCTCATACAAACAGATGTTCATACTGTCACATCAAATTACTTTTTAATGATTTATTTTTGATAACACCAATATTTAAAAAATTATTGTCAACATGTGAAACGTTTTTCACACTATGTGTACGTAAATATATGAAATGAACCTCCACAGCATTGTATAGCTATATATTGAACTTATTGCCAATACGAAGTTAAGCTCTTTCTTGTATCGTATACGACTAAATGAAAATTTGAAACAGTGATGATACGCTGTAGACACCATAAGTTCTGTACCTAACAGACTCATATACATACATAGGTTCAACCTTGTTGAAACTCTGTTACGTGATACTTGTACAAACGCGAAGCCTACAGTATAGGCTTACCACTAGGATCTCGAAAACCGTCAGCAATACGAGAACACTTACATTGAGGCAAAGTTGAGCAATATTCGAAAATAAATTTGATCTAATCGTTTTAGGTTTCAAAATATGTTCAAAAATTGAAAACATTGAATTTCATTTTTGGGCTATAAATAGCTTATAAAGAATTGTGAAATTATTTCAAAAGATTCCTTTAGTCGTTTTTTTTAGATTATAGAGTTTTGCCGATTTGGTTTTTCTTACAGATACCATACTTGTTCTAAAAAATGTGTAATAGTTAGCTTTATTATCACTGATTTTAAAAATGTATCCTATGATATTATTTATATCTCTTGACGTGTTCTATGCTAATAGCAGTATCGAATGAACTACTATTATTATTATTATTTCTATTATTATTATTATTATTATTATTATTATTATTATTATTATTATTATTATTATTATTATTATTATTATCGTGAAAACATAACAGAACATAATTCTTATCATACAGCCAAGAAAAAATCAAAAGTGGGCGTCATTTACTGTGTACGAGAACTGTTATAATAATTAATAAGAGTTACAGAAAACAGAAAGATGAATATCACGCATGATTGTCTCTATCACAGAACAACAAATTTTCATTTTTTTTTAATTTTTCTTTATGAATTAAGTATATACAAACTTATTTTGTTTTATATTCCTAATAATTATTATAAAAACAAATATTTTCTATCACGTCTGGTATTATAAACAAGTGAAATTCATATTGATCATACAATACTAACACTAACTAAGTATATGCTACTCTGGGACGTATTTAGAAAGTCTTTCTTTTCACTTTTATATTGAGATGCAGAACATTCCCAAATTAAAGTCTAACAGTAGTCAGCAATCATCTCGCTATTCCACTTGCCCTGATAGCGTTTTTCAATAATGGAAATATCCTGATGAAATCTATCCCCATGCTCGTCACTAACATCGCCAAGATTCTGGGGAAAGAAGTTCAGGTGTGAATGCAAGAAATGTATTTTAAGACTCATATTACAGCCTAAAGCATGGTAACTTCTAAGAAGTTCACTAACAATTTCCTCGTAATCTTCAGATTTTTTATTTCTTAAGAAATTCTTTGTCACACTTTTAAATGCATCCCAAGCAATCCGTTCTAAATCGCTCAAGAGTACGTCAAATTCTCGAACCTGTTGTAGCAGATTAATCTGGGGTCCTATAAAAATGCCCTCTTCAAGTTTTGCCTCAGATATATTAGGAATTTTTTGTTTACGGTATCGCAATCCTTCTTCAGTTGAAAAATACGGTGATAGTTCTTTCTGGCGTTTTCGATATACAGAAATACGCGTACCTGGAGGTAACAACTTCCATCCTTGCAGTCTTGAACTTAATACATATTTCTGCCTGAGTTTTTGATAAATTGAGATCTCGAACTAGGTCATTTAATACCAATTGATTTATTAAATGAGGCGTGTCCTCTTGAGATGGCAAATATTATTCATCTGTGTCCAACAACTCTGAAATGTATTCTTCTATCTTGGTTTCAACATGTTCTTAGTTCGAAACATCCATAGGACTTGGTACTGGCAAAGCTTCCGAATGAGGAACTGGACGAGTGGCAGAAGGTAAATTAGGATAGGTAATTTTATCCTTATTTTTACTGGAACGCTTATTGGATTTTCAGGGTTATAGCTATCAGAACATTTTAGCACGTATAATTGTCAAAATTTCCAAAATAAAATACAGCTATAAGTATGTTCTAACACGTACAACTGTCAAAGCTGAATAAGTAACATTCTTGTAATTTGACAGCTGACAGAGTGATTTTTGGAGATACTATTATGAACGCAATTTTGATAGCTTGTTAGAAATATTTTATTGAAAACATATAATATTTCTACAGTTTGATAGTCAAAAATATTCTACTATTTACAATTTTGAGAAAACCAATGGTTTACAGTTTAACCACGACGTTGGGTCGCATGATCGCTCCAGTGATACTGCTGCATACACCAATATAAACGAATGACTTTCCACATAGGTACTAAATTTGGTTATCACGCTGTATTTGCAGATCGGTTTAAAATTTATTTTTTTCTATATCATGTAAGCATATGGATTGCGTCTACTCTTAGGATTATTAAACCAATATTAAAATTATCAAACAATGTTGCTTGAACTTGCCTGCACTCCTAAGTCCTGCTGGTAATCCATAAATCAATATTTAAGCGAGCTTCGCTGTTTTGATATTCCATTGCACTAAATTGCCGCCGCCAATGGAAATTCACGTGGAAATCTGATTGCATTCATGCGGATGTACACCGCGGTATTACATAGTGTTTGCCGTACTTACCCACCGGTTGTGAAGTACGTAACATGGTTTCAAAATAAATGTAAACTAGACAAACGAATTACTGGTCGATAAATGAGATTGTGTAATTTAGTTATCAAGCAAAATTCTGGCTGGGAATAACATAAAACAACGGTATTAGATTTTGACAGTTCGATCAGAAACATATATGCATGTAGAAATAATAATATGTTGTTTTGTTTCCGTTTCAGTTTTAATTAATTCCGACTATAATTAATTACATTGGCATCATTTGCGGTAACCGATCTATGTTAAAATGGAAAGCTCATTAAAATATCGTCCAATTAATTTTTAAAGCATAACTTTTACCAGCTTTATGATTTACGTATAAGCAGCAACTGAAAAACAGCCTGAAATTAGCGTTATCAAAGCAACAACGTTAGTTATCAGAACTTAGTAACAATAAGTTCACGTCAAAGGGAAAATTAATTGCCTTGTTAGCGAAGAATTTAAACTGGTAAAATCAGGCGACAAAGAACAATACAACTCCATTTGCTGTTTACGTCTTACAAATTGGAATAACACTAAATATAAATAGCTAAATATCCGCAATTACGTGCTCTTGCGTATATCGATTACAAATCTTTTACATGGGAAAAGCGATTTATTTTGGAACAAATTTAAACCAAAAGTAGGTTCTCTTCAAACTGTGCATTGATATGATGATATAGCTTTTAGAAGGTCTAGGATAAAGGGAGGTGAGACAGTAATATTATATATGCTCATCAGAATTATAAAAAGATATTGTTAATATACCAATCAATAACACTGAAAAGTAAGTCGAAGTCGAAGCACCGAAAATTTTCGATCATATCGGTATATAGATCATCTGACGGCAATTGGAGGGTTGTTTATAAATAAACTTGCAGATGTATTAAGTACAGTCTGTTCTACGTCGGATTATATATATTTTTTTTTTTGGCCTGCGGGATCGAAGCCCATATGCCACCATCGCCTATAAAGAACATTAACAGTAGAATGCGGAACTAAACGTGGACACACACTTCACAGCCTGGGGCCTATCAGTCTGGCTAACTTAAAACGTAAGAGTAATTCGGCCAACGGAAAGGAGGTTGTACAAATAGAGCACGATTAAGGATGGGATGAACCTTCGAAAATTAAATTAATATTTGGATTTTTTTAATAAGTCCTACCAGTTGGTCATCAATTGCTTTGCTGTTTAAATTCAGTAGCGATATTACGCTAGTTGGAAGCGGAATGCCTCTGGAAATAAGGAAGTTATATAACTGTTGTTGCACATGGATGAAGTTATTACATGACAAAATAATATGATTTAAGTTTGCTTCCTCATGGCCGCAGGCACATGCGGGGGAATCAATTATGTTTAATCTGTGCAGATGGGCTGGGTATCTACCGTGTCCAAATTTTAGTCTACTTAAGGTAGTATGATAGTATCTAGACAGAGTACAATTAAAATACCATGAATTAGTGTTTACTGTATTATGGATGAACGCGTAATGTGTCATATGCGATGCACACAACTCTCTCCAATGTACGTCCCAATCCTCTCTCAGTATACTTGTTTTGGCCTTATGAATCAGGTCCGACCGGGTAAGTACAGGATCATATGGTCGCCCATCCACACAGCCCTTCTTTGCCAGTTCATCGGCTATATCGTGTTCTCGAATTCCAGTATGTCCTTTGATCCAGTATATTTGTGTACGAACATCCATCGCTCTTAAGTCATTAATAAGTTTGATAATGTCTAAAATAATTGGGTGCACACTGTGAGGGTGTTTCCGTTGTTGCAAGGTTTTTAAGACGCTCATAGAATCTGTCATTATTACAAGGTATTTATATGTAGTACTCAAGCCATATTTCAGTGCCTCTAGAATCGCTACCGCTTCAGCTGCAAATATGCTGGTTTCGGAGTCTAATTTAAACTTCGATTGAACATTATCCTGGTGCGTATAGAATGCACAACCGCACCCATTTACGTTTTTTGAACCATCGGTGTATATAATTAATGCGTTGCTTAACTTTTTTGTAATGCAAGCAAATAGTTGTCTATCATGTTCGGGGATTCCATTATATGGCGGAAAGGATATGTTGATGTGTTCATAATAGGCAAAAAATGGAACGTTATATATTTGGGAGAAACGTATACGTGCATGCCAGCTAGCTGTATATCTAAAGGCTGCGGCAAGTATTGGCGACTTTTTCTTTCTCCAATAACCGCTTACTAGATCTTCTTTCGCGAGGATGCATAATTTAGACAAAACTTTCGAAGTATTCCTTGTAATTATTGTGCATATATATTTCACCGCCAAATATTTCCTACGAAGGAATAGTGGTGGATCTTGAGCTTCAATTTGAAGAGCTGCTATAGGTGTGGACCTCATACCTCCAACACACAGCCGAAGCGCCCCACTATGAATGACATCCAATCTTTTTAAATTCTTTACACCTGTGTTACAATAAATTGTACATCCATAGTCTACTCGGGATCGAATATAAGCTCGGTATATATTAATCGTAGTTTTGAAGTCGCATCCCCAGGATACTTTTGTAATACATCGCAACAAGTTTAGCGCTCTCTCATTTCGCACTAACTTCATTAATATGACTAGTCCAGTTCAGCTTGTTGTCTATACATAATCCTAAGTATTTAACATTAAATTGTATTGGAAATTGGATATTGCCCAGTTTTATTTTACCAGTCGGTAAGTCTCTTGTCCGAGACAAGAACATGATGTTGGTTTTTTGTGGTTCTAGCTCGAAGGAATTATGTGTTAACCAAGTGTTCATTGCACCCACGGCTGTAGACATGTTTGTTGTAAGACATTGTATTTTCATGTTATTCGTGTATAGGCATATGTCATCGGCGTATTGTATGACATTTGCAAAAGGTGAGAGAACGTCATGGAAATCATGGGTATATATGTTAAATAAGATTGGACTTAGGCTAGAACCTTGTAGGAGTCCTTGAGGGAGGAGGCATGGGCCTAGTTTCTCGTTTGAAATTGTTCGAATGTAAACTTTAATGTGTCGGAAAATATTAACAATACTTTCAGCGGCGGGTCCAGGTAATCCGATATCAATCATCTTCTTTTGTAACCTATTTAAGTCGACACACCCATACGCATTTTTGAAGTCAAGAAATATAGCGCTTGTAGTTGTATTATGGGTCAGATTAGTCTGTATATCTGTAATGAATTCCGTTAACGCATCTATGGTTCCTCTGGCTTTTCTAAAGCCATATTGTCCGGATGGGAGTGAATTGGTTGATTCTAGCCACCATTCTAAACGTTCTTTTATAATGCGTTCATAAATCTTTGTAATACATGACATCAGCGCAATAGGCCGATAGGAGTCAATGGTATCGGGATTTTTATTGGGTTTTGGAATTGGAACTATTATAACCTTTTTGAGACATTCTACTTGTTCATTATTTAGCCAAATCTCATTGTATATATCCACCAAAAGCTCTTTAAAATTCCCTGGAAGATGTTTTAACATAAGGTAATTAATGGATTATATTTTGTTATGCGAGGATTTTAAAATTAATTTTAATGATGAGAATAATAGAACTGAGTTAGTTCAGGACGTTTGTCAAATGTTTGAATTGTATCGCTTGGTGCAACAAAATACAAGGCTTAATGTATGTATTGACAATGTGTTCTCTATTCCGACTATTCCGACATTTTGTTTGAAAATTATATTATTTTTATCAAAGCAATGGGAATATACCGTCAAACGGGGCTAATTTGATTATTACGGGGCAACTTTGATAAATACGACCCTGACTAACAAATTCTAAGTTTACTGCGTCGGCGTGAAATATTTTAACCTACAAATCCGTTATACCAGTCAGTAACATCTCAGATATTAACCTGTGACTGTCGACATTTCCGTTCCTTCCCATTTAAGTACACCACGAGGTAAGGATCTTAAATTTTATTATTGTAACATATTAGGAACCTAGTAAAATTTCCATTAGAGGTCAATGCTCGTTGACATTTTTTAGTTTAACACATTTTTATGTTATTATATATCATTCTAGCTTGCGATTAAGATCATTGCAAAAACTTTGTTTCATTTAGATATTATTTGACATAATTAATAAACTGTGGGGTAACTTTGATCAAGAAAAATAGGGCAACATTGATCATGATCAAAGTTACCCCGTGTTATTTATATTTCAATTTTATTCGTTCAAAAAGTTCACACGCTTGGGAAAAAACAGTAACAGACTTTTTATAAATTTTTAATTCAACGTCTCGACGACAAAACTGTTGTCATCATCAGTGATGAAAACCTTGTCGTCGAAACGTTGGCATCAAAAATTGTACAACGCCTATAGTGTTTTTTTTTGTTCTTAAGCTCATCTTTAACAAATATATCTCAGGAATTTAAAATTATAATACATTCAACATTTTTATTACCTTCTCAGAAATATGGTTCGGAAGTACAAAAGAAATATAGGAGTCAGACGATATAGAGATTATACCGACGAAAATCTTGAAGAAGCTTTACAAAAAGTAACAGTAAATGAATATAGTTTGAGGAAAGCTGCCTCTGAATACGGTATTCCTTTTGGAACACTTTATAATAAATATAAAGGCCTTCACGTTCGTAAAGTTGGTCATCCTACTATTTTTTCTGCCCAAGAAGAACAGAATTTGGTAAAATGTGCTGCTGTGTGTGGGGATTGGGGATACCCACTATCTAAAGAAGATATGTGTTTTTTTGCAAAAAATTATCTTGATAATAAAGGCAGAACCATCCCTTATATAGCAGATAATAAACCAGGTATCGATTGGGTGGACTCCCTTTTAGAAAGAAATAAGACTGAAATTTGCAAAAGAGTTGCTGCAAACATAAAAAGAGCAAGGGCTACAGTGACCCTAGAGTCCTTGGAACAGTATTTCAAGAATCTAAAGCTGACTATAGAAGATGTCCCTCCTTCGAATCTCTTCAACTACGACGAGACGAACATGGCAGATGACCCCGGCAAGAAATTTAAAATCTATAGACGAGGCGTAAAATATCCAGAACACATCTGTAATTTTTCGAAATCTGCGACCACTATTATGATTTCTGGTTCAGCATCAGGTGTTTTACTACCTCCTTACGTAATTTACCGTTCAACTCGTATGTGGAGTACTTGGACTGAGCAGGGACCGAAGGGATATCCGTGCTGCCAGGAGAGATGTTGTAGTAGTGGTGCAAGATACAATAGGACCAACCATGGCTGGATGGAAGCCTCTACTTTTACAGATTGGTTTATGACTCTTTTTCTACCTCATGCAAAACAACTTAACGGTAAAAAGGTTATCATAGGCGATAATTTGGCAGCACATTTCACAACGGAAGTATTGGAGACTTGTGAACGAAATAATATTGCTTTTGTCTGTTTGGTTCCTCATTCGACTCATTTAACACAAGCCCTTGACGTCTGTTTTTTTCGACCCATGAAAATGGCGTGGCGTAAAACTCTTAGCGCATGGAAAATGAAGCATCCCAAGGTAGGAAATTTACCAAAGAAAGATTTCCCGAAATTGCTCTAACAAACGTTATGTGAAATGGATGCCAAATCAGCGTCTAATGGAAGCGAAAGTATGGGAGCAATTAAGAGGAATTTAATAAGTGGTTTTGCCACTACCGGAGTGTATCCGTTTGATCCAGATAAAGTCTTGGTCAAAATTCCAGGTTATGTTCGAGATGAAAGAGGCGAAGCAGAATTGATTAATAACACACTTATAGATTTTCTAAAAGAGCAAAGATTCAACAGTCCTTGTGCCTCTAGAAGACAAAAAAGAAAATGATTAACGCTGAACCTGGGAAAAGTGTATCTCATGTCACGCGTGATGGTGATGAAGACGTTATAGAAGGGGAGGAAAATTTAGAACATGAACGTGACGAAACGGTGCACGACGATGTGGCTGAAGAAGACATTGCCAACAAGGAAAATATATGTGCTGAAGAGCTAAACGCTGACTCTTTTGTTTTGGTCAAAATGAAAACCATCAACACGAATATTTACAAACATTTTGTTGGTAAAATTGTGGAAGTCATCGATGACCAAATTACCGTCAGCTTTCTAAGATTTAAAAAAGGCAATAAACAAAATTTTTTTTTTTTCCCGATGTTATCGACGAAAGTTACGTCTGTAAATCGGAAGTGATTGGAATACAGAAACCCTCACATGTCCACCGAGGTCTATACACATTTAAGAAGTTCGAAAAATACATGGACGTTTAAAATCATGTATTTTATTTATTTTACAATAATAAAGTTGAGACTATTTTTCAGTTTTATATTTTAAAAAGTAAATTTGTAAAAAGTGCAGGTTTATTTTGGTTTAGACAATAAATTTTAGAAGTTTTGAGTCATTTTATTTTGTTTTATTCCAAAAAAAACATAATCGTTAGATACTTAACAATTATTTTACATCTTTTTTAATTTCGGACGGGGTTTCATTGACTGTAAATGCCAAAACAATGATGTGATCAAATTAACCCCAAACTGGGTGTAACTTTTATCAGAGTCTTTTTGTTTATTTTTTTTTTATCAAAGTTGAAAAACATTTTTTTACACTAGTACCATGTCTGGTTATAAAACTTACTAGAAAACTGAATGGTCTATGGAGAAGTTTGATTTTTGTTTTAACTTTTATTAAGAAAAATAGGAAAAAACGTGATCAAAGAAGCCCCATTTGACGGTACCCAAAAAAAGTATTTAGAATAATGATTGTATGTATATAACAGTTCTTATGTGATATGAAGCGCGATGATGCATATGTATGTACCACATACTCTACAGGCCAAAAATAAGGGATCGCTGCGGAAATTACAAGAAAGTGCTACATGTTTTGTGAAACTAAAAACATATTTTTTTTATAAAACAAACATTTACTTTTTATAAAATACAAGAATATTTATAAGAAAAACATAGAAACAGATAATGTAATATATTTTATTATTCTTTAAAGTAACCGCATTGTATACTTTTTTTGCAAATATTTGGCAATCTTGAGACTAGTTTTTGGAGGATATTTACTGGTATAGTTTGCCAAGCATTCAGTAATTGTTCCCAGAGTAGTTTCTGAGATGTTGGACAGTGGTGTCGCACATTTCTGTCTAACTCATCCCACAACAAATCGATGGGATTAATTTCGGGCGATTGCGGCGGTCAAGCCATATTTATGAGGACACCTTCTCTTTCTTTTTCTTGCAAATAATTTTGACAAAGTCGGGAGGAGTGCTTGGAATCATTGTCCTGCTGCAAGTAAAATCCCTCTCCAATTAATCTTACGCCCGAAGGAATAGCGTGGTGCTCCAAAATGTCTCGATAATTTTCTTTTTTCAAAATTCCTTCAATTCGATGCAAATCCCCGATGCTATTACAGGAAAATGAACCCCAAACAAGCACAGAACCACCTCCATGCTTAACAGTTGATGCAACACATCCAGGCAGCATTCTTTCGCCAGCCTTCCTTCTAAGAAAAGTGCGCCGATTACTACCGAATACTTGAAATTTGCTTTCGTCCGTCCATAGCACCTTGGAATGGGCACCCGATTGGAATGGGCCAAACAGCAAGTCAAAGGTGCTATGGACGGACGAAACCAAATTTCAAGTATTCGGTAGTAATTGGCGCACTTTTGTTAGAAGGAGGGCTGGCGAAAGAATGCTGCCTGAACAAATCTTGGCTGTTATACAACTGCCCAAAGTCTTAGATACTCCAGCACAATCGCCGGATTTAAATCCCATTGAGCACCTTTGCGCGATATTAAAGACAAATATAAAAGAACTTGTATAACTAGTAAAACAGAATTGAAGAAAGCTTTGATAGAAGAATGGAACACTATTGACCAAAATACTGCACAAAAATTAGTTAAAACAATGAAAAATCGTTTGAAATGTGTCACTGATTCGAAAGGAGGTCATACGAGGTACTACTGAAATTTTATTTTAGGTAGTTGTTAACTATTATGAGAAAATTGAATCATTTTGGGAGTTTGTTAGAGTATGCTGCATGACATGGAAACTACAACACCAAGAAGGGGTGCGAATTTTTTTACCAAATTTGGTAGAAACGTATAACTAGTCAAAGGCAATAATTGATTAAAATTTCAAAGAAAAAAACAAAAGACTAACACAATTTCACATAATTTTTATTAATAATGTGTTCAGCCGCCACTATTAGTTACACACTCCCTCACTCTTCGTGGCATTGATTTGACTAGGTGGTCGATATCCTCTTGGGGTATGGTGCCCCAAGAAACGTGTAATTCATGCCGGAGAGCTATTAGTGTCTGCGGGGAATTGGCTAAATTCATAAGTTTTCGTCCCATAATGTCCCACACATGTTCTATTGGCGAGAGATCGGGGGATTTGGGTGGCCATGGCAAGATATTGACATGAGCCGCTTCAAAGCGATTTATGGAAATTCTCGCTACGTGGGGACGGGCATTATCCTGCTGGAAAAGTGGGTCTTCGAGCGTTTGAAGATATGGAAGAATATGGGGTTCTACCACCTCATCAATGTAACGCTGGGCGTTCATGGTGGTTTGGATGAATATCAACTGAGACCTACTCCCATATGCTATAGCACCCCATACCATAACACCCACTGCTCGATGCACATGCCCTTCAACGGAAAACTGAATATCACGACGTTCCCCACGTCTTCGTCTGATCCTCATACGGCCATCATGCATCCCTAGACAAAATCGAGATTCATCACTGAACACCACCTTATGCCACTCCATGATCCAATGCATTCGCAATCTATACCACTCTAAACGTTGCTGTCGGTGTTGAGCCGTAAGTGGTAACACAAGACGTGGACGATAAGATGAAGCCGAAACTCCTAATTCGACGATAAACGGTTCTAAGGGTTACAGGACGACCTTGATTACCTAACCACACGTCAGCAATTGATCTGGTACTGGAGAACCTGTCTCTTAGTGCCATTAGGCGAAGGCGGCGGTCCTGTATCTCATTAGTTCTTCTTCGGCCTCCGGTTCCTCTTTGGCGTCTTTCCTGACCCTCCCTAGTCCATGATTGATAACAGCGCGTAATGGTGGATTGGTTCCGGTTAAGGCGATTTGCAATTTCCTGTATGAAAAAACCACCTTCTCGCAAACCAACAATTCGACCTCTGTCGAATTCGCTTAATTGGCGATCATTTCGACGTTGCCGCACTCTAGGCATAATAAAACTCTTTAAACACGTTAAACAAAGGTATAATAAGACAAAACCCTTGAAATTAATTTGAAACAAACATTGTATGTATAACGGGTTAAAATTTATAATCTTAGTTATTCGAAATGCATAGATAAATGTACCGAGGATTTAAAAGAAGATATTGTGGATCCTTATCATTTATATAAAATAACAACTAATAAATACATTCACGAAGTTTTTAAAAATAGAAAAATAAAGTTAAACAGTAGACAAATTATACAAAAAGACTTACTACACTACGAAATAAGTAAAAAATCAAATGAAATCTGGAACATAATAAATAATGAGTTAAGTTAAAAACAAAAGTCAGCGCGATATAATCGGTATTAACGAGAATGTATCCTTGTATCGTTTCTGATATTTTTCCAATGATTTCATCAATCTATGCGGTGGACCTCTCCTATGGCACAACCGCAAATCATAAATGAAAAGATATAATCTGTATTTCGATTTAGCAAAGCGATTGGCACAATTTACTAGGAAATATTATGTGACAAACTCAAGAAATACGACATTCATCGTGACAATGCATTCAAATGAATTAAGTACTACTTATCAAATAAAACTCATGGTGTTTGCATATCGGCAGTGGAGAATAATACCAGGACATATGTCCACTCGTCCGCATTACCAATTTTACAAGAGATACCATAAGGATTTGAACCCAAGTGATGATTTGGTTATATCATTTACCACTAAATTACAAGTTCGTCCAAGTTTGTACCTTTGATTTATCGTCTCTCAGGTTCGTCTTATTGTAATTTTGTCTTTTTATCCCACATATAATACTACACGTCACTCTTGTGGTTTTTATTGTTTACAGTGTACAAATAAAGTGAAACACTCATACTACGTGCTATTTGTGTCTCATTATACGCAATGCTTGATAACATCATATCAGTTTGAAGATTTTCAATTCAAATTCGTTAACTCGATTATATAAAAAATTTAATATAAATGGAGTAAATTCTACATCATAGCCTTCCCGCATTTAGGTAAGTTACCTATTTTAACAAAATAAAGATTTACCACGGCATTTACAACTCGATTCATTATTTATAGTCATCCGAAATGCCACGCAATGTCGTGACAAAAGCTAATAACTATGCTGCATCTAAGTAGGTACATACATAGATAATTCTGCAGAAAATTTAAACGATTTCCTCCTCGCGAAATGATTAATATGCACAGGAACGCGGTGTAATTACTTCACTTTGTCACAGAAGGAAGTATAAGATACTGGTATAGTATTTAGTCATGTTGTACGCTATAAATGGTAATCGAACATGAACGATGAATTGTGGAAATGCGAATATAGTACCGCATAGTTAGGTACACTTCCTGATTAGTCACAATACATGACATCTTTTTATATAGAAACCATTGAAACTATAAATTTTGTTTTGGTTGACATACATATACGTAATATAAAATAATGCTTATACTTAGTTAAACCACTGTATTTTATATCGTTGACTAAAACTAAAGTGAAAAATAACTGCTAGTTTGTTTCAAATAGAGAACATTTGGTTGCTATAGCAACAATAAAGCAATATAAAATAAAAGCATCATATTATGCAGAACAATTTATTTACTTATTTTTACTATTACTTTGAACAGATTTTCTGCTATAAAACTATAAATAAAGAAATTAAATTACAAACTATTAAAACATTTTCAAAAACTGCTTTTAATGTGTACTTTGTGTTTCTTTCTAATTGGTAATTATTCATTATGTTCTCAAATGAGTAAACTTTGGTAATGTAGGTAATAATAATTAATTTCTTCTCAGACTTTCCCTGTAGTAAAAATTCTAGTTTAAATGTTACATCGTGATCTCTCTACTATAACTTTTGCAATTAGAGAGCGAACTTTTACGATCAAAATGAATAATGTCTTATTATCTAAGAGTTACAAAATAGTTGCTTCTGATGTATCACAGGGACCAATTGACAGTAAAATCCAAAGAAAAGTCAAACCTG